>OY288108.1:75614590-75805133 GCA_958431115.1 Syrphus vitripennis | reverse complement strand
GCATGGGGCTGTCAAAGGTTGGAAGACCATCGATTGGAGTACAATCGAAGGTAACCAATCCCTGACAGCCCCGTGCATATGAATTTACAAAGATTACAGCCCATCTCAAATATAACCCAATCTCTCCTAGAAAAAAATAAATATTATCTGACCTAAAACCATAAACATGATGAAGAACAACCACCACTATAATAATAAAAAAACATTCTGCAAATCCTGACCCCGTTGATCGGTGGCTGAGATATTCGTACAACAATAATAATGTCGTTTTCAATTGGCAATCTGGAAGTAGAAAAAAGCATTCTGAATGCGTTCAATTGGGCAAAAGTGACAGTTCTGATTCTAAAAAAAAAGAGAATTTCTCTTCTGGATTTGAAATCAGAAGCAAAAACAGAATCATTCACACATTCAAAGATTTAATGTCACGCTTGATAATTGTGATATTTTTTTAAATTTACAACTGTGAAGTGATTGCTTGAAATACTAATAAATACTATTTCAACAATCTTCCATCAAATACGACAGCAAAGCATGGAGTTGCAATATTAGTCAAACATTATATACCTCACAGAGAATTACCTATTAATTCAGATATTGCCTGTTCCGCCATAGAAATATCCGTCCCAATAAAAATAGGTATAGCCTCCTTCTACATTCATCCCCAATAATCATTCACTAAAAACTACTTAGATAACATACTAAATCAAAAATAGTGGCTTGGAAAATATTCAAAAAACCAAAACAATCTGATAGCTTTTAAGAAATCAAATGTTCAATTTCGCAGACAGCTTAAAATAGCTGGATCTAATTGTTTTGAAGAATTTACATCCTCCATTAACCCCAACACCTCAACAAATAAAGCCTGGAACAATATACGAATGTTAACAGGTAACCCAAGCCCACTCACAATAAACTACATTAAAACACCAAACGATATACTTTCAAACACATCTGAGATCGATAATTACTTTGCGCAGTGCTGGTCGGAGTGCTCAAGCGACTCTTGTTTCTCAAATGAGTTTAGACATCTAAAACAAGAATCCGTTACCTATACACCCCTTCCTTCCCAAACAATCAAACATAACACTTTGGTTATTGAAAAAGACATCTCAATAGTTGAACTTAACTCGTGTTTGGCTAAATTGAAAGGAAAAACTACTAGCCGGGATAGAACTTCTTATCCTATGATTAAAAATTTCCCAGAAAAAATTAAACTTAGAATTCTAGAAGCGAAAACCAAACAGCATTTAAACCCAATAGAGGATCTACGGACGCCCTCTTTCATATCGATCAGATTTCGAAAAAGCTTTCGACAGGATTGGGATTCATGTAATCCTAAACAAACTTAAGGAATGGGGTGTCGGTCCCAAAATTTTAAACTATGTGAAACTTTCTTAAGTAATAGAAAGTTCTTCATAAAATGTAACAATTCCTACTCTACCTCATACCGACTTGAAAATGGTATTCCCCAGGGCTCACCATTGTCAGTAGTGCTTTTTTCAATTGCCAACCATAACATTTGCGAAATACTTTCTAAACGTAAAGCTTTAAACTACTGCATTTATGCAGATGATGTATATATTTTTTGTAAAACTCAAAAAATTAATGGAATGGAAAGTATTCTTGCAGAAGCAATCAATGACATTTTAGAATGGGGAGTAACCTCAGGTTCAAAATTATCTTTAACTAAATGCAAGGTGCTACACGTATGCCGTAAGCATAATTGTACACCCCTTAATTTAAGTATAAATAATGTAAACCTAGAAAATTTAAAAAAATTTAAAATATTAGGATTAATCTTTAATAACAAATACAATGGGCGAGACCATTGCTTAGATCTTAAGATTTCTCTAGCCGCAAGGGCAAATATTGTAAAATATCTATCTAGCAAAAAAAATACTGTACATGTAAACTCACTCTGTAATGTAACAAAATCTGTTATTTTAAGCAAAATAGATTATGGAATTTACATATATGGAAACTCACCAAAAACAACACTCGGAATCATAAAACCAGTCTATCATCAAGCTGCGAAATGTAGTGTTGGCGCCTTCCGAACCACCCCCATCAAATCATACAACTATCTCACTCATTCTCACTAACCAATGTTTATAAACATAATGATGTACATAATTTAGTCATCCTAAACGAAACAAATACAAAACATAAAAAATATTCAAATGAATATTTCGGTAACAGGGCTTTGCTTTTTCCAGGTATAACGATATCTGGAATAGAAAAATGAACCCACGGGCTTTCGTATCGGTCGGTAGTGCAAAAAGTGGAATAAAAAAAAAAAAAAAAAATATATAAGTGTAGTGATCAGGAAGGTTAGTGCAAACAAAAATGTAAACCTATTCCTGCTTGGATTCATCAAGAATCAAAGAATGGTTTAGTGTTTGCTAAATAAATTAAATTTTCAAAAAAAAAACTATTAAAGGTAAAAAAAAGTTGCAAAAATGTGAAACATAAAAAAAAAAAACAAATTGAAAATTGTTTATCGTCGGTAGTGAACGAGACGGTTATATAGCTGCACCTAATAACCAGCAGTGCGATAGTTCGAGGCATCAAGTGCAAGGCCATGTTTTAATTTAAGGTTCCGTTTGATCTGTTTTTTTTTTATATGAATATATATATTTTATATATATATATATATATATATATTGTATATAAAAAATATCCGTTCACTACAGCAAGCAAACAAAAAAAACATGTAAACAAAAAGATTTGTTTACCAATAAACACTTGCATTTTACCGTTCGGGTAAATGAGTTGTTTTGCCGTCGGCAAAACATTGATGCTATTCATGTAGCTCGGAGTGATTTATAACTAAGTATATCGTGCGGTTTTCATATTTTTTTTTGGAATTCTCTTTAGGTAGTGATTTATGAAATAAATAAAAATCTATTATATAGAATGATTTAAAATCAATCTGTATTCATCGCCGGAGGAAATATGAAATAAATTTAAGGCAAATGGTCGTTGGTTTTAACAAACGTGGGTCGCGAACCCATTTAACTAGCCGGGCTGCATACCAGTTACATCAGATAAGTTAAACAAAAATGTATGCAACTAGATCAGGAAGCGCAGATTGATTAGAATCGATGTTCTTTCTCAATTGGGTATATTGCTCCGAATCAAATTCAACGGAGTCAAGATCGATCTCACCACATTTAACAGTAGAAGAAACCTCATCAAGCCCATTTTCTCTCACGATTACTTCAGCCGAAATCTCTTCCATGTCCATACGAGATAGAGTATCTGGCACTACGTTGAGGGATCCCTTCCGATGCTCGATGGAAAAATCAAAACCTTGGAGTTCTAAACTCCAGCGAGCGAGTCTGCCACTCAACTCCTTCATCGACATCAACCATTTAAGGCTTGAATGGTCCGTTATTACCTTGAAAGGTAATCCATCAACGTAGGGCCTAAATTTTCGTATACTCAGGACTGCGGCAAGACATTCCTGCTCAGTAACCGTGTAGTTTTTCTGAGATTTATTTAGCTTCTTTGACATATACGCTATTGGTCTCTCGTTGTTGTTTTCATCCAACTGAAAAAGAACACCCCCTACTCTTTCCTAAGAAGCATCACACTGGATAGTAAACGCCTTGTTGAAATCAGGTTGTGACAATACAGGCGCCGAGGAAAGCGCAGTTTTCAATCTATTAAACCCCTCCAAAGCTTCAGGTGTTAACTCAAATTTTTTTGACTTTTTAAGACAATAGACAAGAGGCGCGGCTAGATCTGAATAGTTTTGAATAAACCTCCGATACCAGCCAGTCAATCCTAGAAATCTCCTAACTTGTCTTAGAGTCGTAGGAATGGGAAAATTAACCATTGCCTCGATTTTGTCAGGGTTGGTTTTTAAAGTACCTTGGCCGACAATGTACCCGAGATACTTAATCTCCCGCATGCAGAACTTGCTTTTATCGAGGTTAATCGCAAGGTTTGCCCTGCGAAGACAAGCAGCCACTTCGTTAAGGATTCTAATGTGCGACTCAAAATCAGCCGTACAAATAAGTAAATCATCCAGATAAACAAACACATTCTCACGAATCGAACTTGACACGACTTGGTCGATGACTCTGCTCATGGGTTGGCCAGCATTGCTTAAGACAAATGGCATTACCTTAAACTGGTAAAGCGGTCTACCAGGCACGGCAAAAGCAGTTTTCTCTCTCGATCTTTCATCTACAGGTATTTGCCAATATGCATCATTCAAGTCGATAAATGTGATATAATGTGTGTCCTTAATCCGGCTTAGTAATCCCTCTATATGAGGCAAAGGGTATGCATTCTTAACGGTGACTGCATTGACTTTTCGGAAATTGAGGCACAGGCGAACCTTGCCTGGCTTTCTTACTAACACTACAGGGCAACTCCAAGGTGAATTACTAACCTCGATATCTACAAGTTCTAACATACGGTCCAACTCCTTATAAACCTCTTCCTGACGAACCGGAGACAATGGATAATGCCGGGATTTGATAGGGACCGCATTTCGTGTATCAATGACATGACAACCCAAAGTTGTCTTACCTAGCCCTAGCACGACAAAGTTAGGAAAAAGCCTCTTGACGTTTTCAAGTTTTAGGTTTTGTTCGTGTGAAAGTTCTATCAGCTCAGCCTCATCCTTGAAGTTACCTTCTCCTTCGCTAGCACCGACGCGTTGGCCTGAATTTCGCTTATTTGAGGCGTCAAATTGAAATCTCGACAAAAGTTCATCCCCAAATACAGTTTTTGAGTGAGTTTGGGAATCAAGTAAAAAGAAAGGGGTTTCGCAATACCATTGTACGTAGTCTGAATTTCGCAGTGACCAATTATTTCATGCGACTTACCATCTGCAATTCGTACGATATTTGTATATGGTTTCACGACGACTCCTATTCTTTTTACCAACTCCCTGCCTAGGACAGATATGGATGCTCCACTATCCAATAAGCCAAAAATTGACTCATTGTTTAGCAGGCCATTCGCATACATCCTGCCGCCTGCATTTGAGGAAATGATAGTTTCTACAATATGTTTTCGAAATTTCTTTCGATTGCGAAACCGACGCCGGCACTTTTGAATGTGAACGCTGGCTAAACTATTATTTTTCCCGAAAATTCAAGAACGAACTTTATAATAGTTTAGCTTGCGCTCATGAAGGGACTTCAGGTTAAGTGTCTCACAAGGATGAGACTGAGTGACTTGAGGAATGAGAGGTTCTGTTCGTTCCAAGATCTTAACAGGAATACTTAAACTTCCGAACAGGCGATGTCATTATTAGGGGTTTACTTCTGAGGGTGTTCGGGGAGATTTTTCGAGGAACGAATTTCCCCTTTCCTTTTTTCGTCCCTCGAAAAGTTTCCCGTATGCTTACCGCATTCAATAGTGGAGACACCCTTTGCACCACATAAGAAACAGAATAAATTCCTTACCCGAGAAGGGCAGAAATGATAAGCGTGACCTTTCTCATCGCAGTTCCAGCACACATAATCAGCCACCGAAGTTCGTTTTCGAACTGAAGAGATAGCTGCTATTTCCTCACCATCTTCAGAGACTTCTTCATTTTCAACATCGACTGCGATTTTGTGAACGCTCTTTTGAAAAGAAGTTCGCTTCGCTAGAAACCTCCCAGCCTCTCTTGCTTTATTCCTGAGCTCCTCAATATTCTTTACATTTGACGACTACAGAATTTCCCTAATTTGTCTCTCGAATTGTTTCGGATCACATCCACAAGTTTTCGTTCGTCGAACGCCTCTTTTAAACGGTCGTTAAGATCTATAACAGAGTTGTGAAAATCATCGAACGACTCTTTCAAACCCTGCTTGCGAATCAGCAATTTCATATAAATTTCTACATCGCTCTCTAAACGCCCAAATTCTTTCTTCATCGCCATCTTTAGATCGGATAACTTTGCTGTTGGGTTTTTTCGCAAATATCCCCACAACCACTTGTTCGCTCTTCCGCTCAATAAAATATGAAAATTTGCTGAAACCTGTTCATCGGAATACGATGACGATGAATGCAACCGGTCGACTTTAAAAAGAAAATCTGAAACATTATCAGTTCCATCATACTTTATATTCCACCGATTAAGCCAACAAGATTCCGTTGCACTAAAAATTGAAGGACTAGTGGAATTTCGGGGTGCAGGTGAAGGTTGGAACGGATTATTGTTTGCTCCCTCATTAGATGTACCTAAGGAGTTACGTGTAGCAGGAGTGTTTTGTCCTCGAGTGGGAAAGTTCAAAGTTTCCAGTTTTTTGATTACATTCCCCATGAAAACATCCATCTGCTGAAACAACCTGACTTGATTTTCGAGCATACTTCTCTCTATTCTCTTCGCTAACTCTTCCGTTGGATCTGCCCTTTGATCAACTACGGGATTTAAACTACTCTTATTATTACCCGCCTTATTGTCTTGAACTTCGTCACTGACAGAGGAATTATTATTGGACATGTTTTAGGTTGAGTTTGAAACGATTGAGTTTAAATTTTCAGAAAAAGAAAAGGAATTATCTAAATCAAAACGATCGGTACTGTTTCGAAATCGTCGATAAAATTCTTCAAACCTAGCTTCAGAGTGCGCCAAAATCACATTCAAATCGTCGTGAATTGAAACCGACGACCTCTACTCATGCCGTTCTCAAAGACAAACTTCTGCCAATTTTGGTTTCTTCAGATGTCAAAAGAAAAGTCCGTTGAAAATTTAAACCTTCAAAAAAAAATATCGAAAATTTCTTCCTAAAAAAAATCAATGACCCTAAAAAAATAACTCCGATTCCCAATGGTCAGCTGGCTGCAAACCGTAAAATAAAAAAATAAAAAAAAAAGAAAATCCCAATTTAAAATTGCTAGCCTCAATTTGATTTCCCAAAGAACTCAAAAAAAAACTCCAAATTCAATTCTTTGAATCCCTGGTTCCAATACCACCAAAACCAATTGTAAAAAAAATTATAAAAATGTATTGAAAATAAAAAATAAATAAATTCAAAAATATAACAAGAATAATAAAAAATGTTGTTTTAAAAGAAAAAAAATATATGTTTTCAAACTTTTCCAAAAATAATGAAAACTTTTCCAAAAATGTTAGGTTTATATAAATCATGAAATGTACAAGGATTAGAAGATAAAATTTGAGAAGGGTGGCTCCTGACATTGAGGAAGAAGCCGTAGTTCTGTGAGCCGAAAAATGAGCAAAATAAATTTAAAATATTCTAATAGAATTTGCTATTGAAACTATTCTAGTCTATTTCTAGTCAAAAGTTTTCTTCTCAGTTTTCAGGACATCAATTGACAATCCTTCATCAACGAAGGCATCTGAAAACCTCGGAGAAATGAAATGAAAATTTATAAAATGAATTAAAACAACTTCCTTTATTGACTACAAAATTAAAAAAAAATTACAATAAAACACGAATTTTAACTTTTAATTAATCGTATTTTTTTATTTGTAAAATTTAAAAATCGAATGCATTTCGAACTGACATGCAGCTCATCATCAGCGTAACCTCGTTTAACACTAAAACAAAATTACAAGAAAAAAACCCAAAATATGAGTACATAACAAAGTGTTATGGTTGGTAAACTCCCTCGCTAGAGCAACCCCTTTGAATGGCTTCTTCCCCTCTCAAGCCATCACCCTTCTCATCATCACCCTCTCATCCTTTATACTAAAAAAATTACTCCATGAATATGAAATTATAGTTCATAAATAAAAAGAACTGTACGTTCTTAGTTCAAACATTTCGACAAATTTAATTAGAAATTTTTATATTATAAAACTATATCATAGTTTAATATTATGTAATTTATTCGAATTTAAATTGCAAATACAAAATTTATTAAATTAATTTTATGAATTTTAATTAAGCGAAATAATAAAAAAAAATTAATTCAAGCTCTATTGGGAACGCGAAGCCCAAAATCTTAAAATTTATATCCAAAAAGTATAACCGCGTTTTCGGCTTATTACTATGCTTTGGATTTTACTTCCTTTTTTTGCTTTCTTTCAATTTTAATTTATGTCTATAATCCCCTTTTTCAAAACACTCCGTTAATTAGCGTAAGTAATAAAAGGATATATATATGTATATTGTATAAGCAAAGGTTAAATAACCATCAAATTAATTAAAAAAGATACGAACAAACTCACCCTTTTATTTCTCGAGAAGTGGCCACTGCTGTTTAATAGAAGGAATCGTTGTGCGGGTTGTGCCCTGTGCAATCTTTATATGCACTCGATGTTGTTTTTTTTATTTTTGTAGATATTTAATCACATATGTATATATTTCACTTCCGCGAATTAATTTTAACATATGGATCGGTTCGCGTGGTGATACTTCGAATAAATTAAAACGTTAATTTTTTGTACTCCGAATTACCAATTTAGAGGCGCTTTACAAAAATGAAATTTACGGTAAAAAAAAATATGAATTTACGTTAAATAAAAAAAAAATTAATATAAAAGAAAAAAAATTTAATTTTTGGTTTTGGTGGGGACTCGAACCCTGGATCTCTGCTATGAGCCCTCGAATTGAACGGCGGCGGCTTAAACCTCTGGACTACGGTGGCTGTACTAATTTGCGAAACTCAGCTCTTATGTGGTCTCCTAAATCCATACAAATGCTGTACTAATGTTGAGCGAAGCTCCTGCACTGCTCAAACTGTTATTGGCTGCTTTTTCTTTGGTCACCTGGAACCTATTTCATAAACATTGACAGGTGACAATTTGTCAAGTGACAATTCTACAATTGTCAATTTTCTGTCCCATAAATAATTTGACAAATTTGTAGAATTGTCGGAAAATTTGCGACAATTGTCAAGTTTATGGATCATAAGAAAATTGTCATGACAATGAATTGTCAAGAATTTTCCGACAATTGTCACGAATTTTCTGACATATTTGTCATGACAATTCTTTTATGGGACAGAAAAAAATATGTAAATTACAAATTTGTCAATATGTCATTGACAATTGTGACAGGCAAATGAGCTTCGGTCAAGTTTAGATAGAGAAGTGACTAGTATCATTCAACATGTTAAATATTATTTCTTCGAGTGAACGTGATGAAGATATTCAAGTGGAATACCGTGTTGTACGCACTCGAATTTTTAAAGAAAAAATTAACAATGATTTTTTAGCATTAAAAGACTTTCAATTTAACGAAAAATTTATTCTACAAAAATATTTTATTGTGCATTCATTTTAAAAAGATTTTTAATTAAAACTGCTCATGCTCAATAAGCCAAACTTCTTGTTTTAAGGTGGTCCTTTTTTTTCTATGTTCATACTTCAATCTGTTGTGTTCTAACGTAACGACAAATTTGTCACAGTATGACAATTGTCAAGATGTCACGACATATTGACAGGTGACAATTCTACAAATCTGTCGCATTTGTCTGACAATTGCTTGGATCATAAAAATAGACAAGTGACTATTCTACAAATTTGTCGCATTTGTCTGACAATTGCTTGGATCATAAAAATAGACAAGTGACAAACATTGTCATACTAGACAATTTTGTCATTGTCATACTATGACAGTGTTTGTCACTTGTCTATTTTTATGATCCAAGCAATTGCCAGACAAATGCGACAAATTTGTAGAATTGTCGCCTGTCAATGTTTATGAAATAGGGCTCTGGTAACCGATGATTTTTATAGTCTGGTTTTTTTCTGTTAATAAGTTTTCTGGGAACCGGGATGAATATATCGAGCAGCCGTTATTTCTGACTGCCAATCTTAATTCTATTTAAAAAGGAAAATCACTAACCATTTCAAAAAAAAAATATTAATTTATTCTTACCAAGAATTTTATTTAAAACTGCTTAGATATATGCAATTTTTGATTGCAACTAACTTCTTTGTTAAACTTTCAAGATTTTTCCAAAGGAAAATTTTTACTTTTTATAAAAGAATTATCACAAGAATTTCGAATAAAAAAATCGTAAGTACTACCGACAAAGAAAATTGGAAATTTCTTTGTTTCGAATAAAATAGTCGTTTTGGACCAGATTACGTTAGCCGAACGTTTGATTGCTTTAACTGCTTAGGAATTAATAAATAATATACGCCTTTGTTCTTATTTTTTTCTCTTTTCTTAAGCTTTGCAGCCATCCAACGAAAGAAATTCCTGCAAATCCCCTCTTTCCAGGATCATTGAACTCTAAGGATATTAATCTTTCATATTTGAGCTTAAGCTTTTCAAAATTCACCTAACTCGAGTTTCTACTTGATTCGACCAGTCGAGAATTCCACGCAATATCCTCTCTTTGAGTTGCTGCTCAGAACGCACTCTTAGGCTTAGGAATGAAAAATCTCTTACCATACTAAGTTTTTAATTCTTATATATTTTTCCTCTCAATCCAGTCATACAACTATCTGACTCATTCTTACTAACCAATGTTTATAAACATAATGATGTACATAATTTAGTCATCCTAAACGAAGCAAATACAAAACATAAACATGAGTCTATCTGCTCAAGTCGTCGTCGGTGTCGTGCGCCACCTTTTTTTTATAAAAATAATTAAAAAAAATATTCAAATGAATATTTCGGTAACACAGGACACGTTGGTATTCCAGGGAACGAAAAGGCCGACGAAGTTGCCAATCTTGCTCACAAATCACCATTGTACCTCTACAACTTCTACACTAAAAACGACATAGTAAGAAGTCTTATGAAAAACTTTTCAGTCATCGATAAAAACAATTGGCTCATTTATCAACACCACTACACAAAAGTCAACCCTACAAAAACACAATCCAATTATCCTACAAATCTTGTAATGTTGGTTGAGGGGTTATTTCAATAAACAAATCGCTTGGCAATGAATGCCTCAGCTCTGACCTCTGGCTAATGCACTCGAGGTTTTGCTTAGTTGTTTTCCCTTATATATATTCTTTAAATTCTTTTTAGCTCGCAAGCTTCACAAAAGAATATAAAAAATACTGATGTTTCTTGTCTGGTGTTCAAAATAGAAGACAACTTTATTTAAAAATATTATTGCTATTTATACATAATTGGAATGTTATCGAAATCAAATCCATACTTCGATTCTTGACTTCACTAACAGTCGATATCCATAGTCAGCATAATTTGTACGACACGGGCTAAGGGTGAACGATCAGTTCAGCTACAATGCTTAGTTGACATATTTTGTCAGTCAAAGGCAATGACCACTGACCGCACGCCATCAACCCATTAATATTTTATTATGCTCATGTTACATTCTTATTATGCTCTGACAAGACAATGCTTTGCATTGTATTTTGATTAAATGTATCTTGTGCATAAGGCAATGCATTTTATGGGAAGTAAGTGTCAAGTATCGAAGCATGGTTTGATTCAATATGATTAATGAAACAATTATTTAAGTGGTCGCCCCTTCACAATCTCCCAAAAATATGATCACTAATTTTATCAGACTACGACTCGGCCATACCTCTGCTACCCATCTCCACATTATCAAGAACGAACCCCCACCTATTTGTCCCAACTGCCACACTACTCTCAATCTTCAACACTTCCTCTACGACTGTGAAACAACTAAACAATACATCACAGAAATACTTGCCGGAAATGATGTCATCGAAATCTTAAGCAACCCAACTTAACCTAATATTTTTAAAATCAATGAAATTCTTTTGAAAACTAAAACTTCTGTATAAATTTACCACTACTATACATAAATACCTATTTGTTGAGCTTTGAATTTCGATGAAATAAAAATTAAATTTTGAAATTAATTTGGTGTTTTATTTTATAGATATGTTTGTAAATTTTGAAGTTTTAATAAATGTTAGTATGAAATTAAACTGTGGTTTATTTAATTTTTACAATTGTAAATTTCAAGTTTTTAAAAACATTTTATACAACGCTGAAGCAATGTTTTTTATTAATCAATTAGTGATTTGATTAATTATTATAATATTTTATCGTTTCAATTTATTAGATTTGAATATTTATATATTATTTGAATTTCCGTGCCGCCTTCCGACCTTTAATTTCCGGTGAAATAATTTGTGCAATTAATTAGCAATTAATTTGCAATTTGATGGCTGTTTTGAAAGGTGTTGAAGTGATTTTGTTTGAATTTTAAACGATGGTTTGTTGTTCAAGTGTATTGTTCGATGTCAAGCGACAAATTTTAGCAATGGGTTGTTTTATAATTCCGGATTTTGTTTTCACTGTGACAACACGGATTAATTCATCTGATCCTAGATAAGTTTCGTGAACGCGACCTAGGTTCCAATGAGTCGGTGGAAATCTTTCATCTTTGATCAGAACGATATCTCCAATTTTAATATTTTCTTGACTTTCATCCACTTCGGACGCTGTTGAAGCCTGGATAAGTATTCGGAACTCCATTTACTCCAAAATGTCTCCATTAACGTTTGGATTCGCTTCCATCTATCCATATACGTGATGTTTATGTCACCTTGTGGCGCAGCATGAAGGGATTTGCCGATTAAAAAGTCTGCTGGGGTTAACACATCTAAATCATCTATACTATCGGAAAGAGGACACAAAGGTCTCGAATTCAAGCACGCTTCTATTTGAGTTAGAAGTGTTGTGAGCTCCTCAAAAGTTAGTCTCTCTGTTCCAACGATCCGTTTTAAATGGTTGACCCACTTCACACCGGCTTCCCACAATCAACCGAAGTGAAGAGAAGCGGGAGGAATAAAATGCCATTCTGTACCTTGATTTGCAAGGTTTTCCGCGATTTCCTTAAAAGCATGCTGTGCAGCTTTTAACATTTTGTTTAGTTCAGTATTAGCTCCAACAAAGTTGGTAACACAATCACTATGGATTTGTTTGCAAATTCCGTGTGGCAGTAAATCTTCTAAACGACTTCTAAATGTATAGCCTTTGTTGTTAGGCAAATAAAAACAGCGAAGTATCCTTTCAGGATTTTACTGCCTCATGCCTTCCAGGCTTTGATTTCGATGGGTCCTGCGTAGTCTACGCCAGTGTGACAAAAGGGTCTGGCCATACGAACTCTTGCAGCTGGTAAATTTCCCATCAATTGCTGCATCTCTGCAGCCTTTTGCCGATAACAAGTCGTGCAATGATGTAGTTGGTACTTCACACTTCTTCGAATTTGGCCGATCCAAAATCGTTGGCGTATGTACTCTATCATTTGTTGGATTCCACCATGCAAAGTATTTTTGTGAGCATCTTTCGCCACAAGTCTTGTGAAATGGTGGCTATTATGCAATAAAATTGGATGCTGTGCCTCATAAGGTAGCAGCCAATTTTGAAGTCGACCGCCGACTCTCAGAATTCCGTTGGTATCAATGAATACATTTAGTGCTTGTAATTGTTTCAGTATTTTATTATTTTCTCGCAACATCAACGATGTTGATGTTATTACTACTGATTTCAGTAAGGCTTTTGACAAAATCAGTCACAAAATTATATACATAAAGCTTCAAGCCTTTGGGTTTCCAACGTCGTTCATAAATTGGGTCAAATCTTACCTCGAGAACCGTATATATAGGGTTGTTTTTAGAGATGAAGTTTCCGATCCCATTCTCTCCTCGTCTGGTGTTCCCCAGGGTAGCCATCTGGGCCCACTTCTATTTGTGCTTGCAATTAACGATGTCGGTAGAATTATTTCCTTCTCAGAACTTTCTATTTATGCTGATGACATAAAAATAATTAAAGTAATCTCGTCATCTCATGATTCTTCGCTGCTTCAACTCGATCTTGACACTTTTCTTACCTGGTGTAACAAAAATTTTCTTGAGCTTAATGTTAGTAAATGCCAATCTATGACTTTTTCCCGCAAACGCTTACCTTCAAATTCTCGAACCTATCACTTCTGTAATACCCCTGTCCCTATTGTTTCATCTATTCGTGATCTTGGGGATATGTGATAAAGAGTTAAATTTCCGCTCTCATATTGATTATATCATCGCGAAAGCGAATTCTTCACTCGGGTTTATCAAACGATGGTCTAAAGAATTCTCAAACCCCTATGTTACCAAATCCCTATATACCACATATGTCAGACCCTTACTTGAATATGCTAGCCAAGTTTGGTCTCCCTTCCAAATTACTCAATCTCTTAGAATTGAAGCTGTTCAGAGGAGATTCCTCAGGTTCGCTCTGCGTAGTCTACCTTGATCTGATCCCCATATTTTACCCCTTTATGAAGACCGTTTGCAGCTGATTGGCATGAACAGTCTTTCTCAACGTCGCCGTATCGCTGACATAATATTCGTCCATCAGCTTATCAATGGAGCCATAGACTGTCCGGCATTGCTTGAATGGATTAACATTAATGCCAATCCACGCAACTTAAGAGCTGTCCCCTTTTTCAGCCTCCCTATTCACCGCACCAACTACGCCCATTTTAATCCAATGAGCAGAATGCTTCGTTTAGCCAATACAGCACAAGATGTTTTCGATTTCTCCCTTAGTTCCCCTTCCCTCAGAAGAACTCTATACACTATCTCTCCCTAACCTCATTCCACCTTATTTATTTTAACTAGCGTTAGGTATATTATGTATAATTTATTTATAATATAATTTAATTTAATTTAAGTTTGTATAATACAATAATATATAATTTTAGTTGTCTGCTTGCAATAAGCTAAATAAATAAACCTTCCTTAAACTTGCTCTCCATTCATAGTCTTCCTCTTTCCCTTTTTCTTCCTAATCTTTTCCCCTTACTTAGCTTTAAGAATTTAATTTGTTATTTAGTTTTAAGATATTATGTGCTTGTACTAAGCGAAATAACTAAATAAAACATCTCGCTCTGGGCTGTTTTGATAGCAAGAGTTCGAGCTGCTTCCAACTCAGAAACCCTTAATGGTCCGGTGACTTTCGAGGCAGTCACAACTATATTGCTAATTTTTTCCTGGCCAGACTCACTGCTCCGAGATTGGTTTTGTAACGAAGGCACCATGCTATTACTCGAATTACCTTGTTTAAGCTCGAGATCTTGTGAATAATCACGCTGGTGAGTTCTTCTGCTAATTGAATAGTATGGATCTTTACTGGACGACGTTCTTCTTCTGTTTCAACACTTTCAGCTTGGCCCGGCACATCAAGCTCCCACTGCGATCTTAAAAATATTGGACCGTTCCATCAGACATCTAAGTATTCCATAATTGATGGATATACGCCACGGGATGCCAAATCAGCTGGATTGTGCTGATGACATGAGACCAACAATCGCTGTATCGCTGTATGAATCGTTGTATTTCGGATACTCGATTTGAAACAAACCCCAATTTGATGGGGTTGTTCGAATTCAAGCAAGAGCAATTGTAGAATGAGACCAACAATTGCTGTTGAGACCAAGCAAGAGCAATTGTAGAATCAGTCCAGGCAAAGATGCGAACATTAGGAATGGCTAAAACATCTCTAGTATATTGTAAAAGTTGGGCCAAAATGACTGCACCGCAAACTTCAAGACGAGGTAACGTGATCGTCCGCTTCCTCGGAGCAATCTTCGTCTTTGCTGGAAGTAAGTTGTTGTGGATGTCTCATTTGTTATCTAATGCTCGAACATAAACCACTGCTCCATATGCTTTCGTTGAAGCGTCGCAAAAGCCATGCAACTCGATTGCTTGATTTTATGGACTCATTGGAATACATCGGGGAATTCTCACCTTTTTCTATCATTGGGAGTTCTAGCTGAAAAGGTTCCCAACTCTTTTGGATGTGGGCTGGAACTTCCTCATCCCAATCACATCCAAGATCCCAGAGCTTCTGCATTAAAAATCTTCGCAGTGATTATGCACGGTGAAATCCCTCCAAGTGGATCGAAAAGCTTGGCGACAGATCAAAAGGAAGCTCAAAATCATATTCGCGATCTTGAATTAAAATATCTTCAATCAAGTCTCTGTGATTGGCTGTCCACTTTCCTAGATTAAAACCAGCTGACGCTAAAGCTTCATCTCGTTTTCTTCTCGCTTCTTCCATAGAATGACGACTCAACAAAATTTGTCGGTACATCTTTTCTATGTTCGCCGTAAAAGTATATCGATGTGTTGCCCGGCAAAAATCCTCGTTTCAAACCCTCCTAGTGGGTGCCGAGCGGTAATGATCACCACAGTTATCTTGTACGTCGTCAAAATTTGGATCAGCTAAGGTCAGGTTGAATTGCTGAAGTTTCCTACTCCTTAATAGTAGCAACCTTTAGCAATGCAATTTGACCATAGATACGGGGTCCCTAATTTCAGTGTTGGTGTGAGCGTTTTATACATAATCCGTGCCGAAGAATGAAAGGCTGGGGGGTAAACCAGTCGCGAACGAGCTCATTCGGATGCCCTGGCCGGGTCCTTCTTAAATCTTGCCTTACCCCGGTATATCGGCTCTGCCGGGGCACTAAGTCTAGGCCAAATAAGTTTTGTCGCTGCGCAGGTGGTGATGTTATTCCATCTGTAATTTGCTCTCCCTATTGTATCTTGCTTCAGCATAAGTTTACATGTAGCTAAAGGCATGCCTACGCTAGCTTTGTGAGCCAGCAGAGGTAACGTTGTTCCTCTTTTTGCAAGTTCGTCGGCTTTGCACTTTCCTGGAATGTCTCTATGGCCCGGCACCCAGCAAAGGTGAATGTTGAACTGTTTGGCCATCTCCGTAAGAGATGATCGACAGTTTAAGGCTGTTAATGAATTCGTAGAGACAGAGTCTAGGGATTTTAACGCAGCCTGGCTGTCAGAGAAGATGCGTATATCAGTTTTTGATATAACGTTTTCTCTGAGCCAGGAAAGGACTTCTTTAATAGCCAGGATTTCAGCTTGGAACACGATACAGTGATCAGGTAGACGGAAGGAGAGACTTAAGTTTAGTCTTTCGGAGTATACGCCTCCACCAACCCCATCATCCGTTTTTGATCCAGCTGTAAAGAAGTTAATGGGATCATCGTTCAGAAATGATATGTCCTCCCAGGTAGACCTGGAAGGGATAGTCACCCTGAAGCTATTGTTATAGCATGGGTGACCAAAAATTTTGTAAACTAGTGTTATTTAACTCATCCATAAAATATCTTGGTCATATAATTGATGCTAGTGGAATTCGTCCAGATCCAGCAAAAATCGATTCTAATCAACGAATGCCAAGACCAACCAACATCTCTGAATTACGTTCTTTTCTAGGTGCAGTGAATTATTATGGCAAATTCATTTCCAGCATGAGACAACTTCGACATCCACTCGATGTAATGCTGAAAACAGACACTAACTGGGAATGGAACGACAAATGTGAAAATGCCTTCAAGGAATTCAAAGACATTTTACTTTCCGACCCACTGCTCACACACTACGCTCCAATACTTGCAATCATCGTAGCAGCAGACGCTTCAATGGTAGGCATTTGTGCTCAAATTTTCCACAAAATGCCTGATGGAGCAGAAAAAGTAATATATCACGCGCACTCACACTTTCAGAGAATCGTTATAGTCAAATTGAGAAAGAGGGTCTTGCTCTCGTATTCGCATGTAAAAAATTCCACAAAATGATTTATGGTCGTCAATTTACTCTACTTACGGATCATAAACCACTTCTCAAAATATTTGGTTCAAAAAAAGGTATTCCTACGCACACCGCCAATCGTTTGCAAAGATGGGCTCTCATTCTTATGAGTTACGATTTCCAAATACAACATGTATCTACAAAGGAATTTGGCAATGTTGATGTTTTGTCAAGACTCTTCCATGGTCAAAAGCAACAGATCGAAGAAAATTTCATAGTGGCAAATATCGAAAGTGAAATAAAAACCATTCTTAAAGACAACATGGATCACACTCAATATGGTACGAAAAGCAACAAGCACAGACACCACGCTTTTCAAAATTTTCAAATACATTGAAAAAGGTTGGCCTAAGTCTTCAAAGAACCTGCCTTCAGATGTCATTCCATTTTTTAACCGACATGAAACCATCTCAGTAGTAGATAACTGCCTTATGACATCAGAAAGAGTTATTCACCCTTATTGTAATAGGCGTTTTACTTAAACGACAATTGTCACTTTTTGTGTCGAGTCACTTTCTTGGCGTTTTAGAGTCGGTATTGCGTTGCTTGGACGCTAATTATTTGCAATCCACACACATTCCACATAAGCAGCTGATTATGACCGGTTGATATTTTAAATTCAAATATGAATTTATAAGTGAAATTATAAAAAAAGGCAAAAATGAATAGCATTGGACTCTTTATTTTGTTGAATAACGCTGCTAATGTGAGCAATGAAGAAGATAGGGTGGACGAAATTAAAAAACTCAACTTAATGAGAGAAAGAAGAAAAATAAGATCGACATCAAATCCTTTGGATTTACCAGATTCGAAGTAAGTACAACTACATACATACATCTAAGGATGATTCCTTGGACAAATCATACTCAATTGTTATATTTCCAGATTTGTAATGTACTTTAGGTTGAATAAAGACGCCTTTATTTACCTATTGAATAAACGGAAAGAAAAAGTACCGAAAAGAAAAAGCATGTTATCGGTGCCACTAATTTTAAAGCTTGCAGCTACTTTGAGATTTTTTTCTCAAGGTAGCTACCAAAGCGGTGTAGGCAATGACTTCAATTTGGGAATTGCACAACCAACGATGAGCCTCATTCTCAAAGAAATGCTCGAAGTTATGGAAGAACACCTTTGCCCTCGGTGGATAAATTCTAACTATTCGGACGAAGAAAAAAAGACATGCCAAAGCATTTTTTTATGAAAAGGCTGGGATTCCGGGAATAATTGGATGTGTAGATGGCAGCCATATAAAAATTCAAGCACCAAAAAAAGATGAACAACATCGTTATTACAACAGGAAAGGCTTTTTTAGCTTGAATACTATGTTTGTATGTTACTAGTATTATTGCATTTGTTGGTTTAATTCTGTCAACATAAATCTCAAATTTAAGGTTTGTGATCACAAAATGCGGATCAGGTATGTAGATGCCAGACATCCTGGAGCTAGTCACGGTTCCTTTGTTTGGAATTCGAGTGAGCTTCGAGGGATTCTTCAAAGGAATTTCGACAATGGAGAAAGAAATACTTGGTTACTAGGTTAGTTAGAACTTGGTAGTAAAAAAATACATGTTTTTGTTGTTTCATTCAAAACCTTAAATAATTTGAAAATCTAATTTAAAGGTGATGCTGGCTATCCCCTGGAACCCTTTTTAATCACACCATTCAGATCCGCCCAAGAAGGAAGCAGTCAAAGCTACTTCAACATGAGGCACTCGAAATCCAGAAATATAATTGAACGAACAATTGGTGTGCTTAAAAACCGCTTTAGATGCCTGCTCGGTGCTAGACTATTGCACTATACCCCTCAAAAATCGATCCAAATTGTAAATGTGTGTTCGGCTCTTCACAATATTTGTATTCATTACAAAACATCAGATCCACCAATAGACCAAAATCCCTTCATCTTTGAGGAAATATCATCGGATTCGGATAGAAACCCTGAAAATATTCTCCTCGAAAACAATGAAATAGCTGTTAATATAAGGAACCAGTTATTGCAACAATAAAAACATTTTGATAAAATAAATAAATGTTTTAATTCAAATTCTGTTATTTTAATTCATATACATAAATAAGATCCTTAAAAACAAAAATAACAGGTAGGTAAGTTGAGTAATATAAGGTAACTTGAGTAAGGTGAGGTAAGCTTTTATATACATTTAGGACTTAAATAGTTTTAACTTCTTTTCCTGGAGATACAATTTTGATTTTTTCAATTCTATTTCCGTTAACCGCATTTCGTTTTCCTTCATTTGTTGATGTTCTTCCTGTTCCATCTTTAGCTTGTACAATTTTAATTTTTCTTCTTCCAAATAAAACCTTTTCCTTTCATACCTTGCACTTTCTTTTACATGGCCTTAAATTTTGTTTAAGGACAGCTTGACCTCAAGATACAAAGCCTCTTGCACCTTGGTTTGCTTTTCCAAAATTTGGGTGAAACTTAGTGAGGGTGTGTTGCCTTCTAATCCTTCACTGTTGGAATTTTGTTCTTCCGTTGTTGCTTCCATTGGAGCAGTAGTAGCAGTCTCAGATATAGTTATCAATTGCTCAGTTGGTGTGACAGGTGTTAAAGGAGTTTCTATGTTGGTGGGTGTGCATATTGTCACCAAAGATGGATTTGGTCTAGAACCCCCAAATACGTTACCCTCCGGGTCAACAATGTCATTCAACTGAAGTAGACCGGCAATAATGTTATCCGTTTCGTTTAAATATTTTGGTTTGAAGGAACCTCCTCCAGTTGCCTCCATTTTTTTCTTATTGTACACAAGTTTTTGTTTAACTTTATACTTGGCGTCGAACCATACCTTTTGCCACTCCTTTGCCGTTCTAACCGGTAGCCCTAAGGAATTGAGGGTATTTGCAACGGATTCCCATTTGTTTTTTATGTTCTCTCCTTAAGTTTTTTGCCAAAGAAGGATTTATTTCCATCAATTCTATGAGCCTTTTCATTTGTTCTGGATTTGTAACTTTCACCCTTTAGTAAAAATAAAATAATTAACACTAAACAAACAGTAAAACATAAGAAAAACTTACATTTTTATTTAATTTTTCACAAGGCGTTTGAAAATTTATCGTCGACAAAAAGTGGCGTTTTACTCGTCACAAAAGGAAACTAAAACGACAGCTACAATAGCGACGAGGTTGACATTTGTCGATCAAAAATTTAGATTCCACTGAATGCCAAATGTCAAGTAGCGTAACGCTAAGTAAAACGCTGCTATAACGACTTTCGCAATACCAATTTGTTTGTGTGACAATTGTCATTCAAGTAAAACGCCTACTACAATAAGGGTGATTATTCCTGCCATTTTTCAACGAAGGATCCTGTAACAGCTACACCGAGGTCATCAAGGAATACAGCGTATGAAATCCATCGCACGATCATACGTTTACTGGCCCAAAATCGATACTGACATCGAGAACCACGTCAAAATGTGTCAAAATTGTGCAGTCGTTGCAAAATCTCCGACAAAAACAGAACACAGTTCATGGCCAGTACCACATGAACCTTTGGAGAGGATTCACATGGACATTGGTGGACCAGTACGAGGTAAATATTACTTGGTTATGGTATAGATGCGTATTCCAAATGGCCAGAAGAATCACAAATAACAACAACTGAAGTTATAAACCAACTACACGAATTTGTCAGCAGATATGGTCAACCAAAAACAATTGTTTCTGACAACGGTACGCAGTTTACCAGCTCCAATTTTAAATTTTTTTGTGAAGAGAGGGGGATTCAGCACATTAGAATACCTCCATACCACCCGCAGTCCAATGGACAGGCTGAGCGCTTTGTCGACATCATCAAGAGAGCCTTAGCTAAATCATATACCGAGCGCTCCACGGATGACAAAGCAAACTTGCTTACATTCCTTTCACAATATCGTGCTACACCCAATCCAAGTGCACCTGAAGGTAAATCGCCATCCGAATGTTTCATAGGAAGAAAACTTGCAACTCCCTTCGATTTACTGAAACATAAAACAGCAACGGAACAAATGGAATTCATCCATGGAACATGCGTTCAACAAAAAACACGGTGCGAAACCAAGATACTTCAAAGCAGGTGACAAAGTATTTGCAAAAACATTCCAACGTAACAAAATGTTTTGGAGTTCTGGTGTGATCATTGAAAGATTAGGCAAGGTGTTGTATAACGTTCTAATTCAAACAAATCGACGAAATGAATTGATAAGATCTCATACAAACCAACTGAAGCACCGTTTCACTAAAGATGTGCCTACAGTGATTTCATATCCAACTAAGTATACAAATTTTGGGCCCAATGGTATTCAACACAACACTGAAGACGTTCGTCGTAATCCGATTGAACACAATGAAAATGAACTTCAAGAATCCATGTCACCAAGATTAGAAGAGTTCAACAGTCCGGCACCACGCAGGTCTTCAAGGATAAGGCGTCCTCCGGTTCGCCTTGATCTTTAATTCAACACAGAGGGATGTTGGCAACGCCAAACCAACTATTTGTATACACCACTATACTACAAAGATACATTTCGAGTACCTAAACGAACGAGCATAGAAGAGGAGAGAAGATAAAAATAGAATTCGGTTTCTATATCTCGAGTCTCCTGATTGGATGTGATGCGAACGCACGACATTCACTCTGGGGTAGCTCTGAAATCAACGAACGAGGTGAGTCTCTTTTTGATTTTATTATTGATAACAACCTTATTGTTTGTAACAGAGGTGATACACCCACCTTCGTCTTTCCAAGTTCGGAAAATTACGACGGCTGGGAAGATGTACTTGATATCACTGTTACAAACAACTGTAATTTAGTGGTGGAAAATTGGAGAGTATCCTCTGCAAATTCCTTTTCGGATCACAGGAGGATCCTTTTTAACATGGGTTTCAAGGTAGAAACCCTTCCTCCTTATAGAAATCCTAAAAGAACTGACTGGAAGAAATTTAGTCAGATCACCAAATCTAACTTGGAACACGATACAGTGATCAGGTAGACGGAAGGAGAGACTTAAGTTTAGTCTTTCGGAGTATACGCCTCCACCAACCCCATCATCCGTTTTTGATCCAGCTGTAAAGAAGTTAATGGGATCATCGTTCAGAAATGATATGTCCTCCCAGGTAGACCTGGAAGGGATAGTCACCCTGAAGCTATTGTTATAGCATGGGTGACCAAAAATTTTGTAAACTAGTGTTATTTAACTCATCCATAAAATATCTTGGTCATATAATTGATGCTAGTGGAATTCGTCCAGATCCAGCAAAAATCGATTCTAATCAACGAATGCCAAGACCAACCAACATCTCTGAATTACGTTCTTTTCTAGGTGCAGTGAATTATTATGGCAAATTCATTTCCAGCATGAGACAACTTCGACATCCACTCGATGTAATGCTGAAAACAGACACTAACTGGGAATGGAACGACAAATGTGAAAATGCCTTCAAGGAATTCAAAGACATTTTACTTTCCGACCCACTGCTCACACACTACGCTCCAATACTTGCAATCATCGTAGCAGCAGACGCTTCAATGGTAGGCATTTGTGCTCAAATTTTCCACAAAATGCCTGATGGAGCAGAAAAAGTAATATATCACGCGCACTCACACTTTCAGAGAATCGTTATAGTCAAATTGAGAAAGAGGGTCTTGCTCTCGTATTCGCATGTAAAAAATTCCACAAAATGATTTATGGTCGTCAATTTACTCTACTTACGGATCATAAACCACTTCTCAAAATATTTGGTTCAAAAAAAGGTATTCCTACGCACACCGCCAATCGTTTGCAAAGATGGGCTCTCATTCTTATGAGTTACGATTTCCAAATACAACATGTATCTACAAAGGAATTTGGCAATGTTGATGTTTTGTCAAGACTCTTCCATGGTCAAAAGCAACAGATCGAAGAAAATTTCATAGTGGCAAATATCGAAAGTGAAATAAAAACCATTCTTAAAGACAACATGGATCACACTCAATATGGTACGAAAAGCAACAAGCACAGACACCACGCTTTTCAAAATTTTCAAATACATTGAAAAAGGTTGGCCTAAGTCTTCAAAGAACCTGCCTTCAGATGTCATTCCATTTTTTAACCGACATGAAACCATCTCAGTAGTAGATAACTGCCTTATGACATCAGAAAGAGTTATTCACCCTTATTGTAATAGGCGTTTTACTTAAACGACAATTGTCACTTTTTGTGTCGAGTCACTTTCTTGGCGTTTTAGAGTCGGTATTGCGTTGCTTGGACGCTAATTATTTGCAATCCACACACATTCCACATAAGCAGCTGATTATGACCGGTTGATATTTTAAATTCAAATATGAATTTATAAGTGAAATTATAAAAAAAGGCAAAAATGAATAGCATTGGACTCTTTATTTTGTTGAATAACGCTGCTAATGTGAGCAATGAAGAAGATAGGGTGGACGAAATTAAAAAACTCAACTTAATGAGAGAAAGAAGAAAAATAAGATCGACATCAAATCCTTTGGATTTACCAGATTCGAAGTAAGTACAACTACATACATACATCTAAGGATGATTCCTTGGACAAATCATACTCAATTGTTATATTTCCAGATTTGTAATGTACTTTAGGTTGAATAAAGACGCCTTTATTTACCTATTGAATAAACGGAAAGAAAAAGTACCGAAAAGAAAAAGCATGTTATCGGTGCCACTAATTTTAAAGCTTGCAGCTACTTTGAGATTTTTTTCTCAAGGTAGCTACCAAAGCGGTGTAGGCAATGACTTCAATTTGGGAATTGCACAACCAACGATGAGCCTCATTCTCAAAGAAATGCTCGAAGTTATGGAAGAACACCTTTGCCCTCGGTGGATAAATTCTAACTATTCGGACGAAGAAAAAAAGACATGCCAAAGCATTTTTTTATGAAAAGGCTGGGATTCCGGGAATAATTGGATGTGTAGATGGCAGCCATATAAAAATTCAAGCACCAAAAAAAGATGAACAACATCGTTATTACAACAGGAAAGGCTTTTTTAGCTTGAATACTATGTTTGTATGTTACTAGTATTATTGCATTTGTTGGTTTAATTCTGTCAACATAAATCTCAAATTTAAGGTTTGTGATCACAAAATGCGGATCAGGTATGTAGATGCCAGACATCCTGGAGCTAGTCACGGTTCCTTTGTTTGGAATTCGAGTGAGCTTCGAGGGATTCTTCAAAGGAATTTCGACAATGGAGAAAGAAATACTTGGTTACTAGGTTAGTTAGAACTTGGTAGTAAAAAAATACATGTTTTTGTTGTTTCATTCAAAACCTTAAATAATTTGAAAATCTAATTTAAAGGTGATGCTGGCTATCCCCTGGAACCCTTTTTAATCACACCATTCAGATCCGCCCAAGAAGGAAGCAGTCAAAGCTACTTCAACATGAGGCACTCGAAATCCAGAAATATAATTGAACGAACAATTGGTGTGCTTAAAAACCGCTTTAGATGCCTGCTCGGTGCTAGACTATTGCACTATACCCCTCAAAAATCGATCCAAATTGTAAATGTGTGTTCGGCTCTTCACAATATTTGTATTCATTACAAAACATCAGATCCACCAATAGACCAAAATCCCTTCATCTTTGAGGAAATATCATCGGATTCGGATAGAAACCCTGAAAATATTCTCCTCGAAAACAATGAAATAGCTGTTAATATAAGGAACCAGTTATTGCAACAATAAAAACATTTTGATAAAATAAATAAATGTTTTAATTCAAATTCTGTTATTTTAATTCATATACATAAATAAGATCCTTAAAAACAAAAATAACAGGTAGGTAAGTTGAGTAATATAAGGTAACTTGAGTAAGGTGAGGTAAGCTTTTATATACATTTAGGACTTAAATAGTTTTAACTTCTTTTCCTGGAGATACAGTTTTGATTTTTTCAATTCTATTTCCGTTAACCGCATTTCGTTTTCCTTCATTTGTTGATGTTCTTCCTGTTCCATCTTTAGCTTGTACAATTTTAATTTTTCTTCTTCCAAATAAAACCTTTTCCTTTCATACCTTGCACTTTCTTTTACATGGCCTTAAATTTTGTTTAAGGACAGCTTGACCTCAAGATACAAAGCCTCTTGCACCTTGGTTTGCTTTTCCAAAATTTGGGTGAAACTTAGTGAGGGTGTGTTGCCTTCTAATCCTTCACTGTTGGAATTTTGTTCTTCCGTTGTTGCTTCCATTGGAGCAGTAGTAGCAGTCTCAGATATAGTTATCAATTGCTCAGTTGGTGTGACAGGTGTTAAAGGAGTTTCTATGTTGGTGGGTGTGCATATTGTCACCAAAGATGGATTTGGTCTAGAACCCCCAAATACGTTACCCTCCGGGTCAACAATGTCATTCAACTGAAGTAGACCGGCAATAATGTTATCCGTTTCGTTTAAATATTTTGGTTTGAAGGAACCTCCTCCAGTTGCCTCCATTTTTTTCTTATTGTACACAAGTTTTTGTTTAACTTTATACTTGGCGTCGAACCATACCTTTTGCCACTCCTTTGCCGTTCTAACCGGTAGCCCTAAGGAATTGAGGGTATTTGCAACGGATTCCCATTTGTTTTTTATGTTCTCTCCTTAAGTTTTTTGCCAAAGAAGGATTTATTTCCATCAATTCTATGAGCCTTTTCATTTGTTCTGGATTTGTAACTTTCACCCTTTAGTAAAAATAAAATAATTAACACTAAACAAACAGTAAAACATAAGAAAAACTTACATTTTTATTTAATTTTTCACAAGGCGTTTGAAAATTTATCGTCGACAAAAAGTGGCGTTTTACTCGTCACAAAAGGAAACTAAAACGACAGCTACAATAGCGACGAGGTTGACATTTGTCGATCAAAAATTTAGATTCCACTGAATGCCAAATGTCAAGTAGCGTAACGCTAAGTAAAACGCTGCTATAACGACTTTCGCAATACCAATTTGTTTGTGTGACAATTGTCATTCAAGTAAAACGCCTACTACAATAAGGGTGATTATTCCTGCCATTTTTCAACGAAGGATCCTGTAACAGCTACACCGAGGTCATCAAGGAATACAGCGTATGAAATCCATCGCACGATCATACGTTTACTGGCCCAAAATCGATACTGACATCGAGAACCACGTCAAAATGTGTCAAAATTGTGCAGTCGTTGCAAAATCTCCGACAAAAACAGAACACAGTTCATGGCCAGTACCACATGAACCTTTGGAGAGGATTCACATGGACATTGGTGGACCAGTACGAGGTAAATATTACTTGGTTATGGTATAGATGCGTATTCCAAATGGCCAGAAGAATCACAAATAACAACAACTGAAGTTATAAACCAACTACACGAATTTGTCAGCAGATATGGTCAACCAAAAACAATTGTTTCTGACAACGGTACGCAGTTTACCAGCTCCAATTTTAAATTTTTTTGTGAAGAGAGGGGGATTCAGCACATTAGAATACCTCCATACCACCCGCAGTCCAATGGACAGGCTGAGCGCTTTGTCGACATCATCAAGAGAGCCTTAGCTAAATCATATACCGAGCGCTCCACGGATGACAAAGCAAACTTGCTTACATTCCTTTCACAATATCGTGCTACACCCAATCCAAGTGCACCTGAAGGTAAATCGCCATCCGAATGTTTCATAGGAAGAAAACTTGCAACTCCCTTCGATTTACTGAAACATAAAACAGCAACGGAACAAATGGAATTCATCCATGGAACATGCGTTCAACAAAAAACACGGTGCGAAACCAAGATACTTCAAAGCAGGTGACAAAGTATTTGCAAAAACATTCCAACGTAACAAAATGTTTTGGAGTTCTGGTGTGATCATTGAAAGATTAGGCAAGGTGTTGTATAACGTTCTAATTCAAACAAATCGACGAAATGAATTGATAAGATCTCATACAAACCAACTGAAGCACCGTTTCACTAAAGATGTGCCTACAGTGATTTCATATCCAACTAAGTATACAAATTTTGGGCCCAATGGTATTCAACACAACACTGAAGACGTTCGTCGTAATCCGATTGAACACAATGAAAATGAACTTCAAGAATCCATGTCACCAAGATTAGAAGAGTTCAACAGTCCGGCACCACGCAGGTCTTCAAGGATAAGGCGTCCTCCGGTTCGCCTTGATCTTTAATTCAACACAGAGGGATGTTGGCAACGCCAAACCAACTATTTGTATACACCACTATACTACAAAGATACATTTCGAGTACCTAAACGAACGAGCATAGAAGAGGAGAGAAGATAAAAATAGAATTCGGTTTCTATATCTCGAGTCTCCTGATTGGATGTGATGCGAACGCACGACATTCACTCTGGGGTAGCTCTGAAATCAACGAACGAGGTGAGTCTCTTTTTGATTTTATTATTGATAACAACCTTATTGTTTGTAACAGAGGTGATACACCCACCTTCGTCTTTCCAAGTTCGGAAAATTACGACGGCTGGGAAGATGTACTTGATATCACTGTTACAAACAACTGTAATTTAGTGGTGGAAAATTGGAGAGTATCCTCTGCAAATTCCTTTTCGGATCACAGGAGGATCCTTTTTAACATGGGTTTCAAGGTAGAAACCCTTCCTCCTTATAGAAATCCTAAAAGAACTGACTGGAAGAAATTTAGTCAGATCACCAAATCTAAACTGGGCAATTTACCAATTAGTAGAGTTCCTTAAAAAATCTGACGGTCTCTGGACAGCCTCTCCTGCTGAGTCCTTAGAAGTGCTAATGGCATCACATTTTCCAGGTTGCGAGAACAGCAACCCCTAAACTCTGAGTACTATAAACACCGATCCAGCTCAGGAAGAGCTAATCAATTCCGTTATAACAGGAGATAGTATTTCATGGGCCATAAATACTTTTTCCCCTTACAAATCACCAGGCCTTGATGGCATAATACCAATTATGCTGCAGAAACTGCAAGACATAGCAGTGCCCTGGCTTGAAATGATCTTCAGGGGTTGTCTCCATCTCAATCATGTACCTGAGTCGTGGAGACATGTTAAAGTGGTCTTTATTCCGAAAGTAGGTAGGAGAGGTCATGAATCCGCGAAGGACTTCAGACCTATTAGCTTAACATCTTTTGTTTTAAAGACACTAGAGCGCATCCTTGATACTCACATTAGAGTACTACTAGAAGTCTGTCCTTTTGATGTATCCCAGCATGCTTACCTCAAAGGTAAGTCTACGGAGACTGCCCTGCATGAAGTTGTGCGTACAATCGAGAAGACAATTAACTACAAAGAATATACCCTTGCAACCTTCCTAGACGTGGAGGGTGCTTTCAATAACGTCCTAACTGAATCTATTCGTGAATCACTTGCTCACTTCGGCGTAGATGGATTCATATCAGAATGGATCATTTCTATGCTAAGTGACAGAAAGATTCACGCTTCGTTAGGAAACACTACTACTACTAAATCTGCTAGTAGAGGAACACCCCAAGGAGGTGTTCTTTCCCCTCTTCTGTGGCTGTTAGTCATGGACAAAATTCTCGTAAAGTTAAGAAGTAGCGGTGTTAAAGCAGTAGCGTATGCTGATGATTTGGTTTTATTGGTCTCAGGAAAGTATTGGTCTCAGGAAAGTATTGGTCTCAGGATAGTATATATAAGAAGTGGACTAGGTGTTAACCAGAGTAAAACGGAACTGATGCTTTTTACTACCAAAACTAAAATACCTACTTTCACCCCACCTCGACTTAACGGCCAAACTCTATCTTTATCTTCTAAAGCCAAATACCTTGGAGTCATTCTTGACCCTAAACTGAACTGGAAGGTAATTATAGAAGAACGGGTCAAGAAAGCATGCATTGCTTTCTATGCCTGTAGAAAAACATTTGGTAAGAAGTGGGCCCTCCAATCTAAGATGATTATTTGGGCGTACACTGCTGTGGTTCGACCAATTTTGTCATATGGATCGATTGTGTGGTGGCCTGCACTTAACAAACAATATAACATCAATAAACTCAAGAAGGTTCAAAGAACGGCTAGCGTTGGCACTACTGGAGCCCTTCGATCCTGCCCAACAGATGCCCTCAGCGTTATCCTGCACTTTCTACCACTCGACCTTCACATAAAATACCTAGCGGCATGCAGTGCTGTAAGACTAAAGGAATCTAACTGTTGGTCTTCCAAGCCTTACGGCCATGGATGTGTCACAAAATTGATTCCTCCGGATATTTTTCTAGCTAACACCGACTACTGTGTACCTCCTCTCGGACAAATCGGAAATTTGAGAAGCATGCAAACTGCTCAAATTAAACCAAAATCAAGCCAGAAATACAGCAATCTGCTCTGACAGCCAGGCGGCCATTAAGGCCATCAAATCATCCGCATCTATCTAGCAATGTCGGGACGAACTATCGAGTCTGAACACTAACCTCCGAGTCACTCTCATTTGGGTTCCAGGTCATAGTGACATATGAACAGGCTGACGAGTTGGCTCGACAAGGCTCGGCCCTTCATAGCTCATTAGCGGTTAATGTTAACATCCCTCTTGGTGCTGTGAAGAGACAAATCTTCTCGATTTTTCTCAACGAATCCAACCGTAGGTGGAACAGTCTCACAAACTGTGTCCTATCAAGAAAGATATGGCCAACCTACAACAACACACGTTCTAACGATCTTTTATGCAGACCCAGGCATGATATATCCAGGATCATAGCAATCTGCACGGGGCACTGGCCCATAGGAGAGCATGTAAGAAAGCTGGGAATCCCCTACAACTCTCATTGTCGTAGTTGTGGAGACCCACAAGAAAAAGAAACTGTGGTTCACTTTCTCTGCAATTGCCCCGCTTTAGCCTATTTTAGAATAACTTCCTTCGGGAAAGCATTCCTCGATGACCCAAGTGAGCTTTCTGAGAAGAAAATCAAGGATATGATTATCTTTCTGAATGCGACGAAATGGCTTTAACAATGGTTTGTTAAAGTCTATAAAAACCACATCATTCCGTTTTTAAATCCCTATCAGATTGACACGAGTTAATGGTATCAAAACGGCGCTCTCCAGCGCTAATTGAGTCGCAAGGCCAGAGCTAGCGACGACCATCTCTATCTTTCTATCTATCTATAACTCGACAAGTAATGACATGTTTCAGCCATCTTAAATAAAAAGACAATTTTTATACTTTTAGATTTTCTTGTAATTAAATAAAGACTTTTAAATAAAACCGTGTTCATAACAGGAAGCACATATAAACATATTTTTTGTACTTAATAATTTTTCAATCACATTCCCTCCCACTTCAATGATCAGAACTTTAAAACCTCCCTTTAAATCCTTTCCTATCTTCCTAACGCTCGCACTATGTTCATCATTTTAAGGGTATACAAAAACCCCTTTAGCGATAAACAAAAAAAAAATACCCAAGGATAGACCTTTAGTCCGCTTGGGAATAAACAAATTATTTAACTAAACAATTTATTAAGCACTTATTAACTTAACAAGATCAGCGGTACTTGGAGTTTAGGTAAGAAGAGTCAATTGCGTGAAAAGTTGTTCCTACTTTCCAATAGATTACTACTTTAAAATAGCATTGAAAACAACAACTTTCGAGATGTGTAAGTAGTATGACTTATACTACTTGATCTGCAAAATATTAAATATTTTTTCATGCGTTGTTTTTAAATTTCCAGAAGTCTAAATGCATAGTTATTAGGAAAAAATTTTTCATAATTCTCACCACAGTTCAAAAGAACTCTCCTATTGAATATTTTTAAACTGTAAAAAACCTTGGAATCATTTTCGAATCTATCGAAATTAAAACAAATTGAAATTGTAGTATTCCAAAATTCGATTTTATCGTTTTGCAAGAGATTTCAAAACGATCTTGTTCATTCGATGTGAAATAGTGGAACAAAAGATACGCACTTAAAAATGTAAATACAAAAATGATTTTTAAATGAAACTTGATAAGTTTATTGCACTTAAAACATATTAAAAACAGGGGTAAACACAAAAATACTGTGCAAAAAGCAATTTTTATACATCTTATGGAGCAGCACAATGATCTCGCTAGAGAATTTATGAAAGGAGGTCGAGTTGTCGCGGAAGATTTGTGGGACAATTTAAAAACAGAGCTCAACAGCCATGGTCCACCGCAGAAGTACGCGACTGACTGGAAAAAAGTAAATAATAATAAACAACTTCCTCTTTTTATTTTTTCTTTTACGTACTTATTCCTTTCAGTCTGCAACACCAAAACGATTAACGTAGAACTCATTATACGATCTTACTTATACTTTTATATTTTTAAACGCGCGAACAATAAAAAAATGTTTACAAGAAAACAATTTGCAAAATAAAAATACTTCAATAATATCCCAAATGACTGATGTCAGCTGTTTTCAATTTCACGAAGTGATTTCAAAAAAAATTCGGAGTTACCAAATCGCTCGAAATGCAAAATACTGAAAACGAATTCACTCGATTTGCTTTTTCGATTTCGGTTTCATTGCACTCGAATTTTGGAACTTAGCTGTTAGGCCAGTTTTCTTCACAATTGTTCAACATGCCGAAAACTCCGCAGTTGGCCAACTCTAAAGTTGATACCAAAATGAGAGTTGATTACCATGTTGAAAATTACTTTTCTTCACTTCTTAAATTCATAAATCAAGAGTTAAATTTGAAAGTTGGCCTACTTAAGTTTTCAAAATATCCCTGGAATATTTGTGACATATTTGTCCGTTTCATTTTATTTTTTGCGGCTATCAATTTGAAATTTAAATTTCGATTAGATTTTGGGGATTTGGAGAAATTGTAACCGGTAAAAAAAATTGATAAATTTGTTGAATTATTTCTTGGTGCTTTCGTTGATATTGGAATTGAATGTGATGGACTATTTCATTTCTGCAAAATGAATAGTATTGATTTGAAACTTGGGGATCGTGTGAATACATACATACAGTTATAAACATTGACAAAGAAAGAAGAAGGAGAATTGCATTGAGACTAGATGAATCAATTTAAATGAGTTTAAGAGTACTTTTATTTCTGTTGAAGTATGTTTGTACATGTGCTGTGCCATAAATAAGATTTTGTTTTTAAATTTTGCATTATACTCAAGTCAAAATAAAAAAAAAATCAATGTGAAGAAAATTCAACAACAAATTATATTTACCTACTTAATAAATTTAAAAACGGTTAACAAAATCACGGTCGCCCCATTTGTGGAGTCCAACCGTGGAAGCATCTAATATATATATGTATATATGTAGAGTTTCCGCATACCATCCTGGCCAAGGCCAAGAGTACCCATCTTAACGTCAAGATTGGGCTCTATATTAGTCCCTAGCAAAAGAATCGGTGAAGAAACATAATTATTAGTTAAAAAAAAACTTTAAAATAAATATCACATTACTTGAATTTTTATATTTTGGCTAAACAACACTATATTTAATAAAACCAATGAGTTTTTTCTTAAATAGATATACATTTGTTTCGATTTTAAGGTACGCGGGTAGATTATTGTAATAAATAATACCATCATATAATATGGAGTTTTGAGTCCTGCTTAAACGACATCGTTCCGGTCTTAAGTCATTACTATTCCTTAAGTTAAACGGTTGGACTTCATATACTTCTGATATTCCATCAATTAAGTATTCCGACAGCTTACCATTACGCATTTTATTAATAAAAACCATGGCATCATAGATGAGTCTCTGTTTAATATTCATCCAATTTAGACAGTCAAGCATGAATCGAATCGGCGTGTAAATGTTCAGCTTCAAGATAACTCTCATTCCCTAGTTCTGAAGTCTCTGAAGTCTTAATTTGACATCTGCATTGGATCCGAACAGCAAAGTTGAACAATAATTGAAATGTGGCATTACAAGGGCATTATATAGAAGAATAGAAGTTTCAAATGTCAGTTGTTTTCTTATTCTACTCAAAAAATATATTTTCTTCGAAATTTTCGCACAAACATGATTTGAATGTTCCTTAAAGTTAAGCTTTTCATCTATGATAACACCTTAGTATTTTATACTTTTAACACAGTTTATTAATGCACCATTCATTCTAAATTTCATACATTTAGTCTTACTCACATTCACTTTCAATTTGTTCATTTTTAACCACTTATCAACTCTCATCAAGTCTTCATTTAATCTTTCACACATTGTTTCACTCTTTTTTCCACAAATGTAGATCAAACAATCATCCACAAAAAGTTTTACACTGCAATACTTCAACCATTTCAACTCACGACCATGCACACCATACAAAAACAACTTTTTCAATAAGATATCTCTATCAATAGTCTCAAAAGCTCGTTTCAAGTCCAAGAAAACTGCTATCACCGAATTTCCACAATCAATTTGTCTTTTCCACTTCCACTCAACACAATTAATAGCAGTTTCACATGAATGCGCTCTTCTAAAGCCTGACTGTTCCTCAATTAATAAATTATTGTTCTCTAGGTAATTTGGAACTGCTCCGCAACGAACTTCTCCAATATTTTCTCACATGTAGGCAACATATTCACTGGCCTAAACTCTTCACATTTATTTGTATTATTCACTTTTTCAACTGGAATAACCACAGATTCCTTCCAAACTTCAGGAAATTTACCTATTTCTAATGACTTGTTAATCAGCTTTAAAAGAACGGGACCGATAATTTCGATTGATTGGAGAATTATGTCTCTATTAAGTCTAAACACGTCATTTTTATTATTTAAATTTTGAATTAACGTATTTAGCAATCTTTCATAACGAAAACCAAAAGTAAAAGTAGAACTGCAATTTATTTCTGGCGACACAAAACATATATTTTCGATTGATAGATTTATTTCCCGAATACTGTTCACAAAGTATGTATTGAAAGAGTTGACGTCTCCTCTCCGAATTTTACACCATTAATGACATTCGTTTTGATATTTTTTAACACGATCTTCTTGAGTGTCTTCCACATTTCAATTTGATTTCCAGACTTCACCATAATCTGAGTTGTTATATAATTACTTTTAACAATTTTAATTTCATTCTTATAACTATTACGAATTGACTTATATACTGACCAATTATCAGCTGTGCTAAAATAAACAGCAGTGTTATAAGCTTTGATTTTTTCTTTTTTTAATCTTTTTAAGTGTGAATTGAACCATGCATTATTTTTTTCTAGTTTTTCCACTTTTTCGATTGTCAGGGCTTCACAACATGCATTTAATTTTTCACAAAAAGCATTAGATAAAAGGTTTAAATCGTCTTCAAAGTATATATCCGAAAAACCATTTTCGTTTAGAAAAGAATCAAACCGCGGTTTCGTATAACGAATAATTTTGTATTTTCTTTCTTGTATAACTTGTTTTTGTCTAACTTGAACTTCCACTCTTATGGTTTCGTGATCTGATATTTTATCATCTGCAATTATATTAACTTTAACTTTAGATTTCAAATCCTTATTTGTAATGACATAGTCTATTAGTGTAGATGAGACTTCGGTTATTCTAGTAGGTTGATTCACCAACTGAAAAAATCCCTGATCAGTAAAGAGATCCAACACTTTTTCCGTATTGCGGTCCTTTGTAAGTAAATCTATGTTAAAATCACCAGTTATTAAAATATTGCTTTCGTTTTCTAGAGAATAATGACACCAATCAGATGAAAATGTTAAAAATTCCGCTGCTGAGGAGCTAGGAGATCTATAAAACACTGCCAATGTCCACTTTTCTTCATTCAACCACACATACATTTTTATAACCCATACATGATTTATAAAATTTGAACTGTCTATCACTTGAAATCGAATTCCTTTTTTCCTCCTACCTCCAGTATGCCTATTCTATTTGTGATGCAAGTTTCTGATAGCATTACAAAATCAGGATGATAATTTTGTATTAAAATTTCCACTTCACTCTTATTGGCTAACAATTTTTGGGAGTTTAAATAATAAAATAAAAACGATTCCGAATCCGACTTTGTTTGCTACAAGTATCTACCTTGCACGACTAAGTCTCCTCTGATACACTTCACATATTGTCTTTTTTCGACAGTTAGATTTAGAATCTCTTCGCCATCCTTATCTTCGCTTCCAGAAGCAGATGAAGGAAAAAGCTTTCCAAAAATAGTTGTCACAATTCATAAACTTTTCAAATTGCATAAATTGTGTTTTAATGAAAGAGAGATTAGACAACATTGAGAATGACATTGATGTTAACCATGATTCCAGGGATGCCAGTTGTCCAATTTTCCAACGAAAACTAAAAATTGAAAGGGAAAAAATTTCTTACTAGCAACTAAGTAAAGTGAAGTGTGTTTATTTGAATGTCCAAGGCCTTATTAATAATTTTGATGAAATAGAGTTATTGGCAAGTGAAGAAAAACCACATTTAATATGCTTGAGCGAAACACATGTGACGGAAAATGTCAGTGATTCTGAAATAATGTTAAATGAATATAACTTAGCTCAAGTTAAAAGTGTTTCTTCTTATACTGGCGGAGTTTTAATTTATATTAAAAAAGAATTGAACTTTGAAATTATTAATGAGGTCAAAAACAATGTTGGATCTGAATGTCTTGAGGTGAATGTGGGTAATCAAAATATAAAATTAAAATTATTATTAGTGTATAGATCCCCTAGTTCTTCAAAAGCTGATTTTTGTACAATGTTTGAAAATTTACTTGATCAAATAAATGTTGATAGGGACTTTATTATTGTGGGTGATTTTAACATCGATTGGTTCAGTGACAAAACTTATAAAGAAAGAATAAAATCTATGTGTGTTGAAAATAATTTGAATTTTATCAATAATGAACCTACGAGAATAACGGCTAACTCTTCAACTCTCATAGATTATGTAATTTCAAATTCAAAACAAATAACTGCTAAAACAAAACGGACGCCAAAATAAAAATAAGCGATCACGAGACCATTCGATTTGAAATTACTTTAAAAACAAATATAAAAGCAAATAGTTCAACTGAATACAAGGTATTGAACTATGATAAGGATATTTTTTTCTCGAAACTCTTAGCTAGTAGATTGATTGGAGTGGATATAGTGAATAGCAACTTGGATGAGCTGGTTGATGTATTAAGTGATGAGCTAGATATAATAATTAATGATATGATAGTTTCTAAAAGAGTGCGTGAAAATAAGTGTGAATGGTTTAACAAAAAACTAGAAAAACTAAGAAAAAATAAAGTCCAAAAATATGAACAATATAAATTTGGAAATCAAAATCCATCTTGGAACGATTATATTTTGGCAAGAAATTTTTATAAAAGTGTACTTCGGGCAGCTAAAGATAATTATATTAAAAAGAAGATTGACACATCGGGTAATCCTCAAAAGCTGTGGACAAATATTAAAAAATTAGTTCTTAAAACGCAGAGAAGTGAAATAAAAAATGTTGCTTTCGACGGAAATATGATTTATAATAGTAAAGACATTGCAAGTGAATTTAATAAGTATTTTATAAGAAGTGTGGAAGATATCATCGCGAAATTCCCAAAAATAAATTATTCTGACAGTATTAATAATGTAAGTACTATTTTTATTTTTAAACCGGTTTGCTCGAAAGACATTATTGATATTTTGAAAGTTATGGGTAAAAAGAAAGACTATAAATTTATAAATGCTAAAATGTTTCTAGACGGAATTGAAGTCCTTGGTCCGATACTAAGAGAAATTATTAATAAGTCAATGCAGACAGGTTGTTTCCCTAACAGGTGGAAGGAGTCCATGATCGTTCCGATCCAAAAAGTACCAAATACGAATTTATGTGAAGAATACCGACCTGTTAATATGCTGCCTACATATGAGAAAGTTTTGGAAAAGCTTGTGGAAAATCAATTTAGAAGCTACATGGAAGATAATAATTTAATAATGGAACAACAATCAGGTTTTCGTAAGGGTTACTCGTGTGAAACAACATTAAATTGGGTTATCGAAAACTGGAAGAGTGGAGTGGATAAAAAAAATACTATCTTGCAGTGTTTTTAGACTTCAAGCGAGCTTTTGAGACAGTTGATCGAGAAATACTTATTAAAAAACTTTTAAAATACGGAATTAAAGATAAAGAGTTAAAGTGGTTTGAGTCCTATCTTAGTTTTAGAACTCAACGTACTTCAGTGAATAATAGTGTTACTGATCCTGATGTTGTAAGTACTGGAGTACCACAAGGTTTAGTTTTAGGAGTTTTCTTGTTCTTATTGTACATTAATGATATAAACTTAGCAGTGAAGTATTGTAAATTGTGTATGTTTGCAGATGATGCTTTACTCTTTATCTCGGGAAAAGATGTTCGAGAATGTTATGAAAAAATAAATATTGACTTAAAATCAATCAGTAAATGGCTCATTATAAACAAATTAAATATTAAAAAAACTAAGTATATGTGCATTAATAATACGGAACATAATGTTGTGCGAATTGATGGTGAGAATGTAGATCGTGTTGATTAATTTAAATATTTAGGAGTTGTTATTGATAACAAAATAAATTTGAAAGCTAATACGGATTTTATTTGTAAAAAAGTATCAAAAAAAATATACTTTCTATCGCGGATTAGAAAAAAAGTGTCATTCAGTACGGCAATTAAAATATATAATGCAATTGTTAAACCGCATTTTTAATACTGCTCGACCATTTTATTCTTATCATCTCAAGGCGATATAGACCGGCTCCAGAGACTTCAAAACAAAGCAATGAGAGTAATTTTAAAATGTGCAAGATTAACTCATATAAAAGACATATTGAAAAAGTTAAACTGGTTAAATATAGCACAACAAATTAAACTTTACGTGTTATTATTTAACTTTAAAATGAAAAATGAAATGCTTCCTCAGTATTTGTGTAATAATTTAAAATATGTTAGTGAATCCCAACCATTTACTCTTAGAAACGGTCAAAACTTTAGGTTAGTTTATAAATCAACCTCTCGTGGACAAAATTCAATGATGTACAAAGGTGTTCAATTATATAACATGCTTCCAAGTGAAATTAAATCTACAAGTAATATAAACAAATTGGGAGGGGAAAGAGGGCGGGGCATAATAATAATAATAATAATAAATTAATTTTGTACGTATTTTCACAGCGAAATTAACTTTTTTTTTTAACATAGCCATTTTCTGTTTTTTTTCGGGAGTTAAGTAATTCGAAAGTTGATTAACTCTACAATTGAAAATCGGATGTTGAAGCTTAAAACATAATCATATCAATGGGCCATTTAAAAAAGTTTATGACATACTTCGCTAAAACGCTAATTATAAATACCATTACATATTTGTATTTATAATTAAGAAATTAATATAATTTAAAACTAATAGGTATTGAATTAGATTTTATTGAGTTTTTAATTGGATATGTAAATTATATGCACAAAATAGTTACTGCATTTAATTTAGGGGAAAATATCTAAATCAACAAACTAATACATAAAGAATAAATACAATTTTCAAAATAATTTTTATTTTTACCTGCATGCATCTTCTGATGGAATTTTAAACTGGATGAACTACGGAAGTTCTTTTCACACAGTTTGCAATTGAACTGTAACCGCACATCATCTGGTAAATGACATTTGCCGTGAATTTGAAGTGAGTTTGAATTATTGAAACCTTTGCCACATTGTGAACATATAAGCATCTTAAAAAGCAAATCATGGTGCATAGATTGGCGGTGACTATCAAGATCAGAGAAAGATCTACAATTTTCATTACAAATATCACAAAGCAACCTTAAGTGTAGCCGGTGACGTTGGCGTATGTGGTTAATAAGACTATAGTACCGTGGGAATACTTTTAAGCAATCCACGCAAACCCAAACAGATATCTTTTCTTCCACATTTTCGTAATGTATGGTAAGTTCTTGAGCATCTGAAAATTTTTGAGAACAGTATACGCATTTCCAAGGATAATCAAACCATGTGGATGTATCAATTCGATCTGGATCGAATCCTGAGAAATGAGAGTCATTTTTTTTAGAGTTATTAAGAACCTCGGACTCAAAATATTGCGAATTACGCAATGGTTCGTCCAGGTCACTTCGTTTGCCATGTTTCAGTGTATTTTGATTTTCTTCTACGACTTCAATTATATCATATTCTTCTTCAAAATTAAAGTCCTCTCGAACTTCTTCTATATACGCAAACCTATCAAGATGAGTGTCACCAGTAACGCTTACTCCTTCAGTTTTAGAACCATTTGTTATTTGTTCATCAGATATAACTGTTTCATAGGTTTTTCTTTTTCGAAATATTTTAGTTTCAAAAAACTTTTCGTTTTCAGAGAACATGGGTTTTTCCGAAAGACATGCCTCGTTTTCTTCTAGATTTTCACTCCCGACTGAAACATGCTCATCTCCCACATAGTTAGAACAATCGGATGGGGTCAGGGGGTTACAAGTTTCATTAGCTATTGATATTTCTTTTCCGATGGTTGGTTGCTCATCTATAGAGGTATTTTCGGCTGAAAACAAATTAAAAAATCTTCGCTCCTCGAGAAGTTTTTCCTCTTCAGCAGAATCAGTTGTAATATTACAAATAACATTTTTCAATTTCTGTGGAATATCCAGAAGTTTCTGTAATGATTGTTGAGATTCGTGCACCCTTATGTAGAATTCGAATGAAGCGTTTAAATTGCGAATACATTCTGGACAAACACCACGAGGTAAATTGTTATTAAAGCATACGTATAATTGGCAGCACTTTTCCAATTTCGTACATAATTCATTATCATCGTCTCGAATAATTGTTAATGTTTCAAATTTTTTCAATGAAGCACACAAGCGACAGATGGCAACCATTACAATCACACTATTTAACAATTTTATTCTTTTGTAAAGAAACTGTACTGCTTAGCTTGTCTTGTTTCTTTGTGTTTATCTAAGATTGTAACTTAAATCCAATAACAATGCATGCCTTTAAAGTTTAAATGAACTGCAACAGCAAGAAACAAGATACAAGAAGCATAAGGCATAATGTTTTTTTTTAATATTAAAACAAGAATACAAATACAAAACTTTCATATGCCAAAGATAAACAGAAAACAAATATGTATGCTTAGGTTTTGAAGGTTTACTCTTACTCGTAAATTGGATTAGGCTGTTTCCCCAGACGTCAAACTAAAAAGAAATTGATAGCTTTCTAGCTGGAAGCGTTACAATTATTGACACTTGTTAAGTTGCTTTGCACGCCTCCTGGAAGTCAGCATGCAAACCCGCAATTGGAGATGGATTATTTTTAGATTTAATGTTAAATGTATTGGCACTTGGTACCACTCACCTGACAGTCAAAGCATGAACTTGCAATTGGAGATAGATTTTTTTTCGATTTGACGTTCAATGTATTTCCCATAAGAAAAAAATAAAAAAGGGTCAAAAAAACAATAAGTTTACTAATGGCCGATTTTGTAGCAAAACATAGTTGAGCGGAGCACAAGAAATAAAAGAACAGAACTTAACAGAGTGAGCAAAAGAATAGTAATAATTTTTTGAAAAGATTGACAAGTACCAAATGGAGCAGCGTTGCCAGATTAATAAAAAATAATTTTAAGTTATATTTACCACGTTTACAAGCAGAATTGAGAGCTCGAGTTGGATTAAGGTCGAATTTTCGACCCAGGTTTTTCGTCATTTGAGTTGAGTACTCCAGTTAGAGTTTAGTTGAAAATATGTAGAGATGACAGCTGCTGGTGTCTCACTCACACAAACGTCAGACATTTTGCCAATGCCATACCAACTCCTCAACTCAGGTTTTTTAGCACAAATTACGACTCGACTCAGCTCCTGAAACGGAGTCGAGTCGGTTGAAGCTCATTTCAACTCAACACAGGTATACAAAGGGGCGAAGCGAGCTTGAAGCTCGCTTCAATACCTCTTGTAAACATGGTAATTCACAATCACAGTACTCTAGAATATATATAATATGGAGTGCTTGTTCCTATATCAAATACATTGTAACGCCTGAAGCACAGATAGAGGGCGCTAGTATTTACGTTCTTACAGTTTCGGGAAGCAGCGCGGACCTGTCAAACTTCAATCATAGTTTGTTTTTTATTTTTTTGAAGAGAGATTGAAATTTAAAAAAATTAAATTATTAAATTTAATTTAATTAAATTTTTCTGGAGAGGGATAACCACTGATCAGTGAGGATAACGCACTCTTATTCGAGCTCCGCGCTTTTGCTTCCCGAAATTAGTGAAACTAGCGATCCCTATAAAAGCTTCACGTTTGAAATTGAACAAGCACTCCATATTATATATACTCTAAGCACAGTACACATAATAAAGGTAATATATTCCTAGTTTCTATTTTTTTTCCAGTTCGCTCATGTTTCGACATTCTGGAGAGCATGTCAGTTGTTGACAGCTACTTGAATTCATATTTGTTTGTTTTACATTGTTTGTAATACGGTATTCACACCAAGCCGAAAACACGGTTTTCGTGAAAACATCGGTTTTCGATGAAAACCTAATCGAAAACACAAGTTTTCGCATACATTTTTTGTAGCTTCAGGTTTTCATAAACGACATGTTTTATATAAAACCGGTCGAAAACGTGTGGAAACTCATAGATGAACTAAATCAAACACACCTATGGCATGTTCAGCGCCCAAAAATCGACAAGAAAGAAATTGATGGAATGCTTTCAAAAGAAATTAAAAACAGCTGACTGTCATATTATTTGAGTTTTTAATTTGTTTTGTTAATAAACTTTTTGTGGTAAGTAATTTCTTTCTTCTGATTCTCATGTAAGAGTTTTCAGATAAGAAAAAGAAGTTTAACAAAATATTCATGTTTTCTTCAATTTTCTTTTTGTGTATATAAATTAGTTTAATTTGTTTAGCATTCATTTATTGTTGCAAATATGTAAACACAAATACGTTTTTAATTTTTCAATACAAAATTTGGCAGTAGTGTTGTCAAAAAATTGAAATGTCAAACGAAAACACGTAATATGCAGTGTGAACGCATTTCGTGTTTTCGAAAACTTTTAGCTGAAAACCGCGTTTTGAGTTTGGTGTGAAAAGGCTATAATAGGCTAGTGTTGGCTGTTTGGGTGCGTTCAGCACTTATCTTCACTAGGTCTGCAGACTAGCGTGCTTGTGGATGCTCGGCTCGAGCTCGCCGGAGTCGCGGGATCTTGTCCGCAAACCTAGGATACCAACCTATTACATTTTTATCATGCCATTTTAGTTGATCCTAAAACCGAAAACACAAACAAAAAATCAAAAAAAAAGCGGACGGACATTACCACTTGAGGGTGCCGCGGTGTTGTTCGGCATGGCCATTTCCCACCCTACCGTGGAAGTCCAGGGCCCCCCTTACATATCCATATACTCACCATTTCAGCTACCTTTACCTCATCGCCTTTGAGTCAGCTCGTCGCCGTCCACATCCCCTGAAAATAAACTTACTGAGACATCTGGCAGATCGATTGGCTACTAAAAGTCATTTATATTCATATCAATGGCAATATTTTTATTATTTATATAATGAAATTTACATAAAAAAAAAACAACTTGAACATTAATTTTACTATAATAGACTATAAAAAAAAATTCATTAACAGAAAGGATAATAGCAAGGAGCTCTGAAATAGATTTGCTGGCGACTTTATATTACAGACCACCCCCTTTTGGGAAATTTTTTTTTAATGGGAAGGAGGGCATTTCTATAGGACAGCTTCAAAATATTACGGTGAGGAAACCCCCCTAGGTTAGGTTAGGTTATAGGGCTGACAATTGATGTAGCCATCGTCACACTTAGATCAATGTAGATCCATTGTGTTACCCTTAAGTGTAATTACTTATTTCATGATAAAAACCTATGTATTCTATAGTTAATCAAGCCATTTAGAGGCATTGATGAAATTCAATATGCGGACTTCTGGTGTATTTGATAGATCTTCGAGATTATCAAAGAAGTATCTACCAAGAAGTTTTCTTCTTTGGTGACAGAGCGCGGGACAGTGACAGAGAAAATGCATTGTGTCTTCGTGCACTTCTTCGTCACCACATCCCCTGCATAAGTCGTCTGTACTGAGTTTCATTTTAAGTTTATGATATTTCAGTAAGTTATGTCCGGTGATTATGCTCGTAAGAGAGCGAAGGGATTTCTTACTAAATTGCATAATTTTGTCCGTCTTCTGTTTATTGAAACAGGGCCATAATTTCCTAGTAGTATCACAGGTGTCAAGTAGACTCCACCTTTCATTGGATTTTTCTAGAATTGAATCTGAAATTTTCTTTTTAATGTCGCATAGTGGGATATGGACTAGCTCGGCTTGACTGGCGTCAAGCGCTGATCCTTGCCTTGCTAACTCATCGGCTTTTTCATTACCCGGTATCTCGCTGTGCCCCGGGACCCAGCAGAGTCTAATATTATGCTGCGTGCCAAGAACCCTTAGTTCTTCGCGGCAGCAAGTAACAAGCTTCGATTTAATAATATCGGCAGAAATCGCTTTTATTGCCGCTTGGCTATCAATGTAAAAGGTGATATCAGCCCGTGGTATCGCCATCATTGATACCTGTCTAGCAGCTGTTGTCACTGCCATGACCTCCGCTTGGAAGACACTGCTATAATTTGGCAGCCTAATTGAGTTGTTTAGCTCAAGAGATTCTGAGAAGAAACCTGCACCAACACCCGTGTCCATTTTGGAGCCATCTGTATATATTGCTATTGCAGATTCACTGGTGTGTGGTTCATTGCTTAACCATTCTTCTCTATTTGGAAAAGCAGTTTTGAATGGTTTATGAAAGTCAAATTCGGGTGTTTTATAGTCCGTGATGATACTATCACTCGAATATTTGTGAAGAATCTGAGCATGTCCTTTTGTGCTGTTTTTCCAGGAATTAGTCTGGTTTAGCCGTAAGGCGCTATATGCTGCGGATTCTTGTACGAAGAGGTCTAAGGGCTTCAGGTTGAGTATCGTCTCCAACCCAGCAGTTGGAGTGGACTTCATAGTTCCTGTAATCCCAATGCACGCAAGTCTCTGTACCTTTGTCAGAGTTTTTAGGTTTGTGCTTTTCTCAATTGCATTCCACCAGACCAGATTACCATAAGTTAGTATTGGTCTAATTATTGCCAAATACATCCATCTGATAATTTTTGGACTTGGTCCCCAGGATTTCCCAAAGATTCTGTTGCAAGAATAGAATGCAATCATTCCTTTTTTGGCTCGTTCCTTAGTGTTAAAACTCCAGTTTAGTTTCCTATCTAGAATCACACCAAGATATTTTGCTTTATCTGAAATCTTCAGTGGTGTACCTTCGATTGAAGGAATTCTGAAGGTTGGTATTTTCGTTTTGTTTGTGAAGAGGACTAGTTCTGTTTTTGACGGGTTAACCATCAGTCCACATTTCTTAGTCCATTTGTTAACCTTAGAAAGGGCGTATTCAATCTGTTCGCTGATAGTGGGTAAGAATTTACCTGTCGCTAATAACGCAAGGTCGTCAGCATAGGCTACTACTTTTACTCCACAGTATTTCAGATCGAGTAAGATTGAGTTCATAACTAGCACCCAAAGAAGCGGTGATAAGACTCCTCCTTGTGGGGTACCTCTAGATGTGTTTATTCTCATCTTTATACCTGCTAGTTCTGAGTTAATTTGTCTGTTTTTTAACATGCACATAACCCAATTTATTATACAATTATCGACTTTATTGTCTACCAGGGCTCCTTTTACTGCTTCATTCTTCACGTTATTAAAGGCACCTTCAATATCGAGAAACGCAGCAAGGGTATATTCTTTGTCGCTTAGGGTTTTTTCCACCGTGCTAACGACGCTATGAAGGGCGGTTTCTACACTCTTCCCTTTAGTGTAGGCGTGCTGAGCTGGGGATATTTCAACCAGCTTCAGAGTGCCTCGAATATGTAGGTCTATCAGTCTTTCAAACGTTTTAAGAATAAACGATGTCAGGCTGATTGGTCTGAAGTCTTTTGCTTCCGTGTGGCTGGGTTTGCCAGCTTTTGGAATAAAAACCACTTTGACTTCGCGCCATGATAAGGGAACGTATCCCCATTTTATACTGTTAATAAATATATTTCTCAGGAGCGGTATTATAAGGGTTTCGCTTTTTTGTAACATCATTGGAAATATGCCGTCGAGTCCAGGGGATTTATATGGAGAAAAGGAATGGAATGCCCATCTGATCTTTTCATCCGTTATAATGTCCGATGGTACAGCTTGTTCCGTGTAGGATTCTGTTTCCAGATTGCTGTCTATTGACCCGCAACCTGGAAAGTGAGTAGTTATCAAGTGTTTAAGAGTCTCATTGCAGGATTCGGTCCAGCTCCCAGTGGGTATCTTGAGAGATCCCAGAGGGATTGAGTCTTTAAAAAGAATTTTCCTTAATCTGGCCGATTCGTTGGTACTCTCGATTTCACTGCAAAAAGTTCTCCATGAGCTTCGTTTCGCTCTTTGAGTTTCTGCTTTAAATTTTCGCTGACTGTTTTTATATATATCCCAGTCATTATCGTTTCTAGTACTCTTAGCAACATTGAAAAGTTTTCTCGTTTCTTTTCTCAATTTGCTGAGTTGTAAGGTCCACCATGGTGGTTTCTTTTTTCCCTTCCCTATGTGTTTCAGTGGACAACTTTTCTCAAAGGCGTCATTTAGAATCACCCTGAGTTCGTCGGATGCTTGATCAATATGCTTGGGTTCTTGAATCACAGTATTATTGAGATTTCTGCTTCTCATCTCTAATTCCCTATTAAAGAGATCCCAGTTTGTATTTCTGAGATTCCTATAGGGTTTCGGAGTTTCTACTGTATCTTTTATCAAAAAGCCTATCAGTTTATGGTCCGAGAATGATTCCTCCTTGAGGACTTTCCATTGATCGATAGAAACTGTGTCTGTGTTATTAGTAACAGTTATATCGATCACTTCTTCCCTATTTTTAGTAACAAAAGTGGGCTCGTTGCCCCTATTTGCGACTAGTAGATTATGTTCTATTATAAATTCAAAAAGAGACTCACCTCTAATGTTAGTGTCGGTGCTGCCCCATTGAGCATGATGTGAGTTAGCATCACATCCAAGGACTAAGTCCCATCTTTCGCTTGCAGCTCGTTCCACGAGCTGGCCCGTGAGTTCTGCAGGTGGCCCCTCCGTCCCGTCGTAGGGCATATAGCACGATGCCAGAATGAGTGGTGGGAGCCCGATCCGCTCTAGCTTCACGGCAGTCTGATCTATGTTGCTATATGTAGATAGAAGAAAGAGATTAAACTGTTTCCTAGCTACAATGCAAGTTCTAAAATTACTGTTTGCTACCGCTTGTGCAGTTTTGAACAGCGTAAGTCCCTTTGAGTTTAAACCCTTAATTTTGCCACCTGGTCCAATCCAGGGTTCTTGGATAAGGGCGATGTCTATCTGTCTACTCTCCATGAGGTAGACAAGGTTGGCGCTGGCGGCTTTACTATGGTGAAGATTAATTTGTATTAATTTCATTTTCATTTACATTAAAAACCTCCCGCCTCTTACTTACTTGATTGTTCTGCTTGGCTATTAATCTCAGTTTGCACCGGTTTATCCCGATGCGCACCTTGAAGCCAATTTTCTTCAGAAGTGGTATAGACTTGTGACTAAGCTGCACAACCACTTCTGTACCGTCCTTCGTCTGCTCCCCTATCTCAAGCACCTTCCAGTTCGCACTGAGTTGGTCGGTGTTTAGGGATTGCAGATATCTTTCAATCCGATCTCTCGGGATGGTCGGACCCCGTAGCATCATCTTCGCCTTAGGTTTGTTGAGGTCTTTAATTTCCTTAACACTTATAAGGCGAAGATCAGCGTTAGGCCAGGGAGCTACCGTTCTTTTGACGAAGTCTTGCAGCCAAACGAGAGTGTTGCCGTCCTCGCATGTCAGCAGCTTGAATCCGTGGACGGTTCTTAAGCTACCGAAGAGGGGCGGTTGCCCATTCTTAACGATAACATCGTTCACCTCGTCCAGGATTCTGACTTCCATCAGTTGCCATTGATCATTTGAAAGTTTCCGAGAAGGTGTGCTAAAATCTGCAATAGCAAATTGCCGCTTCTCAATGGTCCCTTCCGTGATCAAGGTCTTCGGTTTTTTTGTCTTAGGTGAGGGGTTCGTAGGCGAAGACTTGTCATCTTGCCTAGTTCTTTTGAACGCCGTTGAGCTTGGTCCGGGGTGGGGCAAAGTGCCAACCGTCTCCCTTACCGTCCTCAAGGTCTTTGTTCTTTTGTTCGTCAGGTTGTTCGTTTTGTCAGTGGTCGTCAAAGTCTTCAGTCTTTGAGTAGCATTGTCCAACGCTAGCTTCTCCCTGGCCGTTAAGGTTTCGGGTTTCTTGCTAGAAAGACGTCGGACAATCCTCTCAGCGTTGCGTCTTCTTTTCTTCTGTATGCGTTCATTGAGACTTCCAGCTCTCTGTGAGGCCTTGGTCTCAATAACGGTATTCGTTGTCGTGTTTCCTGTCAGGTCTATGACGCTACTTCTGCTCGACGTAGATGGAAGAGTCGCGCCGGAGTTACCTGCGGGGCTAGTGCCCCCAGCGCAACTCCCACACGGCCCTCCCATCCTTGCCTCCAACGGTTCCATTTTCCCGGTTGGGGGAGGTGATCCCGTTGTCTGCATGGTAGGCGTCAACGTAGGCGTTCTAGTCATGTCCGTGTCTAATGAGATCCGTCCTACCTTTGACTGGGTTTTGGCAACAGTCGGTGGATTGGGCGGTCCCATCAGAGTGCTCACGCTTGTACTCTCTGAAGAGGTCACCTCTTTGGACGGTGGGGCAAGTGCCCCTCCTATCTTCTTAGGATCATTCTCCAGAAAAGTACGTGCGTTCTGTAGTCGAAAGCGTTCGGTGTCAGTCAGTTCTTCCCAATTCCTTTTGCCAAGTCGTTTGATTGTTTTCTTGCAGTTGGAGATTTTACTCCGAACTGAAGAGGTTGACAATCGTGAGAAAGTGGAGCTGGCAACGGAACATGCGTCGTCGTCAGTCAGAGTTCCGATGCTAACTCCATCCTCTACACCGAGGTTGGAAAAAGGAGTGAGAAGAAGAAGGTCTTCCTCTTCCTGTGTGGTTGTCTTTGTCGTGTTGTCTTGTTGTTGTTGTTGTTGTTGTTGTTGTTTATGTTGTTGTTGTTGTTGTTGTTGTTGTTGGGTCACTGGCGACTTCTCCCCTCCTTCTATTGGAGAGGCAAAGCCAACGCCGGCAGCCGTGACTTCTGCCGACGCTTCAACGTATATCCCCGTTGATGTTTTACTTGTTTGTTGTGTCTTGTCCATGGTTTTTATCGTTTTGGGTCTCTCTTAGTTAGTCTGGGATCACAGCTGAACGGCTGCAGATTTAAGAAATACAAATCTACAGCCGCTCAGCTGAGGCCCCAAACGTAAGCCTCCCCACCACTACAAGGTGGAAACCCCCCTAAATACGATTAAAAAAAATTTGAAAATTTAAAAAATCGGTCTTTTTTTAAATTTTATATTGGATAAGAGCATTATTATTGCACATAATGTGTCAAAAAAATGTATATATATATATTATTTATGCAAGTATATATAATATATCGCTCATTTAATAGAATACCGTCATATCTCAAAAAACATCTTTCTTCAGAAAACTAAATTTAAAGTTTGAATTGTTGAATTTCATAATTTTCTTCATTTTTAGCAATTTATTTTACTTTATTTGATAGAACTAAACATTACAGTTTAATGTAATGCAATGAAATTTGGGCTCCTGAATTTTCTATGGTTTCACATCAAATCTCACTGCACAACTGAGAATATAACTGTATTTCAACTCATAAAAATTCAAAAGTGACAAGAGAAATTCACAAAAAAACTTGGTTTCAGATCATTTTTTTTTAGATTTTTATTTAAAACTTATAACTAAATTATTCTAAATAAAACTACTTAAGACTAATATTAAACTACTTACAACTACTTAAAAATACCTACAATAACTTAAGACTACCTAAAAATACTTAAAACTAGAACAGTCACAGCAGCGATTTTTGATGTTATATATGTAATTTTTTTTTTTTTTTTTATACATATGTATATTTATGTATTTTTTTTTTTTTTTTCGGTGCCACCCAACTGTCCCTACTTAAATCTAATCTAAACCTATTTAAGCCGGCCATGGCCAACTATCATTATCTATTTATTAGCTATCAGAATCCAATTTCAACCACCAAAACTGGTTCTCCTGCTTCACCCTATCTCTTCGGTCCCGATCGGACACAGTCCTACTGAACCGAAGGCGCTCAGCTCCGTCTTGTGCGAGCACGTCTCGACCGTAAAGGAGTCGCCTATCCACAGTTCTCCGGCTGACGTGGTAGATAAGCGGAACTGCTTCTCTATCCTGTATCAGCCCTCGACTGTCTAGGTAGACGAATGCATCTGGCGGAATAAAGCCGCTTAAACGTACATTGTCGTAGTATTGATCATTGGGGTAATAGGCCCCAAAAATTAAGCTATTGGTCGAGGACATAGCTCTTGCAATGTGACCTCGAATCAGCTTTATTATGAAATTATCTATCCTGTTCATGTTGGCTCCGTTGTATAGTGCCTGGTTGGAATAATAATGTTTGTACTCCGACTCTGGTGTTCTGTGTAATCCAAGGCAGCGTCTCAGACACTGCCTCTCAAACACCCGAATCTTTTCCATTTGTGATGGGGCAACGTTAAACCAAACCGGGCACCCATAGGCAATCATCGGCCGGATGAGGGCCATGTAGCAAATCACCTTCACCCTACTGTCAAGCCGGCTGCTAAAAAACAGCCGTTTCGTTAGGGCAAAGGCTCCCCTGGCTCTGGTCAGCGCAGCATTTACAAGTCTGTCGAAATATAAATACTGATCCAACCAGATGCCAAGGTACTTTACTACACTTTTATTCGTCAGTGTCTGCCGGTTTGGCCTACGATCACTAGATTCTTCTAGTTCTTTCTCGTATCCCTTGAGGCTCCATGCAACGGAGTCCTAAACAGAATAGTTTCCGATTTCTGGAAGTTGATTTTCAACTTCCAGTCATCGCAATATCGCTGAATCTTCTCGAAATCACGCTGCAAGAGAATTCCAATGACCTCAACTTTTGGGGCCGTTCTGTACGCGATTAGGTCATCGGCGTACGCAATTGCCTGAGTTAGGCTACTTATCAGATCGCTGGTGTAAATGCTGTAGAGGATCGGTGAGTTAACCGCTCCCTGCTGAAGACCATTTTTTATTTCGAAGACTGTGGCAGAAGTTACATTGCCACTTTTGACAACAAACTTTCGGCCATTTAACACGTCATAGAGTATATACAACAGTTGTTTGCTTATGCCAAGTCTGACCAGCTTCAGATACAGGCCTTCTAACCATACGGTGTCGAAGGCTTTCCATTGGATATCAGAAACGAGCTTAGACGCGGCATGAATGGTGTCATGTCCCGCCTTAAACCCGAACTGACTATCTGGTATGATATTATTGTCCTCAGCCCACTTGGACAGAGCTCTATTGACAACTTTCTCGAATACCTTGCTGATACTCGGAAGAAGACTTATCGACCGGAGATTTGCCGGATTGGAGGCTTCCTTTCCCTTTTTCGGGAAAGGATGTACCACAGCTGTCTTCCAGCGCACTGAATAATATGCATTATTCAGCGCGTTGTTGAACAGTGTGGTGAAAATGTCTATGGCTTCCGGAGGTAAATGTCGTAACACAATGTTGGATATACCATCGACACCCGCTGACCTCTTTTTCTTTATCGATTCGAAAATGAGCTGCAACTCCACCTTCGATATTAGTAGGGAATTTGACCCATTTAGCTCGGCGACTGTGGCGTTTGCCAGATTGTCTTCATTGAATCCGGTGAAACCGAGATTCTCCGATCGCCATTGCGTTATTTCGTTCCGAAGGTAGAAGTGGTTAAGCAGGGCTCTGTTTTCCAGGTCGTGGTTCGGGCGAATGCTAGCATTCACCTTATACACTTGCTGGAACGCAGCCCCCACCGCCTCAACTTTCTCTCTCGGATCTTCAATAACAAAGAAATCATCGTCCAAGACGGCTTCCTCCGGATCTATGCCTGCTGTCAGAAGTACGTCTCTGTTGTCTGTTGTCCTTTGAAGTTTAAGACACGGAAGGTCGTTCTGATCATTTTTCCTGAAAATCTTATTAATTTGCGTGAACATACTCGGGTCGCTAGAATTAACGGCCCGATTTTTTTTGTCCCAGTACAAATTAATAGACAATGTGTAATTTTCCTTGATCAGTTGGTTGACGTTTTTGATTGACGACTTCAGTGTCCTTATCTCCGGATCGTTTGTGTCAGTAAACCGTCTGTACAAGCGTTTAAGTCTTGTCAAAAGTCCACTTTTCTGTCTGTGTAGTGCGTCTATGGTCGCGTTCCGGTACATATTAGTAGCGTCTCGTTCTTTGTATTTTGGTATTGTTCTTTCCATCGTTCGTTGTATTGTCACGTCCATTTGTTGTAGGTATCCATCAATTTCGTTATTTGTCAAATTCCTGTTATTTGGTGGGCATATATTATTCGAACGAAGTTCGTTTGCCAGAGCGTTGGTGAAGCGTGGCCAGCGCATTTTACCGTAGTTGTCAAATTTCGTGTTTTTTGAGATATGACGGTATTCTATTAAATGAGCGATCTATGTACATACACATATACATACACAGCTGTGGACAACTAATTGACTGACAGTACTGTTTAACCGCTTTTTTTTAAATAAGCAGTTCCGTATGTAAAGTCGCCTGGCAGGCGCCAAAGTCAACAGTTTTTTGAATAAACAGTACCTTGCCTGGCCCGCTTCGCGGATTATCAGGATTTTAACTCCCTTTTTGGGGCCTCTGTCCCGCTCACGCAACTTTGTTGCTCCGCTTAGGGTATGTAAAGTCGCCTGGCAGGCGCCAATGTCAACAGTTTTTTTTAGTTTTTAACTTAAAGAAATACATCAGTTTTAATAATCGGGATCAATAAACTTCCCAAAAGTAAACAACAATTTCCCATCTGAAATCTGAAAATTCATTGAAAAAAACAAAAACATCCCTAAAATATCCATAGTCTATCAACACTGAATATGAAAACACAGGCACACAGCTGTAAAAAAAAAAATAGAAATGGTGGTTGTTATCGATGACTTTTGTGTAGAAATGAGAAATTATAATAATTAATTAAAATAGTTTAAACTTATTTCCTCAACCTAAAATTGTGAAATTAAGTGATATTAAGTGATTATCTATTATATAAAAATAGTTTGGTGTACAAATTTGGTGGTCTGTAAAGTAAAGTAGAGCCTAGATTTGCTGTTATGGTTTGCTTTCCTCATTAAAGAAATTTACTTCATAGATTCCTTTTTATTTATATGATCTTCAAATTCGATCAACACTAAAAAAAACACAAAACTCAAAGGAACAGTAATGGATGACCTACCTAAATGAGCTCAATTTGATAGGGGTCCATTCAATATTAGTTCCTAGCGACCCGAATCGATAGTGAAATAGATCTACAAAAGGAAAAAAAAGACACTAAACTTCTTCAAGTTTTCGAAATGCCGCGGAAACTACACTGAAAAAGTGTTTCTGAGACATCGAATACTAAAAGTTGTTATCCTTTTTGTTCGCAGAATCACAAAAGAAAAAAAAGAAAAAAGATGATTTCCAAAAGAAACAACAAAAAAAACAAAATTATTATAAAAAAAAAAAGAATTGAAAGTTAAATATTAAATATTTGTCTTTTTAGTTCAGCTGGTAGGACTTCTTATAGATTTGGTTTTGTTATTTTTTTTAACTCAATTTTTTTATTGGTCTTCCTAGCTTCTTCCGCAGACTAGATTTGCCAAGAATTAGTGAAGCCGGAAATTTGGCCAAAAAAATAAAATTGATGCGGCGATCACCTGCACGAGCGACGTCGTAGATGACGTTGGTGGTCGCCGAAGAAAAAAAGGTATTTGGTCCGGTTGAGGAACACTAAACATAATTATTTGAAATTTAATCTATACATATTTTCTTTTAGAATTATAGAGAAACTTTTCACTTACCGAACTATTTAAATATTAAAGAAATAATTATTTTCGTGCAATGTACGTTATTGCCTCAAGATTCGATTTGGGGGGTTATATATACATATATATACCCAATCAGATCTCAGCTTCTTCAAGCAACCAGTAGTACCAGTCGAAGCCGCAAAAAAGTTGGCAAATGATCCATTCAAGGGCAACGATTCATCAAATATGTCCTGAAATATCTGTCTAAATTGGAATTATTAATTAAGAGAGGAACATTTCTGGAATTCCGCAATGGCATGATGAACATCTGTCCGATAGGCCGTCAATGTACAAGGGAAGAACGTAATATGTTTGCCGAATACGATAATCAGCATGGAATACGAAATGCAATGATAAACGCACTAACTCGTGAATTCACCGATATCGACTTGACCTATAGCATTGGTGGGCAGATAAGTTTTGATGTGTTCCCACACGGCTGGGATAAGACTTATTGTCTTCGACACATCGAAAAGTTTCAAGTCAGGCGGCAACGACAATGAGATTTTTGTGGATGCACGCACAAATCAAGCACAAACACAAAGTTGAAACTCCCGATGATACCAACTTGAATCATCAGATCAAAATAACCGCCAAAATTGTGAAACAAATGAGAATTCCAAAGTGGAAAGCAGCGGATCAACAGAAGAGGTTAGCCATCAACGAACAAATGGATATCGAATCATCAACTAATAATGATGTTGACAATTCAACCTTCGAAAGTAGTGCAACAGCACAAGCTGATCAAATGGATGGAGCTGAGGGCGATGCCTGTACAAGTGCTGTTTCCACATCGAATCAAACGATGACGATAATAATGAAGCAGTGGGACAAGTCGTTGCCACATCCCCAAATGACATTAAACCCGCAGTTGAAGTAAAAAAAGAAGAAGCCACATCCAGCAAAACAAGAACGAGTTGTAGATTTGGAATCAAATGTTACCGGTGAGGATGCTTTAATTTTTTTCATTTTCAAAACAAAACTTAATCCGTACTTCGTTTCAGTCGTAATCCAATGCATAGGCTAGAAGAAGCCCATCCAGGTGATGCAGACTATAGACGCCCAGATTATCCACCGCCGCCCAATGACGTACCCGAGTGTCCGTACGGAAATTTATGCTATCGTCGCAATCCCACGCATTTTCAACAGTTCTCTCATTCTCCTTTAAGTTAGTTTGGCTTACATTTTAATGTGACGCTTTATACTCGTTTCTTGTACCATTATTAGTTTTAATAACAAATAAATTTCTTTCATATTATGAAAAAAAAAAATCTCAAAAGAGGTTGAAATGGTCTGAAGAAGACATCGCCAACGCTATATCAATTCATGCGGCAGGACCTAGGACATATCGACTGCTCTCGAGGAAAGGGTATACATTTTCAGCCCTCATCACTCTACAAAAATGGTGTGCCAAGATCCAGTTACATCCCGGTATTATTGAATGTGTTTTAAAGATAATAAAAAAAGTGGAGATGAAAAAAATGGACAAGATATGCATTTTATCATTTGATGAAATAAAAGTCAAGGCAAAAATTTGCTACGATAAGCGGAATGACGAAACATTAAATGCAGCTAAATATGTCCAAGTTGCAATGATCCGCAGCTTATTTGGAAATTGGAAGCAGCCAATTTTTTATGATTTTGACCAGCGAATGTCATCTTCTTTGCTGTTCGCGATTATTAAAGCAGTACAAGGCCGTGGGTTGCCAATTGTGGCTATGGTTTGTGACCTAGGAGGTACAAACCAAGGGCTACTAAAGGAACTTGCAATTACAGTTGAAAAACCTTATTTTGCCGATCCCAATGATACCGAGAGAAAAATTTATGCGTTTGCTGATGTGCCACATTTGCTCAAATTAATAAGAAATAACTTTGTAGACAGCGGTGGGTTTTTATTAAATGGAAAGTTAATTCATAAAGGCATTGTTGAAGAGCTGTGAATGAATGAATGAATGATTACGGGTATATTTGCACTGCGACCTTAAGATCTATTGTGCCCCCTTTTTTATGATCTGGATGAGGTTTCTCAACTACAGTTCATCCTCCAAATTCGTTCCTTTGAGGAATTTGAGAATTTGGGGTATTTTTAGAGAATGTATTTGGTTCTCGTCTATATGGTACTTGCCCAGATGTTTCTGTCTTTGATGCATTAGTGCATCGCAACTACCTATTATGTGGTCCGGCGTTTCCTCATGAGCATCGCAGAATCTGCAAGAAGCACTGCTCACTAGGCCAAGGAGGCTGAGATGTCTTCGCAGTTTACAATGGCCCGTGAGGAGTCCCGTTATTCTCCTGAGATTGGTTCTACTAAGGCTGATACAGGATAGAAATCGTTCTCGGTTATAATTCCCGAGTAAGAGTTTCGCCTGACTCAGTTTGGGGAGTTCTTTCCAGATTTTTGATCTTTTTGCCTCCTCTTCTATTTTGATTTTGTTTTTGATTATATTCTCCCCTATGCCACAATAGGGTTCTGGCCCCATTATCGGTGTCATTGCTCCTATTTTTGCTAGGGAGTCAGCCTCTTCATTGCCCTGGACACCTACGTGACCTGGTACCCAATGTAGTGTGACTTTGTTATCCTTGCCTAGTTCATTAAGCTTATTTACACATTCCCATACTAGTTTTGACGTGATGGTGTATGAATTCAGAGCTTTTAGTGCAGCTTGACTGTCTGACATTATGGCAATGTTTTGTTTTTTATATTTTCTATCGATGTTACGTTCTGCGCATTTTCCGATGGCATTCACTTCTGCCTGGAAAATGCTGGTGGACTTCCCCATTGGTTTGGAAATTTTGGTTCTAGGCCCAAAAATCCCTACACCAGTCCCGTCAGAAGTTCTCGATCTATCAGTATACCACTTGATGGTGTTTGCTTGGAGATTGTAGTTTTCCATTTCACTTATCCAATCTCTTTTGCAACTTAACTCCGTTCGAAAAAGCTTTTCGAAGTTATATTTCCTAATCATGCTATCCCTGGGAATGTCAAGAAGGTTCATTTCTGTGGACTTGAGGATCATGTTCCTCTCTCTATGACCAATGATCTTTCCTGTCCCAGTGCCCTCCTTAGCAAACCTCATGATGGCTCCCTTAGCAGCACTTTCTATTGCCACGTGTAATGGCACTAGATTTAGAATGTTTTCCATTGCTGCTGTAGGGCATGTTCTCATTGCTTCGGTTATACATATACATGCAAGCCGTTGCACCTTTTCTATTTTTTTCTTTGTTGTTGTTAATTCGGTTCTTTTGTGCCATGCAACCGCATAGGTGATTATGGGTCTCACCATCATGGTATACATCCATCTGAGAATGTTTGGTTTGCATCCCCATGATTTTCCTGCAATTCTTTTGCAAATCATCAGGGCTTTAGTGGCTTTCCCGACAGTTATTTCAACATGTTTGTTCCAGAGGAGTTTACTATCTAGTGTAATGCCTAAATACTTGACCTCTTTCTGGATGTCTATTACTTCCCCTGCCAATCTTATGTTTTTCATGCGTGGTAGAAGTCTTTTCTTAGTAAATGGTATTATTGCTGTCTTCGTGGGGTTTATGTTCAAACCCACTGAAGTACACCATTTCTTAGTTGCTGTTAGTCCTCTCTGTATTATATCACAAAGAGTTTCTTCAAACTTCTCAACGGCAGTTATTACAATGTCATCGGCAAAGCCAATGCATTTTATACCTTGAAAAGTTAGAGTTTCTAACAATACATCTACTACAAGACTCCAAAGTAAGGGTGATAGTACCCCTCCCTGAGGACAACCTCTTGTAGTGATGACTTTCTGAACACTTTGTCCTGTGTTGGCTTCCGCCATTCTTGTACTTAGCATTCTGCCAATCCATCTAGTTATGGTGATGGGTACCCCCTTTCTACTAAGGGCTCTGTCAACAGCTACATGCGAAGTGTTGTCAAAAGCTTCTTCTATATCCAGGAAGGCGCAAATAGCAGTCTCTTTGTCATCTAATGCTTTCTGTACAGTGTTTGTAAGCTCGTACAGTGCGGTTTCTGTGGATCTGCCCGCTCTGTAAGCATGCTGATGGTGATTTAAAGGCATGCTTGTTATTACTTCTACTCTTATGAAGTTATCGATTACCTTTTCCAAAGTTTTCAGTAAAAAGATGTTAGGCTAATTGGCCTGAATGACTTTGGATGGGTTGTATCTTTTTTCCCGACTTTGGGGATAAAGATTACCTTTGCTCTTCTCCATAGATTTGGTATGTGCCCAAGTGCGATGCTACTTCGAAGTAATTTTATTATATAAGGCATTAATTCCTCCTTTCCTTTTTGTAGAAGGGCTGGAAAAATGCCATCTACACCCGGTGATTTAAAGGGTTGAAAGGTACTTATCGCCCATTCAATCCAATTGCCTGTGCAAATAGTCGAGGCTATCTGCCAGTATTGGTAAGCTACCCGGAAAGTGAGTATTTAACAGTAGGGTAGCCCTTTGCTCCTCATTCTCTGTATAGCTACCATCCGGGTATCTAAGTGCTAACGATGTGATGGTGGGTTCTTTTGCTAGAGCTTTGTGAAGTCTAGCAGCCACCGGGGTAGAGGAAACCCTCTCGCAGAACATCGCAAAGCTTTTCCTTTTTGCACTTCTGATTTCCCCGTTATACTTTGTCAGCTCCTCAGAGTAGTTATTCCACTCTCCAGTGCTCTTTGCCTTGTTGAATAGTTTTCTAACCTTGGATCTTAGTTTTGACAGATTTTTGTTCCACCACGGAGCATCTTTCTGTCTTTTTATTTGCTTTATGGGGCAACTGAGTTCATAAGCCTCAATTATTGCCCCACTAAACTCATTTACTAAGTGTTCTAACTCAAGGTTACTGTTTGTCGTTTCAACTGGACCTATTCGTTCAAGGTTTGTTTTGAGAACGCTTTTGTACAGGTTCCAGTTTGTTTTCTTAGGGTTTCTGCCAGAGGTATTCTCTGTGAGCAAGTTGTCTAAGGTAAACTCTATAATTCTATGATCAGACATGGATGGTTCATTGGAGACTCTCCAATTTCTAATCATGCTTCCTACGTTCGGGCTTCCAAACGTTAAGTCTAAGACTTCTTTTCTTATTCTAGTAATGAAAGTAGGTGTATTCCCTACATTATAAATATCTAGATTTTTCTCGATAATAAAGTCTAAAAGGTACTCACCCCTTTGATTAATATCGGTACTACCCCATGTTGTATGGTGGGCATTTGCATCGCATCCAACCAACAACGGTAGTCCTTTGTTGCTGCAGTAGTCCGCAAGATTCCTTACTTCTGTAGGCGGAATGTTCTCCTCATCACCGGCGAAGTATGCTGCTGCTCCTACCAATGTGCTGAGGTTGCCCCCATTGTCAAATTGGGCTTGGATTGACACCAGGTCCCTCGTCATAAATTCTAAAAGACATATAAATTTTATGTTATTTGTTATTTTTATGCATGCTCGGGGCGAGTCACTTCTCGTATCCCAAATTACTTTAGAGTTCTTACATGTTAGGCCTCTAATCTGGCCCCCGTAAATCCAGGGTTCTTGGATCAGAACTAGACCCAGGTCATCAGCTGTACATTTTTGCGTTATAACAGCTGATGCTGCCTTTGCGTGATGCAAATTTACCTGGGCTAGTCTGGTACTGATCCCGCGTCCAGTCACTTCTGCTTAACAGGTGGGGGCTGGTGCCCCCTCATCTGCAAGCAGACATTCTTCCTCTTCATTTGTGGGAAGCATCTCGTCTAAGTCAGATGAACTGGAAGAGAGGTCAATGCCCTCCATTTCTTCGTCCATCTGACTAGACACCTCCATTGCCAGTTGTTGCTCCTGGCTTTGGTGGATTTCCGTGGTGGGATTTGGGATTATCGGGTCTAGGATGGGTTTGGGAGTTTCCGGGACTTGGGTGGTTTTGGGATTTGCAGTGGTGTGGGTGGGATTGGATGGTTTGGAGATTTGGATAGGTTGGGTTGTAGGTGGGATTGTTAATGTGAGAGTGTGGGGTAGGTTAGGTTGGATGGGTTGGGTTATTGGTGGGACTGTTAGTGAGGGAGTGGGGGGTATGTTAGGGCTTGACATAGGAGGGATGAGGAGATTGGAGGGATTGGAGGGATGTGTTGTGGATGTTGTGGATGTTGTGGATGGTGCAGTTCCTTGGCCTGCCTTTAGCTTGCGGAGTCCCGTGACTGGGATCCTGCCGAACTTGTAGTGAAGCTGGTGGTCTGCTTTCACTATGGCGTCTGCGGACTGATCGTCGATCCCGATCACCATAAGCTGTCCTTTGCCTTCAGCTTTGCTGGTGAGCACTTTCCAGGCATGCACCATCAGTCCGTCATTTTGGGCTTGTATGAGCGACAGTGTTTTCCTGTCCTCTTGCCCCATACTTCTTGGCAGGAATAGTGTTATGTTGTGCATTTTGGGGATTTCATCCCCCATACGTGCCATCAACTCACTGCCCTTCCAAGTGCTCAATTTGGACGCTTTTTCTCTGAGCCAATCTGCCGTCTACTTTCCAGCACAGTCGACCAGCAGCAGCCCCGTTCTGAAGTGCAGACCATTGAATTTGAGTTTGTGCCTCCACCCCAGAGACAACTCCTCAATTATGGCTTCCTCCAGTGCAGATAGTTTCTCTGCATTGAGGGTTACCTGAGGGTATTGCTTCCGCAGAACAGCAATTCTCAAACTCCTTGTCGCATTCGCATAGGTGAGCTGCTTCTCGTCAGCTAAGTTTTTGATGGTACTTGGTCCCGCAGTCACTGTAGCCGACGTCCTGGTTTTTTTGGCATCTTGCCTTTGGGGAGGAGTGATGTTATGGCTCTTCCTCTTCCCAATGTCCAGGCTAACTGCAGGTCCCTTGTTAGGGTCTGTCTTCCTCTCTTCCACCTTTTTCCGTGCTTCCTGCGGGGACATCGCCTGACCCAGGAACCGGAGGTACCATCTGCAGCCCGCCCCACTAAGTCCTTTCCTTAGAGGGTCATCGAGTGCACCTGGCATCCCTTTTTGCGGAAGTGGACCAGTGGTTTTCCTGGTCCCCTCATGCAGTGGGACTTTTGGAGGTGGAGAGGCAGCTTTTCCTGGTATCTTCCCAGGTTTTGTGCCTTCTTTGGCTTTGGCAACATCTTTGGCAGGTACTGGAGATGTTCTCCCAGTACTAGTTTTTGATGTGCTTGGAGTTTCGTCATCTGCTCGTCTGGGTGTTGTTTTCCCCTGACTTACTGACGATCCTCCCTGATCTGCCCGGTTTTGGGTTTTATCAAGAGACCTGCTCTTCAGATAAAAACTCATCCCCGGTCTTGAATCATTTCGGAAGATGTTTTCCATGCGATCCGCATACTCATTCGCGGTGACATCCCGCGGAATGTTATATTTTTTTTGGTTGTTGTTGTTTTTTTGTTTATTTTGTTTTGGCATTTTATTCCCACGAGTAGCTAGAGAAGGGTTGGTCCGCCATATCAGAGCTCCGCATGATATGGTAAGGTCTTGGTTACTCTTCGATTCGACCTGTTGTCGAAGAGGTACCGTTAGAATACAGCCGGTATACCCCCTGAATATATGAATGGTGTATGAATTCAAAGCTTTTAGTGCAGCTTGACTGTCTGACATTATGGCAATGTTTTGTTTTTTATATTTTCTATCGATGTTACGTTCTGCGCATTTTCCGATGGCATTCACTTCTGCCTGGAAAATGCTGGTGGACTTCCCCATTGGTTTGGAAATTTTGGTTCTAGGCCCAAAAATCCCTACACCAGTCCCGTCAGAAGTTCTCGATCTATCAGTATACCACTTGATGGTGTTTGCTTGGAGATTGTAGTTTTCCATTTCACTTATCCAATCTCTTTTGCAACTTAACTCCGTTCGAAAAAGCTTTTCGAAGTTATATTTCCTAATCATGCTATCCCTGGGAATGTCAAGAAGGTTCATTTCTGTGGACTTGAGGATCATGTTCCTCTCTCTATGACCAATGATCTTTCCTGTCCCAGTGCCCTCCTTAGCAAACCTCATGATGGCTCCCTTAGCAGCACTTTCTATTGCCACGTGTAATGGCACTAGATTTAGAATGTTTTCCATTGCTGCTGTAGGGCATGTTCTCATTGCTTCGGTTATACATATACATGCAAGCCGTTGCACCTTTTCTATTTTTTTCTTTGTTGTTGTTAATTCGGTTCTTTTGTGCCATGCAACCGCATAGGTGATTATGGGTCTCACCATCATGGTATACATCCATCTGAGAATGTTTGGTTTGCATCCCCATGATTTTCCTGCAATTCTTTTGCAAATCATCAGGGCTTTAGTGGCTTTCCCGACAGTTATTTCAACATGTTTGTTCCAGAGGAGTTTACTATCTAGTGTAATGCCTAAATACTTGACCTCTTTCTGGATGTCTATTACTTCCCCTGCCAATCTTATGTTTTTCATGCGTGGTAGAAGTCTTTTCTTAGTAAATGGTATTATTGCTGTCTTCGTGGGGTTTATGTTCAAACCCACTGAAGTACACCATTTCTTAGTTGCTGTTAGTCCTCTCTGTATTATATCACAAAGAGTTTCTTCAAACTTCTCAACGGCAGTTATTACAATGTCATCGGCAAAGCCAATGCATTTTATACCTTGAAAAGTTAGAGTTTCTAACAATACATCTACTACAAGACTCCAAAGTAAGGGTGATAGTACCCCTCCCTGAGGACAACCTCTTGTAGTGATGACTTTCTGAACACTTTGTCCTGTGTTGGCTTCCGCCATTCTTGTACTTAGCATTCTGCCAATCCATCTAGTTATGGTGATGGGTACCCCCTTTCTACTAAGGGCTCTGTCAACAGCTACATGCGAAGTGTTGTCAAAAGCTTCTTCTATATCCAGGAAGGCGCAAATAGCAGTCTCTTTGTCATCTAATGCTTTCTGTACAGTGTTTGTAAGCTCGTACAGTGCGGTTTCTGTGGATCTGCCCGCTCTGTAAGCATGCTGATGGTGATTTAAAGGCATGCTTGTTATTACTTCTACTCTTATGAAGTTATCGATTACCTTTTCCAAAGTTTTCAGTAAAAAGATGTTAGGCTAATTGGCCTGAATGACTTTGGATGGGTTGTATCTTTTTTCCCGACTTTGGGGATAAAGATTACCTTTGCTCTTCTCCATAGATTTGGTATGTGCCCAAGTGCGATGCTACTTCGAAGTAATTTTATTATATAAGGCATTAATTCCTCCTTTCCTTTTTGTAGAAGGGCTGGAAAAATGCCATCTACACCCGGTGATTTAAAGGGTTGAAAGGTACTTATCGCCCATTCAATCCAATTGCCTGTGCAAATAGTCGAGGCTATCTGCCAGTATTGGTAAGCTACCCGGAAAGTGAGTATTTAACAGTAGGGTAGCCCTTTGCTCCTCATTCTCTGTATAGCTACCATCCGGGTATCTAAGTGCTAACGATGTGATGGTGGGTTCTTTTGCTAGAGCTTTGTGAAGTCTAGCAGCCACCGGGGTAGAGGAAACCCTCTCGCAGAACATCGCAAAGCTTTTCCTTTTTGCACTTCTGATTTCCCCGTTATACTTTGTCAGCTCCTCAGAGTAGTTATTCCACTCTCCAGTGCTCTTTGCCTTGTTGAATAGTTTTCTAACCTTGGATCTTAGTTTTGACAGATTTTTGTTCCACCACGGAGCATCTTTCTGTCTTTTTATTTGCTTTATGGGGCAACTGAGTTCATAAGCCTCAATTATTGCCCCACTAAACTCATTTACTAAGTGTTCTAACTCAAGGTTACTGTTTGTCGTTTCAACTGGACCTATTCGTTCAAGGTTTGTTTTGAGAACGCTTTTGTACAGGTTCCAGTTTGTTTTCTTAGGGTTTCTGCCAGAGGTATTCTCTGTGAGCAAGTTGTCTAAGGTAAACTCTATAATTCTATGATCAGACATGGATGGTTCATTGGAGACTCTCCAATTTCTAATCATGCTTCCTACGTTCGGGCTTCCAAACGTTAAGTCTAAGACTTCTTTTCTTATTCTAGTAATGAAAGTAGGTGTATTCCCTACATTATAAATATCTAGATTTTTCTCGATAATAAAGTCTAAAAGGTACTCACCCCTTTGATTAATATCGGTACTACCCCATGTTGTATGGTGGGCATTTGCATCGCATCCAACCAACAACGGTAGTCCTTTGTTGCTGCAGTAGTCCGCAAGATTCCTTACTTCTGTAGGCGGAATGTTCTCCTCATCACCGGCGAAGTATGCTGCTGCTCCTACCAATGTGCTGAGGTTGCCCCCATTGTCAAATTGGGCTTGGATTGACACCAGGTCCCTCGTCATAAATTCTAAAAGACATATAAATTTTATGTTATTTGTTATTTTTATGCATGCTCGGGGCGAGTCACTTCTCGTATCCCAAATTACTTTAGAGTTCTTACATGTTAGGCCTCTAATCTGGCCCCCGTAAATCCAGGGTTCTTGGATCAGAACTAGACCCAGGTCATCAGCTGTACATTTTTGCGTTATAACAGCTGATGCTGCCTTTGCGTGATGCAAATTTACCTGGGCTAGTCTGGTACTGATCCCGCGTCCAGTCACTTCTGCTTAACAGGTGGGGGCTGGTGCCCCCTCATCTGCAAGCAGACATTCTTCCTCTTCATTTGTGGGAAGCATCTCGTCTAAGTCAGATGAACTGGAAGAGAGGTCAATGCCCTCCATTTCTTCGTCCATCTGACTAGACACCTCCATTGCCAGTTGTTGCTCCTGGCTTTGGTGGATTTCCGTGGTGGGATTTGGGATTATCGGGTCTAGGATGGGTTTGGGAGTTTCCGGGACTTGGGTGGTTTTGGGATTTGCAGTGGTGTGGGTGGGATTGGATGGTTTGGAGATTTGGATAGGTTGGGTTGTAGGTGGGATTGTTAATGTGAGAGTGTGGGGTAGGTTAGGTTGGATGGGTTGGGTTATTGGTGGGACTGTTAGTGAGGGAGTGGGGGGTATGTTAGGGCTTGACATAGGAGGGATGAGGAGATTGGAGGGATTGGAGGGATGTGTTGTGGATGTTGTGGATGTTGTGGATGGTGCAGTTCCTTGGCCTGCCTTTAGCTTGCGGAGTCCCGTGACTGGGATCCTGCCGAACTTGTAGTGAAGCTGGTGGTCTGCTTTCACTATGGCGTCTGCGGACTGATCGTCGATCCCGATCACCATAAGCTGTCCTTTGCCTTCAGCTTTGCTGGTGAGCACTTTCCAGGCATGCACCATCAGTCCGTCATTTTGGGCTTGTATGAGCGACAGTGTTTTCCTGTCCTCTTGCCCCATACTTCTTGGCAGGAATAGTGTTATGTTGTGCATTTTGAGGATTTCATCCCCCATACGTGCCATCAACTCACTGCCCTTCCAAGTGCTCAATTTGGACGCTTTTTCTCTGAGCCAATCTGCCGTCTACTTTCCAGCACAGTCGACCAGCAGCAGCCCCGTTCTGAAGTGCAGACCATTGAATTTGAGTTTGTGCCTCCACCCCAGAGACAACTCCTCAATTATGGCTTCCTCCAGTGCAGATAGTTTCTCTGCATTGAGGGTTACCTGAGGGTATTGCTTCCGCAGAACAGCAATTCTCAAACTCCTTGTCGCATTCGCATAGGTGAGCTGCTTCTCGTCAGCTAAGTTTTTGATGGTACTTGGTCCCGCAGTCACTGTAGCCGACGTCCTGGTTTTTTTGGCATCTTGCCTTTGGGGAGGAGTGATGTTATGGCTCTTCCTCTTCCCAATGTCCAGGCTAACTGCAGGTCCCTTGTTAGGGTCTGTCTTCCTCTCTTCCACCTTTTTCCGTGCTTCCTGCGGGGACATCCCCTGACCCAGGAACCGGAGGTACCATCTGCAGCCCGCCCCACTAAGTCCTTTCCTTAGAGGGTCATCGAGTGCACCTGGCATCCCTTTTTGCGGAAGTGGACCAGTGGTTTTCCTGGTCCCCTCATGCAGTGGGACTTTTGGAGGTGGAGAGGCAGCTTTTCCTGGTATCTTCCCAGGTTTTGTGCCTTCTTTGGCTTTGGCAACATCTTTGGCAGGTACTGGAGATGTTCTCCCAGTACTAGTTTTTGATGTGCTTGGAGTTTCGTCATCTGCTCGTCTGGGTGTTGTTTTCCCCTGACTTACTGACGATCCTCCCTGATCTGCCCGGTTTTGGGTTTTATCAAGAGACCTGCTCTTCAGATAAAAACTCATCCCCGGTCTTGAATCATTTCGGAAGATGTTTTCCATGCGATCCGCATACTCATTCGCGGTGACATCCCGCGGAATGTTATATTTTTTTTGGTTGTTGTTGTTTTTTTGTTTATTTTGTTTTGGCATTTTATTCCCACGAGTAGCTAGAGAAGGGTTGGTCCGCCATATCAGAGCTCCGCATGATATGGTAAGGTCTTGGTTACTCTTCGATTCGACCTGTTGTCGAAGAGGTACCGTTAGAATACAGCCGGTATACCCCCTGAATATATGAATGGTGTATGAATTCAAAGCTTTTAGTGCAGCTTGACTGTCTGACATTATGGCAATGTTTTGTTTTTTATATTTTCTATCGATGTTACGTTCTGCGCATTTTCCGATGGCATTCACTTCTGCCTGGAAAATGCTGGTGGACTTCCCCATTGGTATGGAAATTTTGGTTCTAGGCCCAAAAATCCCTACACCAGTCCCGTCAGAAGTTCTCGATCCATCAGTATACCACTTGATGGTGTTTGCTTGGAGATTGTAGTTTTCCATTTCACTTATCCAATCTCTTTTGCAACTTAACTCCGTTCGAAAAAGCTTTTCGAAGTTATATTTCCTAATCATGCTATCCCTGGGAATGTCAAGAAGGTTCATTTCTGTGGACTTGAGGATCATGTTCCTCTCTCTATGACCAATGATCTTTCCTGTCCCAGTGCCCTCCTTAGCAAACCTCATGATGGCTCCCTTAGCAGCACTTTCTTAGAATGTTTTCCATTGCTGCTGTAGGGCATGTTCTCATTGCTCCGGTTATACATATACATGCAAGCCGTTGCACCTTTTCTAATTTTTTCTTTGTTGTTGTTAATTCGGTTCTTTTGTGCCATGCAACCGCTCCATAGGTGATTATGGGTCTCACCATCATGGTATACATCCATCTGAGAATGTTTGGTTTGCATCCCCATGATTTTCCTGCAATTCTTTTGCAAATCATCAGGGCTTTAGTGGCTTTCCCGACAGTTATTTCAACATGTTTGTTCCAGAGGAGTTTACTATCTAGTGTAATGCCTAAATACTTGACCTCTTTCTGGATGTCAATTACTTCCCCTGCCAATCTTATGTTTTTCATGCGTGGTAGAAGTCTTTTCTTAGTAAATGGTATTGCTGTCTTCGTGGGGTTTATGTTCAAACCCACTGAAGTACACCATTTCTTAGTTACTGTTAGTCCTCTCTATATTATATCACAAAGAGTTTCTTCAAACTTCCCTACGGCAGTTATTACAATGTCATCGGCAAAGCCAATGCATTTTATACCTTGAAAAGTTAGAGTTTCTAACAATTCATCTACTACAAGACTCCAAAGTAAGGGTGATAGTACCCCTCCCTGAGGACAACCTCTTGTAGTGATGACTTTCTGAACACTTTGTCCTGTGTTGGTTTCCGCCATTCTTGTACTTAGCATTCTGCCAATCCATCTAGTTATGGTGATGGGTACCCCCTTTCTACTAAGGGCTCTGTCAACAGCTACATGCGAAGTGTTGTCAAAAGCTCCTTCTATATCCAGGAAGGCGCAAATAGCAGTCTCTTTGTCATCTAATGCTTTCTGTACAGTGTTTGTAAGCTCGTACAGTGCGATTTCTGTGGATCTGCCCGCTCTGTAAGCATGCTGATGGTGATTTAAAGGCATGCTTGTTATTACTTCTACTCTTATGAAGTTATCGATTACCTTTTCCAAAGTTTTCAGTAAAAAGATGTTAGGCTAATTGGCCTGAATGACTTTGGATGGGTTGTATCTTTTTTCCCGACTTTGGGGATAAAGATTACCTTTGCTCTTCTCCATAGATTTGGTATATGCCCAAGTGCGATGCTACTTCGAAGTAATTTTATTATATAAGGCATTAATTCCTCCTTTCCTTTTTGTAGAAGGGCTGGAAAAATGCCATCTACACCCGGTGATTTAAAGGGTTGAAAGGTACTTATCGCCCATTCAATCCAATTGCCTGTGCAAATAGTCGAGGCTATCTGCCAGTATTGGTAAGCTACCCGGAAAGTGAGTATTTAACAGTAGGGTAGCCCTTTGCTCCTCATTCTCTGTATAGCTACCATCCGGGTATCTAAGTGCTAACGATGTGATGGTGGGTTCTTTTGCTAGAGCTTTGTGAAGTCTAGCAGCCACCGGGGTAGAGGAAACCCTCTCGCAGAACATCGCAAAGCTTTTCCTTTTTGCACTTCTGATTTCCCCGTTATACTTTGTCAGCTCCTCAGAGTAGTTATTCCACTCTCCAGTGCTCTTTGCCTTGTTGAATAGTTTTCTAACCTTGGATCTTAGTTTTGACAGATTTTTGTTCCACCACGGAGCATCTTTCTGTCTTTTTATTTGCTTTATGGGGCAACTGAGTTCATAAGCCTCAATTATTGCCCCACTAAACTCATTTACTAAGTGTTCTAACTCAAGGTTACTGTTTGTCGTTTCAACTGGACCTATTCGTTCAAGGTTTGTTTTGAGAACGCTTTTGTACAGGTTCCAGTTTGTTTTCTTAGGGTTTCTGCCAGAGGTATTCTCTGTGAGCAAGTTGTCTAAGGTAAACTCTATAATTCTATGATCAGACATGGATGGTTCATTGGAGACTCTCCAATTTCTAATCATGCTTCCTACGTTCGGGCTTCCAAACGTTAAGTCTAAGACTTCTTTTCTTATTCTAGTAATGAAAGTAGGTGTATTCCCTACATTATAAATATCTAGATTTTTCTCGATAATAAAGTCTAAAAGGTACTCACCCCTTTGATTAATATCGGTACTACCCCATGTTGTATGGTGGGCATTTGCATCGCATCCAACCAACAACGGTAGTCCTTTGTTGCTGCAGTAGTCCGCAAGATTCCTTACTTCTGTAGGCGGAATGTTCTCCTCATCACCGGCGAAGTATGCTGCTGCTCCTACCAATGTGCTGAGGTTGCCCCCATTGTCAAATTGGGCTTGGATTGACACCAGGTCCCTCGTCATAAATTCTAAAAGACATATAAATTTTATGTTATTTGTTATTTTTATGCATGCTCGGGGCGAGTCACTTCTCGTATCCCAAATTACTTTAGAGTTCTTACATGTTAGGCCTCTAATCTGGCCCCCGTAAATCCAGGGTTCTTGGATCAGAACTAGACCCAGGTCATCAGCTGTACATTTTTGCGTTATAACAGCTGATGCTGCCTTTGCGTGATGCAAATTTACCTGGGCTAGTCTGGTACTGATCCCGCGTCCAGTCACTTCTGCTTAACAGGTGGGGGCTGGTGCCCCCTCATCTGCAAGCAGACATTCTTCCTCTTCATTTGTGGGAAGCATCTCGTCTAAGTCAGATGAACTGGAAGAGAGGTCAATGCCCTCCATTTCTTCGTCCATCTGACTAGACACCTCCATTGCCAGTTGTTGCTCCTGGCTTTGGTGGATTTCCGTGGTGGGATTTGGGATTATCGGGTCTAGGATGGGTTTGGGAGTTTCCGGGACTTGGGTGGTTTTGGGATTTGCAGTGGTGTGGGTGGGATTGGATGGTTTGGAGATTTGGATAGGTTGGGTTGTAGGTGGGATTGTTAATGTGAGAGTGTGGGGTAGGTTAGGTTGGATGGGTTGGGTTATTGGTGGGACTGTTAGTGAGGGAGTGGGGGGTATGTTAGGGCTTGACATAGGAGGGATGAGGAGATTGGAGGGATTGGAGGGATGTGTTGTGGATGTTGTGGATGTTGTGGATGGTGCAGTTCCTTGGCCTGCCTTTAGCTTGCGGAGTCCCGTGACTGGGATCCTGCCGAACTTATAGTGAAGCTGGTGGTCTGCTTTCACTATGGCGTCTGCGGACTGATCGTCGATCCCGATCACCATAAGCTGTCCTTTGCCTTCAGCTTTGCTGGTGAGCACTTTCCAGGCATGCACCATCAGTCCGTCATTTTGGGCTTGTATGAGCGACAGTGTTTTCCTGTCCTCTTGCCCCATACTTCTTGGCAGGAATAGTGTTATGTTGTGCATTTTGAGGATTTCATCCCCCATACGTGCCATCAACTCACTGCCCTTCCAAGTGCTCAATTTGGACGCTTTTTCTCTGAGCCAATCTGCCGTCTACTTTCCAGCACAGTCGACCAGCAGCAGCCCCGTTCTGAAGTGCAGACCATTGAATTTGAGTTTGTGCCTCCACCCCAGAGACAACTCCTCAATTATGGCTTCCTCCAGTGCAGATAGTTTCTCTGCATTGAGGGTTACCTGAGGGTATTGCTTCCGCAGAACAGCAATTCTCAAACTCCTTGTCGCATTCGCATAGGTGAGCTGCTTCTCGTCAGCTAAGTTTTTGATGGTACTTGGTCCCGCAGTCACTGTAGCCGACGTCCTGGTTTTTTTGGCATCTTGCCTTTGGGGAGGAGTGATGTTATGGCTCTTCCTCTTCCCAATGTCCAGGCTAACTGCAGGTCCCTTGTTAGGGTCTGTCTTCCTCTCTTCCACCTTTTTCCGTGCTTCCTGCGGGGACATCGCCTGACCCAGGAACCGGAGGTACCATCTGCAGCCCGCCCCACTAAGTCCTTTCCTTAGAGGGTCATCGAGTGCACCTGGCATCCCTTTTTGCGGAAGTGGACCAGTGGTTTTCCTGGTCCCCTCATGCAGTGGGACTTTTGGAGGTGGAGAGGCAGCTTTTCCTGGTATCTTCCCAGGTTTTGTGCCTTCTTTGGCTTTGGCAACATCTTTGGCAGGTACTGGAGATGTTCTCCCAGTACTAGTTTTTGATGTGCTTGGAGTTTCGTCATCTGCTCGTCTGGGTGTTGTTTTCCCCTGACTTACTGACGATCCTCCCTGATCTGCCCGGTTTTGGGTTTTATCAAGAGACCTGCTCTTCAGATAAAAACTCATCCCCGGTCTTGAATCATTTCGGAAGATGTTTTCCATGCGATCCGCATACTCATTCGCGGTGACATCCCGCGGAATGTTATATTTTTTTTGGTTGTTGTTGTTTTTTTGTTTATTTTGTTTTGGCATTTTATTCCCACGAGTAGCTAGAGAAGGGTTGGTCCGCCATATCAGAGCTCCGCATGATATGGTAAGGTCTTGGTTACTCTTCGATTCGACCTGTTGTCGAAGAGGTACCGTTAGAATACAGCCGGTATACCCCCTGAATATATGAATGGTGTATGAATTCAAAGCTTTTAGTGCAGCTTGACTGTCTGACATTATGGCAATGTTTTGTTTTTTATATTTTCTATCGATGTTACGTTCTGCGCATTTTCCGATGGCATTCACTTCTGCCTGGAAAATGCTGGTGGACTTCCCCATTGGTTTGGAAATTTTGGTTCTAGGCCCAAAAATCCCTACACCAGTCCCGTCAGAAGTTCTCGATCTATCAGTATACCACTTGATGGTGTTTGCTTGGAGATTGTAGTTTTCCATTTCACTTATCCAATCTCTTTTGCAACTTAACTCCGTTCGAAAAAGCTTTTCGAAGTTATATTTCCTAATCATGCTATCCCTGGGAATGTCAAGAAGGTTCATTTCTGTGGACTTGAGGATCATGTTCCTCTCTCTATGACCAATGATCTTTCCTGTCCCAGTGCCCTCCTTAGCAAACCTCATGATGGCTCCCTTAGCAGCACTTTCTATTGCCACGTGTAATGGCACTAGATTTAGAATGTTTTCCATTGCTGCTGTAGGGCATGTTCTCATTGCTTCGGTTATACATATACATGCAAGCCGTTGCACCTTTTCTATTTTTTTCTTTGTTGTTGTTAATTCGGTTCTTTTGTGCCATGCAACCGCATAGGTGATTATGGGTCTCACCATCATGGTATACATCCATCTGAGAATGTTTGGTTTGCATCCCCATGATTTTCCTGCAATTCTTTTGCAAATCATCAGGGCTTTAGTGGCTTTCCCGACAGTTATTTCAACATGTTTGTTCCAGAGGAGTTTACTATCTAGTGTAATGCCTAAATACTTGACCTCTTTCTGGATGTCTATTACTTCCCCTGCCAATCTTATGTTTTTCATGCGTGGTAGAAGTCTTTTCTTAGTAAATGGTATTATTGCTGTCTTCGTGGGGTTTATGTTCAAACCCACTGAAGTACACCATTTCTTAGTTGCTGTTAGTCCTCTCTGTATTATATCACAAAGAGTTTCTTCAAACTTCTCAACGGCAGTTATTACAATGTCATCGGCAAAGCCAATGCATTTTATACCTTGAAAAGTTAGAGTTTCTAACAATACATCTACTACAAGACTCCAAAGTAAGGGTGATAGTACCCCTCCCTGAGGACAACCTCTTGTAGTGATGACTTTCTGAACACTTTGTCCTGTGTTGGCTTCCGCCATTCTTGTACTTAGCATTCTGCCAATCCATCTAGTTATGGTGATGGGTACCCCCTTTCTACTAAGGGCTCTGTCAACAGCTACATGCGAAGTGTTGTCAAAAGCTTCTTCTATATCCAGGAAGGCGCAAATAGCAGTCTCTTTGTCATCTAATGCTTTCTGTACAGTGTTTGTAAGCTCGTACAGTGCGGTTTCTGTGGATCTGCCCGCTCTGTAAGCATGCTGATGGTGATTTAAAGGCATGCTTGTTATTACTTCTACTCTTATGAAGTTATCGATTACCTTTTCCAAAGTTTTCAGTAAAAAGATGTTAGGCTAATTGGCCTGAATGACTTTGGATGGGTTGTATCTTTTTTCCCGACTTTGGGGATAAAGATTACCTTTGCTCTTCTCCATAGATTTGGTATGTGCCCAAGTGCGATGCTACTTCGAAGTAATTTTATTATATAAGGCATTAATTCCTCCTTTCCTTTTTGTAGAAGGGCTGGAAAAATGCCATCTACACCCGGTGATTTAAAGGGTTGAAAGGTACTTATCGCCCATTCAATCCAATTGCCTGTGCAAATAGTCGAGGCTATCTGCCAGTATTGGTAAGCTACCCGGAAAGTGAGTATTTAACAGTAGGGTAGCCCTTTGCTCCTCATTCTCTGTATAGCTACCATCCGGGTATCTAAGTGCTAACGATGTGATGGTGGGTTCTTTTGCTAGAGCTTTGTGAAGTCTAGCAGCCACCGGGGTAGAGGAAACCCTCTCGCAGAACATCGCAAAGCTTTTCCTTTTTGCACTTCTGATTTCCCCGTTATACTTTGTCAGCTCCTCAGAGTAGTTATTCCACTCTCCAGTGCTCTTTGCCTTGTTGAATAGTTTTCTAACCTTGGATCTTAGTTTTGACAGATTTTTGTTCCACCACGGAGCATCTTTCTGTCTTTTTATTTGCTTTATGGGGCAACTGAGTTCATAAGCCTCAATTATTGCCCCACTAAACTCATTTACTAAGTGTTCTAACTCAAGGTTACTGTTTGTCGTTTCAACTGGACCTATTCGTTCAAGGTTTGTTTTGAGAACGCTTTTGTACAGGTTCCAGTTTGTTTTCTTAGGGTTTCTGCCAGAGGTATTCTCTGTGAGCAAGTTGTCTAAGGTAAACTCTATAATTCTATGATCAGACATGGATGGTTCATTGGAGACTCTCCAATTTCTAATCATGCTTCCTACGTTCGGGCTTCCAAACGTTAAGTCTAAGACTTCTTTTCTTATTCTAGTAATGAAAGTAGGTGTATTCCCTACATTATAAATATCTAGATTTTTCTCGATAATAAAGTCTAAAAGGTACTCACCCCTTTGATTAATATCGGTACTACCCCATGTTGTATGGTGGGCATTTGCATCGCATCCAACCAACAACGGTAGTCCTTTGTTGCTGCAGTAGTCCGCAAGATTCCTTACTTCTGTAGGCGGAATGTTCTCCTCATCACCGGCGAAGTATGCTGCTGCTCCTACCAATGTGCTGAGGTTGCCCCCATTGTCAAATTGGGCTTGGATTGACACCAGGTCCCTCGTCATAAATTCTAAAAGACATATAAATTTTATGTTATTTGTTATTTTTATGCATGCTCGGGGCGAGTCACTTCTCGTATCCCAAATTACTTTAGAGTTCTTACATGTTAGGCCTCTAATCTGGCCCCCGTAAATCCAGGGTTCTTGGATCAGAACTAGACCCAGGTCATCAGCTGTACATTTTTGCGTTATAACAGCTGATGCTGCCTTTGCGTGATGCAAATTTACCTGGGCTAGTCTGGTACTGATCCCGCGTCCAGTCACTTCTGCTTAACAGGTGGGGGCTGGTGCCCCCTCATCTGCAAGCAGACATTCTTCCTCTTCATTTGTGGGAAGCATCTCGTCTAAGTCAGATGAACTGGAAGAGAGGTCAATGCCCTCCATTTCTTCGTCCATCTGACTAGACACCTCCATTGCCAGTTGTTGCTCCTGGCTTTGGTGGATTTCCGTGGTGGGATTTGGGATTATCGGGTCTAGGATGGGTTTGGGAGTTTCCGGGACTTGGGTGGTTTTGGGATTTGCAGTGGTGTGGGTGGGATTGGATGGTTTGGAGATTTGGATAGGTTGGGTTGTAGGTGGGATTGTTAATGTGAGAGTGTGGGGTAGGTTAGGTTGGATGGGTTGGGTTATTGGTGGGACTGTTAGTGAGGGAGTGGGGGGTATGTTAGGGCTTGACATAGGAGGGATGAGGAGATTGGAGGGATTGGAGGGATGTGTTGTGGATGTTGTGGATGTTGTGGATGGTGCAGTTCCTTGGCCTGCCTTTAGCTTGCGGAGTCCCGTGACTGGGATCCTGCCGAACTTGTAGTGAAGCTGGTGGTCTGCTTTCACTATGGCGTCTGCGGACTGATCGTCGATCCCGATCACCATAAGCTGTCCTTTGCCTTCAGCTTTGCTGGTGAGCACTTTCCAGGCATGCACCATCAGTCCGTCATTTTGGGCTTGTATGAGCGACAGTGTTTTCCTGTCCTCTTGCCCCATACTTCTTGGCAGGAATAGTGTTATGTTGTGCATTTTGAGGATTTCATCCCCCATACGTGCCATCAACTCACTGCCCTTCCAAGTGCTCAATTTGGACGCTTTTTCTCTGAGCCAATCTGCCGTCTACTTTCCAGCACAGTCGACCAGCAGCAGCCCCGTTCTGAAGTGCAGACCATTGAATTTGAGTTTGTGCCTCCACCCCAGAGACAACTCCTCAATTATGGCTTCCTCCAGTGCAGATAGTTTCTCTGCATTGAGGGTTACCTGAGGGTATTGCTTCCGCAGAACAGCAATTCTCAAACTCCTTGTCGCATTCGCATAGGTGAGCTGCTTCTCGTCAGCTAAGTTTTTGATGGTACTTGGTCCCGCAGTCACTGTAGCCGACGTCCTGGTTTTTTTGGCATCTTGCCTTTGGGGAGGAGTGATGTTATGGCTCTTCCTCTTCCCAATGTCCAGGCTAACTGCAGGTCCCTTGTTAGGGTCTGTCTTCCTCTCTTCCACCTTTTTCCGTGCTTCCTGCGGGGACATCCCCTGACCCAGGAACCGGAGGTACCATCTGCAGCCCGCCCCACTAAGTCCTTTCCTTAGAGGGTCATCGAGTGCACCTGGCATCCCTTTTTGCGGAAGTGGACCAGTGGTTTTCCTGGTCCCCTCATGCAGTGGGACTTTTGGAGGTGGAGAGGCAGCTTTTCCTGGTATCTTCCCAGGTTTTGTGCCTTCTTTGGCTTTGGCAACATCTTTGGCAGGTACTGGAGATGTTCTCCCAGTACTAGTTTTTGATGTGCTTGGAGTTTCGTCATCTGCTCGTCTGGGTGTTGTTTTCCCCTGACTTACTGACGATCCTCCCTGATCTGCCCGGTTTTGGGTTTTATCAAGAGACCTGCTCTTCAGATAAAAACTCATCCCCGGTCTTGAATCATTTCGGAAGATGTTTTCCATGCGATCCGCATACTCATTCGCGGTGACATCCCGCGGAATGTTATATTTTTTTTGGTTGTTGTTGTTTTTTTGTTTATTTTGTTTTGGCATTTTATTCCCACGAGTAGCTAGAGAAGGGTTGGTCCGCCATATCAGAGCTCCGCATGATATGGTAAGGTCTTGGTTACTCTTCGATTCGACCTGTTGTCGAAGAGGTACCGTTAGAATACAGCCGGTATACCCCCTGAATATATGAATGGTGTATGAATTCAAAGCTTTTAGTGCAGCTTGACTGTCTGACATTATGGCAATGTTTTGTTTTTTATATTTTCTATCGATGTTACGTTCTGCGCATTTTCCGATGGCATTCACTTCTGCCTGGAAAATGCTGGTGGACTTCCCCATTGGTATGGAAATTTTGGTTCTAGGCCCAAAAATCCCTACACCAGTCCCGTCAGAAGTTCTCGATCCATCAGTATACCACTTGATGGTGTTTGCTTGGAGATTGTAGTTTTCCATTTCACTTATCCAATCTCTTTTGCAACTTAACTCCGTTCGAAAAAGCTTTTCGAAGTTATATTTCCTAATCATGCTATCCCTGGGAATGTCAAGAAGGTTCATTTCTGTGGACTTGAGGATCATGTTCCTCTCTCTATGACCAATGATCTTTCCTGTCCCAGTGCCCTCCTTAGCAAACCTCATGATGGCTCCCTTAGCAGCACTTTCTTAGAATGTTTTCCATTGCTGCTGTAGGGCATGTTCTCATTGCTCCGGTTATACATATACATGCAAGCCGTTGCACCTTTTCTAATTTTTTCTTTGTTGTTGTTAATTCGGTTCTTTTGTGCCATGCAACCGCTCCATAGGTGATTATGGGTCTCACCATCATGGTATACATCCATCTGAGAATGTTTGGTTTGCATCCCCATGATTTTCCTGCAATTCTTTTGCAAATCATCAGGGCTTTAGTGGCTTTCCCGACAGTTATTTCAACATGTTTGTTCCAGAGGAGTTTACTATCTAGTGTAATGCCTAAATACTTGACCTCTTTCTGGATGTCAATTACTTCCCCTGCCAATCTTATGTTTTTCATGCGTGGTAGAAGTCTTTTCTTAGTAAATGGTATTGCTGTCTTCGTGGGGTTTATGTTCAAACCCACTGAAGTACACCATTTCTTAGTTACTGTTAGTCCTCTCTATATTATATCACAAAGAGTTTCTTCAAACTTCCCTACGGCAGTTATTACAATGTCATCGGCAAAGCCAATGCATTTTATACCTTGAAAAGTTAGAGTTTCTAACAATTCATCTACTACAAGACTCCAAAGTAAGGGTGATAGTACCCCTCCCTGAGGACAACCTCTTGTAGTGATGACTTTCTGAACACTTTGTCCTGTGTTGGTTTCCGCCATTCTTGTACTTAGCATTCTGCCAATCCATCTAGTTATGGTGATGGGTACCCCCTTTCTACTAAGGGCTCTGTCAACAGCTACATGCGAAGTGTTGTCAAAAGCTCCTTCTATATCCAGGAAGGCGCAAATAGCAGTCTCTTTGTCATCTAATGCTTTCTGTACAGTGTTTGTAAGCTCGTACAGTGCGATTTCTGTGGATCTGCCCGCTCTGTAAGCATGCTGATGGTGATTTAAAGGCATGCTTGTTATTACTTCTACTCTTATGAAGTTATCGATTACCTTTTCCAAAGTTTTCAGTAAAAAGATGTTAGGCTAATTGGCCTGAATGACTTTGGATGGGTTGTATCTTTTTTCCCGACTTTGGGGATAAAGATTACCTTTGCTCTTCTCCATAGATTTGGTATATGCCCAAGTGCGATGCTACTTCGAAGTAATTTTATTATATAAGGCATTAATTCCTCCTTTCCTTTTTGTAGAAGGGCTGGAAAAATGCCATCTACACCCGGTGATTTAAAGGGTTGAAAGGTACTTATCGCCCATTCAATCCAATTGCCTGTGCAAATAGTCGAGGCTATCTGCCAGTATTGGTAAGCTACCCGGAAAGTGAGTATTTAACAGTAGGGTAGCCCTTTGCTCCTCATTCTCTGTATAGCTACCATCCGGGTATCTAAGTGCTAACGATGTGATGGTGGGTTCTTTTGCTAGAGCTTTGTGAAGTCTAGCAGCCACCGGGGTAGAGGAAACCCTCTCGCAGAACATCGCAAAGCTTTTCCTTTTTGCACTTCTGATTTCCCCGTTATACTTTGTCAGCTCCTCAGAGTAGTTATTCCACTCTCCAGTGCTCTTTGCCTTGTTGAATAGTTTTCTAACCTTGGATCTTAGTTTTGACAGATTTTTGTTCCACCACGGAGCATCTTTCTGTCTTTTTATTTGCTTTATGGGGCAACTGAGTTCATAAGCCTCAATTATTGCCCCACTAAACTCATTTACTAAGTGTTCTAACTCAAGGTTACTGTTTGTCGTTTCAACTGGACCTATTCGTTCAAGGTTTGTTTTGAGAACGCTTTTGTACAGGTTCCAGTTTGTTTTCTTAGGGTTTCTGCCAGAGGTATTCTCTGTGAGCAAGTTGTCTAAGGTAAACTCTATAATTCTATGATCAGACATGGATGGTTCATTGGAGACTCTCCAATTTCTAATCATGCTTCCTACGTTCGGGCTTCCAAACGTTAAGTCTAAGACTTCTTTTCTTATTCTAGTAATGAAAGTAGGTGTATTCCCTACATTATAAATATCTAGATTTTTCTCGATAATAAAGTCTAAAAGGTACTCACCCCTTTGATTAATATCGGTACTACCCCATGTTGTATGGTGGGCATTTGCATCGCATCCAACCAACAACGGTAGTCCTTTGTTGCTGCAGTAGTCCGCAAGATTCCTTACTTCTGTAGGCGGAATGTTCTCCTCATCACCGGCGAAGTATGCTGCTGCTCCTACCAATGTGCTGAGGTTGCCCCCATTGTCAAATTGGGCTTGGATTGACACCAGGTCCCTCGTCATAAATTCTAAAAGACATATAAATTTTATGTTATTTGTTATTTTTATGCATGCTCGGGGCGAGTCACTTCTCGTATCCCAAATTACTTTAGAGTTCTTACATGTTAGGCCTCTAATCTGGCCCCCGTAAATCCAGGGTTCTTGGATCAGAACTAGACCCAGGTCATCAGCTGTAAATTTTTGCGTTATAACAGCTGATGCTGCCTTTGCGTGATGCAAATTTACCTGGGCTAGTCTGGTACTGATCCTTCTACCAGAGCGTCAAAATTGTCGAGTTGTAGAAGCTGAGTAAGGTCAATGATTCTCGAGTGCATATCTCTAGATGAGTCCTGAAACCAAAGGACGCTCCTCTTCCCCATACCTCTCCTCCGATCCTTTCCACCTCCCTCGACTAATAATGTCGAAAACCAAACCCCTCTCCCCCTACCAGATCTCGTCGGCATGGCTAATCGCTGTCCGAGGATTTTCCCCCCTTCTCCTTCCTACGGCAGTATGGTGTTAACGCTGTCTGTCGTTCCCTGCCTCACCTTTCCTTTCCCTCCCAAACCCCCAAATTGGGCTGGATCTAAGGTGTTACACGACCCGTGCCGATGATCGGCCAGGCTGAGGGCCCAATTCAAAAATAGCTCAGTCGCTAACGGAGTATTCGGATACCTGGCGACCTCCGAATTAACTAGCCTTATCTGTGTATGCGAATCTCTGCACAGACGGACCACCCTTTCTTCGCTTCTCGTGGGAACAAAAATGAACAAACAAAAAAACAAAGGATGTGGGTGAGACCGGTTCTTCTTCTAAACCGAGCGGCGGTATGGTGTCAACACTGTCCGCCGTTAGTCCTGTGTTGTGTATCAGCAGGGAAGCTGGGGTCAACCCTGGCTCCTCTGCTGGTGCAAACCAGGACGGAAGTAGGAAGGTAGAAATACCTAATTTCAGGAGAGGAAGAGCTGTGGATAATGGCTCCTCCACTTCTAAAGAGAGTAAACCTCTCGATAACTCGACTCGACAGGAAGCACCTCTCGGCGGTGCAAGGGCTGTGGATAATGGCCCGGGCACGGTCGGGGGAGGCTCTCTGCCGAGTTCCTCGCGCAATGACAAGCGCAAGGCGAAACCCTCCAGGAAGGCCTATAATCAAAGGCGTTATGCTGCGAAGATCCTGAAGGCCTCTGGTTCAACACTGGGGGTCCAAGGTGAATCGGAGCAGAACGCCAAAGTAAAGTGGGCCAAAAGCATTCTCGAGAATGCTAAGACCAGCGACTGCGTAACGTCGAAACGCGATCGGTCCTTGGAGGAGAATGCTCCAGTGCCCAAAAGGCCTCGTGTGCTTAACACCAGCACACCCCACAGAACCTTCAGGGACGTTCTTAAAAATAATATCGTGGTTGCGGTTATTGACAGGAACGACATTGATGGCACGATATCCCCGAAACGTTGGCAGCTGGTGAAAAGGAAACTTCTGATTGACTTCTTAGACGTCATGACGGAGAATCCCGGACCACCACCTATCACTAGCGACGGGGGTTGGCATCAGGGTCATGTCAAGCTCATCGTCTGCGATGATCAGAGGTCATGTGACCTCTACAAGCTTGCTGTCGGAAGGTTAGGTGAAGTATGGCCAGGTGCAAAACTCGAGGTTGTTGCTAAGGAGGATATCCCGTGCAGACCAAGAGCTCGTACTTGGATCCCAGCTGAACCTGACCTCCCGGAGATTATTCTCCGAATAATCAAAATCAGCAACCCGAACCTGCCGACTCACAACTGGAAAGTCGCGAAATTGGAGGAAGTAAAGGGCTCTTCTAGGAGCGCGATTATCGTGTTAAATAAGGAGTCCCTTGCCCCTCTGACTCAGACCAAAGGTGTGCTTCGGTATGGGTATGAGACGATCACCCTGAAGGTCTACAAGAAAGATGAGGTAGATGCTGAATGCGTGCCTCCACCACCAAAAGAAAAAGATGAGGTTGACGCGCAATGCGTGCCTCCAACCCACCACGAAGCTGAGGTGATCGGGGACCCTGGTGTATCCTTTCCATCTATGGAAGACGATGCATCCAGGTCCTCCTCGACAACCGCTCAGTCTTCTACACTGGTCGACGGTTTGTCCGACATGGAGACCGAAGACCTAGACAGCATAGCGCTTCTGAGCGACGAGGAACTTGCTAATTCGTTGGAGGAGCAAGACACCGTGGTGGAGGTTGATCTGCCTGATTGTAGCAAAAATGCTGCAGTTAGTCCAGATTAATCTCCAGCACTCCATCAAGGCTTCGGCCTCCCTTCTTCTCCGCCTAGCCAATAAAGGGGAAGATATAGTCCTTATACAGGAGCCCTGGATCGTGAAATCCATGGTCCGAGGCTTAAGGACTCCTGGCTACTACACACTGTATGCAACTGATAAAGGTGAACCTAGGTCTTGCATCTTAGTGAAAAGTATCATTAATGTAAATTTACTCCCTAATTTCAGTGATAGAGATATAACGACAGCTAGGCTGGAGACAGCCAAAGGAAACTATTGGCTAGTGTCGGCATATCTCGGCCACGACCACCTTGGCCCTCTGCCCGGTAACACACTGGAAAGAGTAATCGCTGAAGCAGCACGGCAGAAAATCAGCCTCATCATTGGCAGTGACGCTAACGCACATCATACAGTGTGGGGTAGCACTGACATCAACAACAGAGGTGAGTCTCTTTTTGATTATATCTTAAATACTAACCTTATAGTAAGTAACGTAGGAAATGAACCAACATTCGTTACTAAAAATCGACAAGAGGTCCTAGATATCACCCTTGTCTCTGATAACATTCAAAACTTAATTATGAATTGGAAAGTATCAAATGAACACTCTTTTTCTGATCATAGATACATCCAATTCAGTATAAATGATGAAGCCCCCAAGCCGCTAAAGTTTCGTAATTATAGGAAAACTGATTGGGCTAAATATAGGAATTCTCTTGAAAGTTTTATCAAACCCGAACTCTTTATTCCTCCAACCAGCACTAATGAACTTGACGATAAAGTCTCAGTCTTCACTTCAGCCTTGAATAGATCAATGGAAATCTCCTGTCCACTCATACAAGTAAGGGGCAAGAGGAAACCACATTGTTGGGTCTCAGGGCTGGAGACGCTCAAGAAAGATTGTAGGAAAATCTTCAATCGTGCAAAAAGCACTAGGGAGTCCTCAGACTGGAACTTATATAAAGAGTCCCTAAAAACATATAAGAAAGAACTGAGGAAATGCAAAAGATCCTCTTGGAGATCCTTCTGTAGCAATATAGAAGAAACCTCAGAAGTATCTAGATTGAGGAAAATCCTCTCAACAAATCCTAGTATGCCAAGTTGCCTGAAGAACTCCGACGGCTCCTGGACTAATTGGTGAGAAGAATCGCTCAACTTGCTATTGGATACTCATTTCCCCGATAGCTCTCAAACAGTTAATACTTTGAACCAATTAAGGTCAAGTAACAAATTAACTTTCCCGGAAGGTCTGATCACTAAGGAAAAATTACACTGGGCTCTCAACAGCTTCAAACCATATAAATCCGCGGGGCCAGATGGAGTCATACCAGCTGAACTCCAGACTGTAGAAGACATCATCTTGCCAATCCTTGTGGTAATTTTCAATAGTTGTCTTAATCTGGTCCATATACCGCTGATGTGGAGAGAAGTTAAAGTTGTATTTATACCCAAAGCGGGGAAATGTTCCCATGTCAATCCTAAGGATCTCAGACCCATAAGCCTATCGTCATTCCTTCTTAAAACCGAACGTTTGATTGATATACATTTACGCGCACACATAGATACGAGACCTTTGTCTCCGTCTCAGCATGCGTACTGCAAAGGGAAATCGGTAGAGACAGCTCTACACACTTTAGTTCGTACTATCGAACATTCCCTTCAATACAAGGAGTACACTATGGTTGCTTTTCTCGATATAGAAGGAGCATTTAATAATGTCGACGCATCTGCAATCGCAGCGGCACTGTCATCTCTGGAGGTGGAGAGTTCGCTCCGGGAATTGATTAATCAGATGCTCACTAGCAGGATTATAAATTCAAAACTGGGCGAATTCTCTACAAGAAGATCTGTCAGCAGAGGCACGCCGCAAGGAGGGGTTCTTTTCCCCCTTCTATGGAACTTGGTAGTGAACGAACTACTAGTTTCTCTAGAGGCAGAATGCTATAAGGTGATTGCTTATGCGGACGATGTTGCTATTGCAGTCTCAGGAAAGCACCCAAACACCTTAAGAGATCTCTTACAAAATGCTCTAAATATGCTAACAAGATGGGCAGATCAGTGTGGATTGGGGGTCAACCCCCAAAAAACAGATCTTGTCCTCTTCACCAGGAAATATAAAATTCCGTACATTGACCCTCCGTCTATTAAAGGCATACCACTTATTTTTACTGACCAAGCCAAATATTTGGGCCTAATTTTGGACAAGAAGCTAAGCTGGAAACCTAATGTTCAAGAAAGAGTTAAAAAAGCCACAGTGGCACTCTTCTCGTGCAAAAAAGCCATAGGTAATAAATGGGGTTTTCAACCTCGCATCGCGCATTGGCTATATATTTCGGTTATTAGACCGATTCTCACATATGGTGTGTCTGTTTGGTGGACGGCTTTGGACAAAGCCATAAATCGTGACATTTTGAGTAAGGTCCAGCGAACAGCAGGCTTGTGCATTAGTGGATCACTCCGCACAACTCCCTCCGCTGCACTTGAAGTGTTACTCCATCTGACACCCTTAGATATATTCTGTAAACACACAGCTGCGAGTACTGCCATCCGTCTCAAAGCTTCCTCACAGTGGATCAACAATGAAATTGGCCACTCGATTATTCCGAACTTACTAGGAACAATTCCCAGGTACATCGATTACTCCATTCCGCGATTTCAGTTTGACAAAAATTTTCAAGTTTCGATACCCTCTAGATCAGTCTGGGAGGATTTGTCATTCCTTGAGGATAATTGTGTCCACTTTTATACCGATGGATCAAAAACTGAGGACGGGGTGGGATGTGGGGTGTACTCTGACAAGCTTAAACTAAGCCTATCCTTCCGTCTTCCTAATTATTGTAGCGTGTTCCAGGCGGAAATTCTAGCGATAAAAGAAGTTCTATCTTGGCTTAAGGAAAACGTGATATCAACCACTGATATCCGTATTTTCTCTGATAGCCAAGCTGCCATTAAATCTCTTGACTCTGTCTCCTGTAACTCACTGACAGCCCTCAACTGCCGATCATCTCTCACGGAGATGGCGCAGCAGTTTAACATTCACCTATGTTGGGTGCCGGGCCACAGGAATATTAATGGCAATTGCAAGGCTGATGAACTCGCTAGAAATGGAACCATCTTACCAATCGCACCATGTAATGCAAATATTGGTATACCTCTCGCTACATGTAAACTCATGCTGGTGCAAGATGCCATTAGGTTAACTAATCTAAGGTGGAACACCATCACTACATGTGTGGCGACAAAGCAGATCTGGCCATTATTAAATCTGAGTCGATCTAAATGCTTGTTGTCACTAAATAGATCGCATATTAGCTCCGTAATTGGTGTCATCACAGGACACTGTCTAATTGGAAGACACGCCGCAAGGCTGGGTGTTTTCTCCAATGACTTTTGCAGAAGCTGCATGGACGAGGAGGAGGAAGAAACAACTACTCATTTTCTCTGTACATGCCCTGCTCTGTCCCAGAGACGTAGGGTTCATTTGGGAGAATACTTCTTCAACGACCCCAGCGATCTTGCTAACAAAGACATTAACAATCTCTCACGCTTCACAAGAAGCTCCAAATGGTTCAACGAGTAGGGAGGAAAATCTCTAGATTCTTGTGGTATCACAACGGGCCAATCCTGGCCTAAGTGTGTTGGTTTTTCACACTGACAGCCACGTCAACCTAACCTAACCTAACCTGGTACTGATCCCGCGTCCAGTCACTTCTGCTTAACAGGTGGGGGCTGGTGCCCCCTCATCTGCAAGCAGACATTCTTCCTCTTCATTTGTGGGAAGCATCTCGTCTAAGTCAGATGAACTGGAAGAGAGGTCAATGCCATTTCTCCATTTCTTCGTCCATCTGACTAGACACCTCCATTGCCAGTTGTTGCTCCTGGCTTTGGTGGATTTCCGTGGTGGGATTTGGGATTATCGGGTCTAGGATGGGTTTGGGAGTTTCCGGGACTTGGGTGGTTTTGGGATTTGCAGTGGTGTGGGTGGGATTGGATGGTTTGGAGATTTGGATAGGTTGGGTTGTAGGTGGGATTGTTAATGTAAAAGTGGGGGGTAGGTTAGGTTGGATGGGTTGGGTTATTGGTGGGACTGTTAGTGAGGGAGTGGGGGGTATGTTAGGGCTTGACATAGGAGGGATGAGGAGATTGGAGGGATGTGTTGTGGATGTTGTGGATGGTGCAGTTCCTTGGCCTGCCTTTAGCTTTCGGAGTCCCGTGACTGGGATCCTGCCGAACTTGTAGTGAAGCTGGTGGTCTGCTTTCACTATGGCGTCTGCGGACTGATCGTCGATCCCGATCACCATAAGCTGTCCTTTGCCTTCAGCTTTGCTGGTGAGCACTTTCCAGGCATGCACCATCAGTCCGTCATAAACATCTGCAACGAATGGCTTGAAACCACTTCCAAGCCGTTCTATATTTTTTCAAATACACTATTCACTGCATTCACATCTTTCAAAACAAATCAAATGAATCATCAACTCAAACCAAAACAATAGAATCGTGTATTTACTTGAAACGAATACACCATTTGATTTTTTTCTCAAATGCATCGAATACAGCGAGTTTATATCGAACACATCGAATACACCGAATCAAATACAACAAATTAATATATGTAATTTGAATTTGTATATTTGTAAATGTATTCATTAATTTTTGCGTTGTTTTTTATTTTTTTTTTTTATTTTCTTAGCTATACGAAAAATCTGAAATTCTAACAGCTCATAAAATGCGGAATTCTAATTTTTTGGTAAAAATTTCAAAACTCTATGTTACCGTTAAGCGAAGTTATTAAGCTAAACGTTTTGAATTTTCTAACATTTTTTTTCAAGTTTTTTTTAAAATATTTTCTAAACGTGTTGACATAAAAATCTGAAATTTTGACACAACATGTAATTTATTCTATAAAAAATAATAAAAAAAGAATTAAAATTATAAAAAATCACCAAGTACCGTTATTTGCATAGAATCGATTAAAAACCACACAACTCTTTACTGTTTGAATGTAGTGTGTTAATTTTTTCATATATCGCATCTGTGTAAAAAATCCTATTTTTTGATATCTCATTTGTAATTTTACGTGCCATACAAGCCTCACAATCATAAAATAAGTTTAAATTATAAATACACTAGAATTGAATTAGAAATTTTTTCCCGGTTCGTCGCTGTGACGAACTACCATTTAAGAAGTAAAGCCTAAAGATAAAAAAAACTAGTGTATTTGATTTTATACTCGGTACATTCGGTGTATTCGATGTGTTTATAATATGTTAGGCTTGTTCTGTTCTATTTGATTCAAGCATTCAAGCCCAGGATAGAAACCAAATACTGTATTCGTTCTGTTATAAAGGGATCGAATCGTGTGCAGTATTTGTTTTCAAGAATAGTGTATTCATTTTTAGTGTACACTACTTTCTATGAATGCAACGAACAGAATACACTGAAGTACTGTGCTTGGTCAGAGAAGGCAAATGAATGTATTCATGCAGACCTCTAGTCCGTCATTTTGGGCTTGTATGAGCGACAGTGTTTTCCTGTCCTCTTGCCCCATACTTCTTGGCAGGAATAGTGTTATGTTGTGCATTTTGGGGATTTCATCCCCCATACGTGCCATCAACTCACTGCCCTTCCAAGTGCTCAATTTGGACGCTTTTTCTCTGAGCCAATCTGCCGTCTACTTTCCAGCACAGTCGACCAGCAGCAGCCCCGTTCTGAAGTGCAGACCATTGAATTTGTGTTTGTGCCTCCACCCATTGTATATGAAATGGAATAGTACTATTATGAAGAGGAACGAACGACGCGACCTCTGATGAGACGGACGGAAGCTTTTTCCGACTTGAAGTGGAGACGAGTGTAGACTTGAAAGTGGGGTAGTCACAAAGAGAAAGAATAATAAATATGAGTGTTGAGGAAATAACAGAAGATAGAGAACGATATATAAAATTGGAATAGAAATTTATGGGAGTTGGAGGGAGTTAGGAAAAAAGACTTTTTTCTTCATTTCTTTTTTGCAAAGGGAAATTATTTGAATTTTTTTTGCTAGGTAGGTAAGGAATGGGCAATGAAAATTCGTGAAGAAAAAACGATTTTGTTTTGAAATTTTTCAAGCAAAAGGCCCGTATGCACTTCGTCACTTTGCACATAGAAAAATATTTTTAAGATTATTTTTTCTTGAAAATTGAAGAAATTATAAAAGGAATTTCTTAATATTTTATCAATTGTTTTTTAATTTCACGTAGTGGTTTATACTTACGTGATATTTTAAAATTATTGAAAGTCGACATAAAAAATATTGCTATGGAAAATTGAAGTAAATTAAAATTTTTTTTTTTTCAGTTAGGTATTTGAAAATTCAAGTAACATTTTCAAATTGAAACGTGAGTTATTGAAGATGTTTAAAATTCACGTTAATTTTTAGAATTATTAAATTCTATTGAAAATTAAAGTGAAATTTTGAATTTACTTAAGAACTTTAAAAATTCACGTCAAAGTCTTAATTTACTTAAGAAAAATGAAAATCACCGTGAAAATTTAAAATTATTAAATTCTTTTGAAAATTCACGTGGTATTTAAAATCTGTTTAGGACTTGAAAATCCAAGAATTCTTAAAATACCCGTAAAATATAAAAACAGTGAGCAATAAAACGACGTGTTTTTGGAAAATTGACGTGAAATTTATAAAATGTTCTAATTCTTTGGAAATACACCTAGACTAGTAAAACTAAGTAAGTTTTTTGAAACCTACGTGTTTTTTAAAGTTCCGTGTTTTTTTTTGAAAATTCACGCGAAAAATATTAAACGAGGTAATTTCTTGAGAAATAACCTGGAATATTAAAACTACGTGTTTTTTTAAAGTTCGGTGTTTTTTTTTTGAAAACTCAGTTAGAAATTTCTCGAAAATTCACAAGAAATTTTAAATTTCTTTGAGAACTACGAAAAATCCACAGCAAAATTAAAAGAAAAAGGTTAAAACTATGAACTATGAATTTTTTTAAATAATTAAAACTTTTGAAATTTCACGTGAAATTTTTGGAATTAAATATGTAGGTACTTAATTTACTAAAAAACGTTTTAAAATTTAAAATTTCATTGAGAACTATCCACCTGAAATTTTTAACTTCATTTGAGTTACAAAAATTCACGTGAAAATTATTTAAACTTTTGAAAATCCAGGTGGAATTTTTCGATTTGCTTAAAATACTAAAATTCACGTGGTATCTCAAACTTACTTAAAAATTTTGAAAATTGACGTGATATTTTAAATTTACTGAAAAATGAATACATAAATACGTTTATTTTTAAAAATATGTATTTGATTTTGTTCAAGAAATTTTTTGTAAAAAAAACTTTTTTTAATTTTACTGATGGAAATTTGCACGGAAACCTTTTTTTAAGCAGTAAAATTAAAAACAAAAAACGGTTGCATAAACTATTTTTAGTGATTTTAGGTACATCAATTTTGTCCTCCTTTTAATTTTCAAATGGTCATTTCTTCAGATTTGAGAAATTAAAAGGATATCATGTACCTATAAAAACGAAAAAAAAAGATATCATAAAAATATGACTGTAAGGAAATGACAAAAATCAAATACGTATTCAATTCAATTCTATCTATCGCTTGCAAGAAAAAAAAATATAAATGTTTCTGTAAAACATGAAATTTGGCAAGGTACATAGTTCACAAAAACCAAATACGTATAGTAAATTCTGTTACAAGCAAGAAAAAAAAGTTTGAATGTATCTGTAAGGCATGAAAATTTGCAACATAGCTCTCATAATATCTCAAATCTCACAAAATCAAATAAAATAGCTATACGAAATTATTTGAAAATTGAAAATAATGTAGCTATATCTATACTTTTACATATAGCAAAAATCGTCCTATGCAAAAAAAACCGTTGAATAAATCCACGCCAATAGAATTCTTTTCATTTTCTCATTTTCCCCTTGTTGCCATGACACCCATCAGCTGACTCACCTATCTCCCTTACCCTGCCTAATTGTTGTCAGCAACTGTCAGAATCAAAATAATTATTCCTCTCACTCTATAACTTATTCTATATTCTTTCTGCCTACCGTCATTTCGATCTCTCCAATCTGCTTTTTAGGCAACACCAGCGCCACCAAAAGAGAGAGAAAGGTAACTTAAAATCGTGTTCCATAGTACTACTATAGTTTCTATATACAATGCTCCACCCCAGAGACACCTCCTCAATTATGGCTTCCTCCAGTGCAGATAGTTCCTCTGCATTGAGGGTTACCTGAGGGTATTGCTTCGGCAGAACAGCAATTCTCAAACTCCTTGTCGCATTCGCATAGGTGAGCTGCTTCTCGTCAGCTAAGTTTTTGACGGTACTTGGTCCCGCAGTCACTGTAGCCGACGTCCTGGTTTTTTTGGCATCTTGCCTTTGGGGAGGAGTGATGTTATGGCTCTTCCTCTTCCCAATGTCCAGGCTAACTGCAGGTCCCTTGTTAGGGTCTGTCTTCCTCTCTTCCACCTTTTTCCGTGCTTCCTGCGGGGACATCCCCTGACCCAGGAACCGGAGGTACCATCTGCAGCCCGCCCCACTAAGTCCTTTCCTTAGAGGGTCATCGAGTGCACCTGGCATCCCTTTTTGCGAAAGTGGACCAGTGGTTTTCCTGGTCCCCTCATGCAGTGGGACTTTTGGAGGTGGAGAGGCAGCTTTTCCTGGTATCTTCCCAGGTTTTGTGCCTTCTTTGGCCTTGGCAACATCTTTGGCAGGTACTGGAGATGTTCTCCCAGTACTAGTTTTTGATGTGCTTGGAGTTTCGTCATCTGCTCGTCTGGGTGTTGTTTTCCCTTGACTTACTGACGATCCTCCCTGATCTGCCCGGTTTTGGGTTTTATCAAGAGACCTGCTCTTCAGATAAAAACTCATCCCCGGTCTCGAATCGTTTCGGAAGATGTTTTCCATGCGATCCGCATACTCATTCGCGGTGACATCCCGCGGAATGTTATATTTTTTATGGTTGTTGTTGTTTTTTTGTTTATTTTGTTTTGGCATTTTATTCCCACGAGTAGCTAGAGAAGGGTTGGTCCGCCATATCAGAGCTCCGCATGATATGGTAAGGTCTTGGTTACTCTTCGATTCGACCTGTTGTCGAAGAGGTACCGTTAGAATACAGCCGGTATACCCCCTGGCTGCAAACCATCCAATAGGCAGTTCTTAGTTCGTAACTCCTCAAAATCACTCCCGGATTAGGTGGTCCTAAGCCGGCAGGTCAGATGAATCTTTGAAACTTAAGCCCCCGCACCACTTCAAGGTGACTGCCGCGCGAGGGTGAAGAGCTGTTGGAAAACACAAACGCAAAACTTTTTTCGCACACAATCGCTCAAGCTATAATGCGTGCTGGTAACTTAGGAACGTTAAAATCCGAAAATTGGCTTGAGTGCTCCCAATTTTTCAAAGAAGTATGTTAACAATTTTAAATTTTTTAAATTAGTGAATATATTATATTTTTAAGGTTAACTATTGGTTCGACTGTTGCAACATCAGAGTTCCATACAAAGATAGTCGGGAACGGGTACAAGGTTTCGGGCTCTCTGAATCTCATCAACTTGAGATACTCGAAAAAATGTCGGACCCAATAAGCAAGATGAGAGTGAATGGAAAAACAAAGTTGATGCTATTTCAAAAAGGTACTTTTGTCATATTTTATTTTCTAAACACAGTCCTTATTAATTTTATTAATAGGAATTATAATGAGCAATAATGCCCTAAAGCTTCTCTACAGCGATCTCAAGTCCGAACATGATTTTTCATATGTGTTGACGTACAGATTAAATCAAGACGTCTTAGAGAACTTTTTTGGCGTTATTCGGCGGCAAGGGGGTTTACATGATCATCCAGATCGCATGGAATTCACGTACCGGCTGCTATCATACATTCTAGGTCGAAATGAGGGCAGTCTATCTGCACATGGTTATGACAATTTCTAAATTAAGATTTAAAAAAATTTTAACAATTATTTTCGCAGGCAACACTATGGTTGATGATACCCAGACATGGATAGCGCTGAGTTTTTGAGCTCAGATCTCTTTTGAGTGCTAACTCCTGAAAACACTTCACCAGAAGAGGTCCCTGATGAGGGGGAATTGGATTCATTGCAGTACGATGGTCTGGAGCATTTATCTGGGTTCATTTGCAAAAAAATACAGAATCCAGAACTGGAGGTTGAAAATGCTGTAATAAATACCACTGCAGACACCTTTACATGGACCAACCAGCTGACTGAAGGCTACTTAAAAAAGCCTAACGTACAAATGATGACAGAGATGGGGCATTTGGAAAAAGTTTTCAGTAACTTGAACGGTGAAAAGTTGTTTTTCACTAGAGACTATATAAAATTGCTCATTAACATCAGTGAGTGAAAAAAAGTGAAAGAAATATTTTTCAGATCGAGGATGTATTTTAGAATTAAGTCGTTGAATAATGAAACTGAAGAAAATACTAGAAACAGAAAAAGAGAAATAATAAAAACAATAAAATAATAAAAGTAATTTCATACATAAATAAAATTTTTATATTTTACTGAACAAAATTATGCACAGTTTGAGTAGGTATACCACAAACGAATAAAAGTGGGAATTGTTGGATTTGCGATGATGTTTCCCGATAAAAAGTGTCATGGCCCAGCTTTTAAGAATATGGGGAACTAAAGAAAGTTAACTGTTTAATTTTGAGAGCCATATTGAAACAGATAGAAAACATTGTTTAAGGAATTTCAAATTTAGATTGACGGAAACACGAAAAAGCACCAAGTTAGATTAATACGTATGAATTAATATAAAATAGCTTATCTTACTTGGCACTCCCTTCGAATAAAGTTTCTTCAAAGATCCACTGACATCATCCATGAATGCTTCCTTGGCTTTTTGAACTTTCAGCGGAACTTTTATTAAGTTTTCCTTTTCCCATGGCAGCATAACGCCCGACCAGTCTATTAAATTGTATCCCACAATTTCGAAATCTCCTCGCATTGTTGCAACACTTAGGTGGGCATCTCTTGAAGTGTATTCAATGGTTCCATTCTGCATTTTCATTTCATCCGGTTTGCATTCTTTTTGGGTGTAATGACTGGCCAAACCAAAATCAACTAAATACGCTTGAGAAGCACTACCTTTTCTATAATTGGCTCCCTTTAAATCAGCATGGACATATGTCCTTCCATGGATATATTCATAGACATCTAACATTTGCAGTGCCAAGCGATAGATTTGACACTGTTGATGTCATGCGAACCCACAGTACACATAAACGAGAAATTACCACTCTGAATTGCAAACGGCAAATTGAAAAAGTACAACTTGTTTAACAAACAGCCTAACGCCCAAATATCTGCCTTTGTTGTAATGGGTTTACCACTGTACAAATCAATCATTTCAGTTGCACGATAGGACAATGTGGTGTATTTTTGATTTTCTTCTTCAACTGCAGTCACACCATGAGTTGTAGGATTTAGGATCTTTGCAGTGGCCAAGCCAAAGTCACATAAAACAATATGTTGGATTTACCTTGCATTCATCATGGCCAGCATGTGATGCTTGCAGTAAGGCATTAAAAGAAGTACCTCCCAAACTCCATTGGCATTTAAGTTGCTCTGTTAACAAAATTATAAATATTATAAAATTTGTTTAATATTTGTTTTGACTTACAGATATTTCAATTTCTCGCTTCGCTACATTTCGATCATGCTCGTTATTTACGTACACACGCTTAAGTGCGTACTTAGCATTTCCTGAACTGGCTACCGGGTTTTTCCAGAAATACCATCGCAAAGCCACCTGAAAAACATCATTCGATGTTGGATTATCATTACTTGGCAATTTTTCAGATTTATTTCGATCTTCTAAAGGTATTTTCACATAGCCACCAGCAAGGCTTGTACCATCTCGTTGGGAATCAGACCGCAAATTATTAAGCAAAGAAGCTTTTTCTTCATTTGAAATCACTTTTAATGTTGGTGAAAGCAGCCATTTGGATGATGTTGACGATGTAATTTCTCAGGCTTGTGGAATATTTACCGATGTGCTACCACTTGTGCTCCCACAATGAGCTGAAATAAATCGAAATGGATCTTATTGTTTCTGCGGGAAAATAACTAATTTGAATGTGGATCCACTGACTGCATACCCATTTATTTTTAGTTACTAGAATTAATATAAGCAAAATATCTAACATTTACTTTAATTTCAATTGAAAATGAAAAATGAAATGAAATGAAATAAACTACACGGCGGAAACAAATCCTTGAACTATTGACAATTTAATTTTTTTCTCATTTGTCATTTGATGTCACTTTGACTTGCTGTCCCAAACGTCATTTTTTTTTAATTTTGACGTTCAAATTTGAAAAACATGCGCAATATATTACCTTTATTATGTGTACTGTGGTCTGGACAACAACGAGAACGAGGTAAGCTAAATATTTTACATTATTTTTCTTTATTTTATTATGAAGATATTGCATTCAAAACCATATTAGGTGTATAATAATGCATAAAATAAAACTTAGAATGCGTTCATTAATATTCATTTTAGCTATCATGGACAACAAGACAACACAACAACTTGGGCCGACGACGCGGACGACAACAACAATCAAGGCGCTTTCTTAGGTGGGTTTTAGACTTGTTTTGATATCATTTTCATTCTTTTTTTCATTTCAGGAGTCCAAGTCCACAACAAAGCTCTTGACTCGATGAGTCAAGGACACAAACGATGCAAGTGAAAAGGGACGGGACTGAATCAGCCCCAGTAGCATTGACTAATATAGCCAGTTCGTAGGCAGTTATACAATCTGGTGAGTTCTTTTAAGGTTTTAATGCATGTAAAAATACTAAACCAGATTTTTAACATAACATATTTCTTATTTTTTTTTTTTTTAGAATTGAATAACTTTATGGTACGTGTTATGAAGAACGTGGTGAAGAAACCCACTATGGCCGGGCAAAAGGATTTTATAAGCCTTTATGTAAACTAAATGTAAACAATGACGCAAAGGAAAGTACAGTGAGTTTAAAAAGTAATATAGAATAAATTAACAAATAATTATACAAATTACCTGTAGGTACATATCAAAAAAAAATTTAATTATAAGAAGTGTAACTACAGAGAGAAGTAAATGGAGTGATAAATAAAAACTGACACTCATTAACAGAAAAATATATAAATAAATTAACATTTATAATAAATAAATAAATAGATAAAACAACAAAAAAAAGAATTACAAATATAAAAAGAAAAGTCAAGAAAATAGTTAATAGAGTGATAGTAAATAAAATTGACACTCATTGACAACAAAAAAATAAATTAATAAACTATAACAATTTAATAAGTTAACAAATATATAGATTTAAATAATAAGATACATTATAACGTCAGACGTTTAAAAAAATATAAATAAATAAATAATTTAACTAATTGTAAGTACAAATCCTAATATTGCAAACTTAAACTAAAATAAATATCACCAATTTACCATCCCAACATACCATCTGTTTATAGACTTTAAGGCCGCCTATGATAGCATAGCCAGGGTAGAACTTTACAAAGCCATGAGAGAATTCGGCATCCCAAATAAATTGACACGACACGAGGTTGACCATGACCAACGTAACAAGCCAAGTAAAAATAGCCGGATTGCTATCCAGACCAATCAACATCTTTAATGGACTCTGTTATGCGTGAGCCGAGAAATGAAACGAACAAATTCAAGAAATCAAACAACTCAAGAAATCAAACATCTTCTTTCAATGCTAAATGGGGACTGACTCTTATTCGATTGAGATTATCTCAACCAAGCAACTCTCCTACAAGATTCCTTCATTTAATACAATCTGCATAGCAAGCATAATGTGGATACAGAATACTTGTATACAGACGATATTCGTTTTTGTTATTGTTATTTTTTTTTGATGCATCAATGAAGACCAATGATTAGTTCTGATATATGTTTTTAAGATAACATTCTCAGTAATATAGGTTCATTGGTGTTGTCGATCTATGCATGTCGTGAAACCACAGGCTATGCGGATGTTTACATTAACTATCCGATGTAGTTTTAAATATCTGTTTCAGCAGAAGTGGATAATTTATTGTTAAATAAATATCACTTCACGCAAAGTGGTAATTAGGCACTTTTTCTGAAAACAGATACCACGATCTTAGATCAACCAAACATTGAAATAAGAAAATAGCATCATCATAACACCTCCCCTCTTAAAAGAGTGAAGAAACAGTTTCTGAACTATAAAGGATGTTGCGAAGAATGCATGTATGAGAGTCTCAAAGAACAAAAGCCGTCAATTTTATTGAAATATATGTATCATTAAATTTTTTACATAAATATATTTTTGTTTATAAAATAAAAAAAATGTCTTTTTATTTATTTTTTCAAGTTATATATCATAATTATATTGTAATTTCTTTGTTTTTCCATGAATATTTTTTGTAGATTCTCTACTATTTTCAAACGTTATAGTAGGTTCTCCCTTTAAATTACTTTTAAATGTAACAGCTATGGGTTTTCTTTCTCTTTTTACAAAACATCTATTGAATATAGTTAATTTATTTTTGCCTTTAATACAATTTATTGATAAATATATTGTTAGAAGAGTTACAATAGCTCCTAACAATCCGAATGCAAAACCTTGTGTTCTTTCAGGTACAGAAATTAATATTTTCGAAATGTAACTATTTTGATTGTTTATTTCAATAGACAAATCTTTTAAATTTTGTAAATTATTACCTTTTATTTTTGGCAATTTCCTTAAGGGAACTATTTCCTTGATTTTAATGTTTTCACAACAATTTTCCATTCCATAATGTATAACATCATTATACATTGTTTCATTTAAATTTTCTGTCGTTTCTATATCAGTTTCCAAAGTACTAAATTTACAATTATCGTCAATATTTATGATTCCTATATTAGAAATTTTACCAAATTCTTCATTTTTATTTTTATTTTCAATTATTTTCAATTTACATGAAGGAAAATTCCTTTTCATGAATACATTTAAAGCACACACGTCAATTTTTATAGTACTTTCTAAAACTAGTTCTTTACATACAAAAATATTTTTATCATTGTCATCTTTATATTTGACACAATCATTTAAATTGTTTTTTAGTGCAAAATTTGCTCTATTTTTACTTATTAATAATATATTTTCTTTACTTTCAAAAATATTAATATTATTATTCGAAACAATTGGCAATGCTATTATTTCATATGCTTGTTCATATTCTTCTTTTAATATAGGTAAAGATATAATTACAAAAATTGTATTATTCTTTTCAAAAATTTTTACTTTTAATAACTGTATAATGTTATGGTAACTTTCGACACTTGGTGTAAATCACATTTTGTTTTCATATTTACTATTTCTTAAAACTGTAATTAGTTTTTCTGGTGCCATAATAAATGGATGTATTATTTTTACTTGTAAAAATAGAACTGCATCAATTATTTTATCTAACTCAATTTCCAATTCTAAACTCTTTCCTATTATTGAATCATATAGTCTCTGTAAATATTCTAACATTGCTTCCTTTTCTTGTAATTCATTAGTGTGAAGCATAATGGTATCTAAAGATTCAACTACATTTTTAGTTTTGTTTTCCAAAATATGATAATTATTGAGGAGTACTTGGTTTTGTTCATTCAAACTTTTCATTATATTTATTTCTTCTTTTAAACCATTTCTTAGAAATTCCTGGTTTTCTTTTGTTATTGCCAAAGCGTTATCATAATATTTTGCATCTTCATAATCCATAGTACCAAACAAAACTTTTAATCCTGAACCAATGATATTAACTAATCCTCTTCGAAATCTATGTTTACTTTTACCTATGTAACAAACTATAAATATTTGTCATTTTATTTATTAAATTTTCGTAATTTTTGTGACCTTTTTGTGCAAGTGATTTACATGCATCAAAGTATTTAAAACATGCTTTATCAATATTATTTGTTTGCAAATTTATATTTGCAATGCCTAGCTCAATATTTTCTAAATCTAAGGTATTAACAATTGAAACATGTCCATCTACTACTTTTGTTATTCCGATTCCTTTGAAATAGAACCCGCCATTATCATTGAGATTTTCAATAACAAGTCCTTTGACAAGAACAAAACTAGACGAGAAAAAAAACATAATATGTATTAATTTCAATGTGTTAAATATGGTTTTACTAAATTTTTCGAAAGTTTTCTGATCTTCCTATTAGTTTTCACAAAGATATTTGTATCTGTTACTTTAGTAATCAAAAATGGTCCTATAAATGTGTTTTCTAATTTTTTATTTTTTGTAAGATTTTTAACTAATACTTTTTCACCTACCTTATATAATGGTGCTCTATTTGTTTTACGGTCGTAATTTTCTTTCGATTTCAATTTTGACTTCACTAAATTTTCTTTTACTTTGTTTTCTATGGAGACTATGTGTTCAAGTACATTTTGAACATAATCTTGCACAGTTGCTAAGTTCAAAGTATCTATGCCACTCGGTCTATTAGCTTGTCTTCCAAATAATACCTCATGTGGACTATAACCTGTTGTCGAGTGTATTGTTGTATTATAACAAAAACCTGCAAATTTAAGTGCTTCATCCCAGTTTTCTCTTTCGAAGTTAACTGTATTTAGGTGTTCTTTCAGTCTTCCATGAATTCTTTCTACAGATCCGTTTGATTGTGGATGGGCTACACTAGTAGTTATGTGTTTGATCTTAAATATTTTTGCTAAATTCTTCATTAATTCATTGCAAAACTCAGTTCCATTATCCGTCAATATAATTTTAGGTATGCCTAAAAATGTAATCCAATCATTTACAAAAGCTTCTGCCACAGTCTCAGCATATTTATCTTTTATTGGAATAAACCTTACAAGCTTAGACAAACTATCTTGTATGCTTAGTGCATAAACATTTTCTTTCTTCGAAATTGGGTATGGGCCTATCAGATCTATATTAACTTGTTCTAAACTATACGATGCATTGGATACCATAGTCATAGGCATTCTAGTAGGGTGTCTATCAATTTTCCCCAATTGACAGTTCTTACAATTTTTTATAAAATCAATTACCATCTGATTTAAACTTTTCCAATCATATTTTTCTCTGATTTTTTCAATAGTTGCTTTTTGGCCTGCATGCCCCCCTGTTAAACTTTCGTGATACTCTCTAATTATATCAATTTGTTTTTTCATATCTGTAACCTCTGTTATCTCATTACTTTTCCTACTGTTTTCTTGTATAGTATCATCGTATTCGCTTACTATACCCATGTTCGAATTGATTACTCTGAATTTCATCCTTTTTATTTTTCAAACTATCTTCATTGTTTTCACGTTCTTCAGTTTCATTCTGATTTTCATATTCAATTTTTTTATTATTATCTACATTATCTTTCATTTCGCAATCACAGAAACATTTTTTCGTCTTCCTTTCTTTACGTGTTGTAACTAAAATATTTCTACTAAGATGATCTGCCACAACATTATCTAAACCCTTTTTATATTCAATACTATATGAATACTCTTCCAATTTCAACCTCCAACGAACCAATCTCGATCCTGGATCCTTTACATTAAATAACCATTTCAATGGTTTGTGGTCCGTCCTTATTATAAACTCCTGGCCATACAAATATGGGCGAAGAACTTTTACAGCCCAAACTATGGCTAAGCACTCTTTCTCTGTAGTGCTATAGTTTTTTTCATTTTTATTCAAGCTTCTACTTATAAACTGAATTGGCAAATCCTTATCTTCATGCTCTTGTGATAATACAGCACCTAAGCCTGCATTAGAAGCATCTGTTGTAACTATAAATTTTCTATTAAAATCTGGGTATTGCAACACTGTAAAGTTTGATAAAGCATTTTTCAATTTCATAAATGCTTCTTGTTCCACCCTTCCCCATCTAAATTCTACATCCTTTCTTAGTAGATTATTTATAGGTGAAGCTATCTGACTAAAATTTTCAATAAATTTTCTATAGTAATTCATCATTCCTAAAAATGATTGAATTTCTTTTACATTTTGTGGGGCTTTCAAACTTTCTATAACTTTTATTTTCTCTAAGTTTGGTTTCACACCATCTTCTCCGATTAAATGCCCAAGGTAACTCACTTCCTTTCTTAAAAACTCACTTTTGTCTGCTTGTAATTTAAGATTTGCTAATCTTAACTGTTTAAAAACATCTTCTAACCTCTCATTGTGTTCTTTTAAATCTTTTCCATACACGACTATATCGTCCATATAGACGAAACATTTTATTCCTTTTAACCCAGAAAGTACAATATCCATCATCCTTTGGAAAATACTTGGGGCATTTTTCAGCCCAAAAGGCATTCGAGTAAACTCAAAATGGCCTTGTGGTGTAGAAAAAGCTGTTTTTTCTACATCCTCACTTTGCACTTTAATTTGATGAAATCCTGCGTATAAATCTAATGTCGTAAAATATTTAGCTGTTCCAAGCTGGTCTAAAATGTCGGTTATGTTTGGAATGGGATAACTGTCTGCTATCGTTAACTCATTGAGTTTCCTATAGTCTATTACGATTCTCCATTTAGATTTTCCTGACGCATCAGTCTTTTTGGGAACCACCCAAACTGGAGAACTCCAAGGAGATTTTGAATGTTTAACCATTCCATTTTTAAACAATGTTTCTAACTGGCATTCTACTTCCTTTTCATGTATCTTCGGATACCTATATGACTTCGTGTAAATTGGTTTAACGTCTTCTTTCGTTCGAATTTTACATTCCATTATATTTGTACACGTTAAAGATTCTCCATCTACTACAAAAAGATCATTATATTTTGTAATTAGATCTCCTTATTTATCTCTTCTTTGTTCAAATGATTTAATCGTAACATACTTTGTACAATTTTCACTTTATCTTTTACATGGTATACAAATTTATTTTTCTGATTTTTCAGTTTTCTTTCACTATATGAATTATTCCCATCATATACATTGAAATCATTAAGACATGCTGTCTCTACACTTATATCATTTAAAATCTTTTTATCTGATATATTTACAACACTTACTAAACATTTACCGTCTTTCACTGTACTAATGCAGTTTGGGACTATTATATTTTCGTTTTCAAATTTACTCACAACAACTGAAGTACCATCAGCTAATTTTTCTTTTAATTTCACCATTCTAAAAACTTCTTGCCTAGGCATAATATAACTGTCTTCATATTTGAATTTTAATTCATAACTTTCCTTCTCATTGTCTAAATATAACAAATTGCTTCCATAGTCTATTTTGCATTTCATTTCCCTTAGGAAATCTGCACCTATCAAACCATCGTAATCATAGATCACGTTATTTGGTATAACGTGGAATCCCCATCTATGATACCTTTTTTGTTCTGTCTCATTTCTTATAGAAAAACGCAAGTTAGTAGAACCTAATGTTTTTTGGGAAGCATTTCCCAAACCTATTAAATCTATTATTTCTTTATTATTAATTGTTTCTTTAGCACACTTTAATTTTATTAAACTAATTGATGCTCCAGTATCGAGAAGCATTTTAAGCACTGTATCTTTATAATGTATATATATGTAAGGACTTTCTTCGTTGTTTAAAGAAAACGCTGCCTTACGAATGGCGTTTCTTACTGGGAAAAATTTTGCTTTCTATTTTTATTTTGTGTGTAACAATTCTTTGCAATATGTCCTGCTTTACCACATTTAAAGCATTTAAAATTTTCATAACTCTTCGACTGGTTTGTGAATGGTTTCTTTGAAAAACAATTTTTTTCTAAATGTCCAACTTTATTGCAATTATTGCATTTAGTTTGGCCAAAATTAATTTTTACCAAATTTTTATTTGTAAAGTCTTGTCTAGGAGTTCTAATTTGATTAGCTAATCGTGACTCTTCATGCTGTGCATAACGAGCCGCTTCAGCCAAAGTCGTTGGTCTACAATTATTTACATAATTTCCCAATTCTGATCTCAGACCATTAATAAAAATATTAAAAATTATTTTATTCTCTATATAATTGTGAATGACGTGTATATCTTTTGCATCTGCCTCTTTAAGATCCTCTTTTGCATCGGAGCCGAGTCTTCTCGACATCGTCTCCATATGCTGTTCGTATTGCCTAACTGTCCTATTCTCCTGTCTAGAATTTATTAATTCTCTATAAAGCCCTAATGTACTATTTGTATCTTTGTATAGTTTTTTTAATTGCTCCTTTAGCTGTAACCAATTCTCAATAACTTTATTTTCTAGAATTACTCTGGCATTACCAGTAATTTGGACCTTAATATACTTGAAAATGAAATCTTTTTGACTTGATGAGGCTAGGCTCATCGCGTCATCGCATCCGTTAAGGAAAGCGTATAATTCAGAGGAATCACTATTGAACTTCGGAATTAATTTTAATAATGTATTAATGTCCACAGTAGGGTTTGTACCTACTCTTGTGGTTTCGCCTACTTGTTCATTTGTTTCAGGCATTTTATTTTTTTATTATTATTTTTTTTTTTTTAGAATGTATTTAACTTAACTTTTATTTATATCGTACAACACTTAAACTTTTTTTTCGTAAATTATCAATACCTTTTTATAATAATAACAAAACTTAACTCACTTTATAATTAATATAATTGTTATACACATCACGCCGTTTGCCGCTGTTGTTCAATCCGGTACACCGACTCTGCTTTTCTTTTCAACCTTCAGCTTTCTTCTTCACTCTTCCAATTCGATTTATTTCCTCTGCTTTTCAATTATCAGTACACATGTACCTCACTGTATCGACAATACTTTTTTATTTTATTTTACCGCTGCCACCAATTTTATATGTTATGCGTGAGCCGAGAAATGAAACGAACAAATTCAAGAAATCAAACAACTCAAGAAATCAAACATCTTCTTTCAATGCTAAATGGGGACTGACTCTTATTCGATTGAGATTATCTCAACCAAGCAACTCTCCTACAAGATTCCTTCATTTAATACAATCTGCATAGCAAGCATAATGTGGATACAGAATACTTGTATACAGACGATATTCGTTTTTGTTATTGTTATTTTTTTTGATGCATCAATGAAGACCAATGATTAGTTCTGATATATGTTTTTAAGATAACATTCTCAGTAATATAGGTTCATTGGTATTGTCGATCTATGCATGTCGTGAAACCACAGGCTATGCGGATGTTTACATTAACTATCCGATGTAGTTTTAAATATCTGTTTCAGCAGAAGTGGATAATTTATTGTTAAATAAATATCACTTCACGCAAAGTGGTAATTAGGCACTTTTTCTGAAAACAGATACCACGATCTTAGATCAACCAAACATTGAAATAAGAAAATAGCATCATCATAACAACTCCGACAAGGGGATGGTTTGGCCTGCCTCCTTTTCAACCTGGCGTTGGAGAAAGCAATCCGTGACTCTGGCACGGCAACAAGAGAGACCATCGTCAACAGATCCAGCCAGATACTAGCTTACGCAGACGACATTAACATCATCGGAAGAACCGAACAAGCTGTACACGATTCCTTCATCCAGATCGAGCAGGCGGCACAAAATCTGGGGCTGCACATTAGTGAAGGTAAAACAAAGTACATGGTGGCGTCGAATGCGAGAAAAACAGCGGAGCACGAATTTGAAGTGGTGCAATCCTTCAAATACCTTGGGTCAATAGTAGCAGCCGATAACAATATAGAAGAAGAAATACGCGGGCAGCTGCTCAATTCCAACAGAGCCTACCACAGTCTGTCAAAGCTCTTCAAATCCAGAAATCTCACCATAACTTCAAAACTGCTGCTGTACAGGACCATGGTCCTGCCAGTACTCACGTATGGATCCGAGACTTGGGTGCTTAGCAAAAGTCACTCCCCCCGCGCGGTAGTCACCTTGAAGTGGTGCGGGGGCTTAAGTTTCAAAGAGTCATCTGACCTGCCGAGTTGGGGTTACCCAATCAGGGAGCGATTTTGATGAGTTACGAACTAAGTACTACCCCCCCTAATCCAGGGTGTTACGTGCACCGTGCCTATTGGATGGTTTGCAGCCAGGGGGTATACCGGCTGTATTCTAACGGTACCTCTTCGACACCAGGTCGAATCGAAGAGTAACTTTGACCTTACCATATCATGCGGAGCTCTGATATGGCGGACCAACCTTTCTCTAGCTACTCGTGGGAACAAAATTATGCCGAAACAAACAAAACAAAAAAACAAAAACAACCACAAAAAATACAACATTCCGCGGGATGTCACCGCGAATGAGTATGCGGATCGCATGGAGAACATCTTCCATAACGATTCGAGACCGGGGATGAGTTTTTATTTGAAGAGCAGGCCTCTTGATAAGACTGAGAACCGGGCAGTTCAGGGAGAATCGTCACCTAGTCAGGGGAAAACACAACCCAGACGAGCAGATGATGATACTCCGAGCACATCAGGAGCTGGTACTGGAAGAATACCTCCAGTGCCAGTAAAAGATGCTGCCAAAACCACAGAAGGCACAAAAACTGGGAATATACCAGCAAAAACTGTCTCTCAACCTCCAAAAGGCCCTCGGCAGGAGAAGACCAGGAAAACCACTGGTCCACTTCCGCAAAAGGGGATGCCCGGTGCATTTGACGACCCTCTCAGGAAAGGGCTCAGTGGAGCGGGTTGCAGATGGTACCTCCGGTTCCTGGGTCAGGGGATGTCCCCGCAGGAAGCCAGAAAAAAGGTGGATGAGAGAAAGGCAGACCCGAGCAAGGGACCTGCAAGCAGCCTGGATGGTGGGAAGAGGAAGAGCCATAATATCACTCCTCCCCAAAGGCAAGATGCCAAGAAATCCAGGACGTCGGCCACAGTAACAGCGGGACCAAGCACCGCCAAAAAGGCTTATGAGCTCTCGTATGCAAATGCGGCCAAGAGCGTGAGGATTGCGGTCCTACCTAAACAGTACCCTCAGGTTTCCCTCAGTGCGGAAGAATTGTCGGCATTGGAGGAAGCCATCATTGAGGAAGTGTCTCTTGGGTGGAGGCATAAACTGAAGTTCAACGGCCTGCACTTCAGAACGGGGCTCCTGTTAGTCGATTGTGCTGGACAAGAGACAGCAGAATGGCTTAAGGAGAAGGCGTCCAGGCTGAGCACTTGGAATGGCACCGAGCTGATGGCGCGCATGGGTGAAGATATCCCCAAAATGCGAAACATCACCCTATTTCTTCCAAGAAGTTTAGGGCAGGATGATAAAAAAACGCTATCACTCATCCAAGCTCAGAACGACGGCCTGATGGTGCATGCCTGGAAAGTGCTCACCAGTAAGGCAGAGGGCAAGGGACAGCTAATGGTGATCGGTATTGACGATCAGTCTGCAGAAGCTATAATGAAAGCAGACCATCAGCTTCATTACAAGTTCGGAAGGATCCCTGTTACGGGACTCCGAAAACACACGGCAGGCCAAACGACTGCAACCAACACCCATCCCTCCCATCCCCCCGTCCCATCCACTGCATGCTCTAACCCACCCCCCGCTCCTATACTAACCCAAACAACCCAATTAACCCAACCTATCCCGACCCCTGAACCATCCAATCCTACCCTAACACCTGCTATTCCTAAGCCCCTCCAAAACCCTGTAACCCCCAAACCACCCCTAATCCCAGAAACTCCCAATTCCCCCACGACAATCCTCCAAGGCCAGGTACAACAACTGGCCATGGATGAGTCGAGTCAGATGGACGAAGAAATGGAGGGCATTGACCTCTCTTCGAGTTCATCTGAGTCAGACGAGGTGCTTCCCACAAAGGAGGAGGAAGAAAGTCTGCTAGCAGATGAGGGGGCACCAGCCCCCACCTGTTAAACAGATAATGTCTGGACGTAGGATCAGAACCAGGCTAGCCCAGGTAAATTTGCATCACGCAAAAGCGGCATCAGCTATAATTTCTCAAAAATTTTCAGCTGATGACCTTGGACTAGTCCTGATCCAAGAACCCTGGATTCACGGGGGCCAAATTAGAGGCCTAACATGTAAGAACTCTAAATTAATTTGGGATACGAGAATTGACTCGCCCCGAGCATGCATAAAAATAAGAAATAACATAAAATTTATATGTCTTTCAGAATTTATGACGCGGGACCTGGTGCCAATCCAAGCCCAATTTGACAACGGGGGCATCATCAGCACGATGGTGGTAGCAGCAGCTTACTTCGCTGGTGATGAAGAAAACATCCCACCAATCGAAGTACAGGAGTTAGCAGACTACTGCAGCAACAAAGGACTACCGTTGTTGGTCGGTTGTGATGCAAACGCCCACCATACAACATGGGGTAGTACCGATACAAATCAAAGGGGTGAGTACCTTTTAGATTTCATTATCGAGAAAAATCTAGATATTTATAACGTAGGGAACACACCTACCTTTATAACTAGAGTAAGAAAAGAAGTCTTAGACTTAACGTTTGGTAGCTCGACTATAGGGAATCTGATTAGGGATTGGAGGGTTTCAAACGAACCATCTATGTCTGACCATAGAATTATAGAGTTTACCTTAGACAACTTGCTCACAGAGAATACCTCTGGCAGGAACCCTAAGAAAACAAACTGGAACCTGTACAAAAGCGTTCTCAAAACAAACCTTGAACGAATAGGTCCAGTTGAAACGACAAACAGTAACCTTGAGTTAGAACACTTAGTTGATGAGTTTAGTGGGGCAATAATTGAGGCTTATGAACTCAGTTGCCCCATAAAGCAAATTAAAAGACAGAAAGATGCTCCGTGGTGGAACAAAAATCTGGCAAAACTAAGATCCAAGGTTAGAAAACTATTCAACAAGGCAAAGAGCACTGGAGAGTGGAATAACTACTCTGAAGAGCTGACAAAGTATAACGGGGAAATCAGAAGTGCAAAAAGGAAAAGCTTTGCGATGTTCTGCGAGAGGGTTTCCTCTACCCCGGTGGCTGCTAGACTTCACAAAGCTCTAGCAAAAGAACCCACCATCACATCGTTAGCACTTAGATACCCGGATGGTAGCTATACGGAGAATGAGGAGCAAAGGGCTACCCTACTGTTAAATACTCATTTTCCGGGTAGCTTACCAATAGTAGAGAACGTGATGGAGAGAACACCTCTCCGAACTAACCGGACAGACTGGCAGATAGCCTCGACTATTTGCACAGGCAATAGGATTGAATGGGCGATAAGTACCTTTCAACCCTTTAAATCACCGGGTGTAGATGGCATTTTTCCAGCCCTTCTACAAAAAGGAAAGGAGGAATTAATGCCTTATATTATAAAATTACTTCGAAGTAGCATCGCACTTGGGCACATACCAAATCTATGGAGAAGAGCAAAGGTAATCTTTATCCCCAAAGTGGGAAAAAAAGATACAACCCATCCAAAGTCATTCAGGCCAATTAGCCTAACATCTTTTTTACTGAAAACTTTGGAAAAGGTAATCGATAACTACATAAGAGTAGAAGTAATAAGAAGCATGCCTTTAAATCACCATCAGCATGCTTACAGAGCGGGCAGATCTACAGAAACCGCACTGTACGAGCTTACAAACACTGTACAGAAAGCATTAGATGACAAAGAGACTGCCATTTGCGCCTTCCTGGACATAGAAGGAGCTTTTGACAACACTTCGCATGTAGCTGTTGACAGAGCCCTTAGTAGAAAGGGGGTACCCATCACCATAACTAGATGGATTGGCAGAATGCTAAGTACAAGAATGGCGGAAGCCAACACAGGACAAAGTGTTCAGAAAGTCATCACTACAAGAGGTTGTCCTCAGGGAGGGGTACTATCACCCTTACTGTGGAGTCTCGTAGTAGATGAATTGCTAGAAACTCTAACTTTTCAAGGTATAAAATGCATTGGCTTTGCCGATGACATTGTAATAACTGCCGTAGGAAAGTTTGAAGAAACTCTTTGTGATATAATACAAAGAGGACTAACAGTAACTAGGAAATGGTGTACTTCAGTGGGTTTGAACATAAACCCCACGAAGACAGCAATAATACCTTTTACTAAGAAAAGACTTCTACCACGCATGAAAAACATAAGATTGGCAGGGGAAGTAATCAACATCCAGAAAGAGGTCAAGTATTTAGGCATTACACTAGATAGTAAACTCCTCTGGAACAAACATGTTGAAATAACTGTCGGGAAAGCCACTAAAGCCCTGATGATTTGCAAAAGAATTGCAGGAAAATCATGGGGATGCAAACCAAACATTCTCAGATGGATGTATACCATGATGGTGAGACCCATAATCACCTATGGAGCGGTTGCATGGCATAAAAGAACCGAATTAACAACAACAAAGAAAAAATTAGAAAAGGTGCAACGGCTTGCATGTATATGTATAACCGGAGCAATGAGAACATGCCCTACAGCAGCAATGGAAAACATTTTAAATCTAGTGCCATTACACGTGGCAATAGAAAGTGCTGCTAAGGGAGCCATCATGAGGTTTGCTAAGGAGGGTACTGGGACAGGGAAGATCATTGGTCATAGAGAGAGGAACATGATCCTCAAGTCCACAGAAATGAACCTTCTTGACATTCCCAGGGATAGCATGATTAGAAAATATAACTTCGTGAAGCTTTTTCGAACGGAGTTAAGTTGCAAAAGAGATTGGATAAGTGAAAGGGAAAACTACAATCTCCAAGCAAACACCATCAAGTGGTATACTGATGGATCGAGAACTTCTGACGGGACTGGTGTAGGGATTTTTGGGCCTAGAACCAAAATTTCCATACCAATGGGGAAGTCCACCAGCATTTTCCAGGCAGAGGTGAATGCCATCGGAAAATGCGCAGAACGTAACATCGATAGAAAATACAAAAAACAAAACATTGCCATAATGTCAGACAGTCAAGCTGCACTGAAAGCTTTGAATTCATACACCATCACGTCAAAACTAGTATGGGAATGTGTAAATAAGCTTAATGAACTAGGCAAGGATAATAAAGTCACACTACATTGGGTACCAGGTCACGTAGGTGTCCAGGGCAATGAAGAGGCTGACTCCCTAGCAAAAATAGGAGCAATGACACCAATAATGGGGCCAGAACCCTATTGTGGCATAGGGGAGAATATAATCAAAAACAAAATCAAAACAGAAGAGGAGGCAAAAAGATCAAAAATCTGGAAAGAACTCCCTAAACTGAGACAGGCGAAACTCTTACTCGGGAATTATAACCGAGAACGATTTCTATCCTGTATCAGCCTTAGTAGAACCAACCTAAGGAGAATAACGGGACTCCTCACTGGCCATTGTAAACTGCGAAGACATCTCAGCCTCCTTGGCCTAGAGAGCAGTGCTTCTTGCAGATTCTGCGATGCTCATGAGGAAACGCCGGACCACATAATAGGTAGTTGCGATGCACTAATGCATCAAAGACAGAAACATCTGGGCAAGTACCATATAGACGAGAACCAAATACATTCTCTAAAAATACCCCAAATTCTCAAATTCCTCAAAGGAACGAATTTGGAGAATGAACTGTAGATGAGAAACCTCATCCAGATCATAAAAAAGGGGGCACAATAGATCTATAAGGTCGCAGTGCAAATATACCCGTAATCATTCATTCATTCATCAAAAGTCACTCCGAACTCTTAGCCGCGTTCGAGAGAAAAGTCTTAAGGAGAATTGTTGGCCCCATATGTGAGGAAGGGCGATTCCGGAGACGGTACAATCATGAATTGTACGCAATCTACCTTGAAGCAGACATAGTGTTGAAGGAGGCCAGGACCGGACCCCGGTTGTCGCGCCGATGATGAATATCACAGGCTCTGAGGGACTTCTCAGATTTTAATAAATTAACGCAAACTAAATACTAAATAATGAATAAATATATATAACAGCTGGTTAGGGTATTACAAGATTTTGAAATGTTTTGAACTATACAAAAGTAAATTGTATATTTCAATAAATTTAACAGATTACATCGATAAACATTTAGTTAGATATTAATTAAAAGGGATTCTACATAGAATTACATTTAATCAGGATAGCCGAGTGAAAAGAGAGTTTAAGAGACAGTTTAAAGATACTTTCCGACTTTGTTTCATTGCTTAATGTCTTTCGCGTGGAAGATTCCTATTGGTTTTCCTGACAAGTTTTCAAGTTCATACAAACTTTTGCCTACGGTTCTTACTATTCGGTACTTGACAAATTTGGGACAAAGTTTTGCGCTCAAGTACTTAGAACTGTCACTCAATACGAAATTTCTTCGGAAAACGTCTGGACCTGGCACAAAGTGCCTAATACGAGTACGAATATTGTATACGTTTGTGCACTTTTTTCACCGGCTTTGGCTATTGATGCTTTATAACTTTTAAGGTTTTCGCGGTTGGAATTATACATTTTTGGGTTTTTTCGGATTAGCCGCGTTATAAATATTTAATATTTAGCGAGTTCAATACAGTACTCACCCCGAACGTTTCGCTTCGAATTGCATCGAGCGTGGTCACCGGGAAACTGCCAAAGAGATGTTAAGTGCGATTTTGGCTACGCAGGTTGTAACGTTGCGTGGAAGGTTCTGTTTCTTGCTGATGTTGTTGTTCTTGGTTTGCATGTTGGGAGCAAACTATGCTCACAGTATCCTTGTTTGTGTGCATTGGCAATTGGATCGACCTTGTAGCGTTGAGTATGGGATCCCATGTTTTCGAGAGCTTAAAGCTGTCGTCACGATTGAAATTGTGGTGTCGTTTAATCTCAATCGCTTCGCGCACCAAACGGGGGATATAATGAGGTTCGTTTGCTAGAACCTTAGCTTTATCGAAATGAACCCAGTGGTGTTCATCTGGGTGATCGAGAATATGCTCGCATATGGCGGACTTTTCACGTTGGTTTTTGCTGACAGCGCTGATATGTTCTTTCAGACGTGTCGCAATGCTCCTTTGGGTTTGTCCTACATATGAAGATCCACAGCTGCAGGGTACCGCATATACTCCAGGTGTTTGTAGGGGGAATCGATCTTTTGGTGATTGCAGGTAATTAATCACTTTCTTGGGTGGTAAGTATATGGTTTTTACACCATATCTTTTCAAGATGTTCCCTATCCTATCTGTTACACCTCTCACATATGGCAAGAAAGCTTTCTTGTCTAAAAGGCTATCTTCCCTTTCCTGCGATGAAATTGGCTTCCACGTTCTTTGCTTTTTCGAATAGCCATTCGCTTTGAGGACATTGTCCACCATAGAAAGTTCAGTGGCAAGATGGTCGCTGTCACATATCCTGTGGGCACGTTGAACCAGAGTTGAGACAACTGACATCAAATTTGCCGGATGGTGGTGGGAAGAAGCGTGTAGATACCTGTTTGTGTGCGTGCTTTTTCGAAAAACTGTGTGTGCCAATGTGCCATTTTGTTTCCGCATAACTTTCACATCCAAAAATGCGATGGACTCTTCATTCTCTTTTTCCATCGTGAACTTTATTTTTGGGTGCTGTGAGTTGAGTGAGTGAGTGAGTGTGCCGATTGAATAACTGATTGGAAGTGTTGAAGAGTGCATTGCTCGCAACAAGTTCAACAGCATCGATACAGAAACAATTCGTCAAGACGTAGCGGTTATGATAAGACGAACCAAACCCATATCGTCAAGCAATGTGAGTAGAGATGAAATGTTAGCTTTAACTGCGTTGCGAAGAAAAGAGAATATTTTTATTCTCCCCGCTGATAAAGGTAATGCATCGGTCGTAGTAAATAGATGTGACTATTTTGCCAAAATGAATGTTTTGGTTGAAGACAGAAACACATATAGGCCTGTTGATTACGACCCCACGGCACGTGTTTTAAGGAAAGTTACCAAACTCATCAATGATAACAAAGCGCTTTTACCACCTAAGCGGCTCATACCTTCATGTACTCAGCCACCGAAGTTGTATGGTCTACCTAAAATCCACAAGGAAGGGAATCCAATGCGACCAATTGTGAGTCAAATAAATGCCCCCTGTTATCTGATTTCAAAGCATTTAGTTGATGTTTTTAAACCATTGGTTGGCCTTACGGAGTACAACATAAAAGATTCCTCACATTTTGTGTCGATTTTGCGCGATCTAAAACTCGAAGATGATGAAATGATGGTGAGCTTTGATGTTGAGTCACTATTTACGAATGTTCCAGTGCAGGAGGTACTTACTGTCATCAGTGAACTTATCTCAACTTCCGGCATAAACGAAAACTATTTGCCTCTTTTGGAATTTTGCCTTACATCGGGATATTTCTGCTTCAACCAACAGTTTTATTTGCAAAAAGAAGGCGTTGCGATGGGTTTACCTTTAGCTCCCTTGATTGCAGATATTTGGATGGAGCATTTTGAGAAAAAAGCTTTGAATAGCTCAAAAGAAAAACCGAAAGTTTGGCTGAGATATGTGGATGATACTTTTTGTATTATGAAAAACTCTGCCATTTCGAATTTCCTACAACATTTAAACTCACAGCACCCAAAAATAAAGTTCACGATGGAAAAAGAGAATGAAGAGTCCATCGCATTTTTGGATGTGAAAGTTATGCGGAAACAAAATGGCACATTGGCACACACAGTTTTTCGAAAAAGCACGCACACAAACAGGTATCTACATGCTTCTTCCCACCACCATCCGGCAAATTTGAGGTCAGTTGTCTCAACTCTGGTTCAACGTGCCCACAGGATATGTGACAGCGACCATCTTGCCACTGGACTTTCTATGGTGGACAATGTCCTCAAAGCGAATGGCTATTCGAAAAAGCAAAGAACGTGGAAGCCAATTTCATTGCAGGAAAGGGAAGATAGCCTTTTAGACAAGAAAGCTTTCTTGCCATATGTGAGAGGTGTAACAGATAGGATAGGGAACATCTTGAAAAGATATGGTGTAAAAACCATATACTTACCACCCAAGAAAGTGATTAATTACCTGCAATCACCAAAAGATCGATTCCCCCTACAAACACCTGGAGTATATGCGGTACCCTGCAGCTGTGGATCTTCATATGTAGGACAAACCCAAAGGAGCATTGCGACACGTCTGAAAGAACATATCAGCGCTGTCAGCAAAAACCAACGTGAAAAGTCCGCCATATGCGAGTATATTCTCGATCACCCAGATGAACACCACTGGGTTCATTTCGATAAAGCTAAGGTTCTAGCAAACGAACCTCATTATATCCCCCGTTTGGTGCGCGAAAACATGGGATCCCATACTCAACGCTACAAGGTCGATCCAATTGCCAATGCACACAAACAAGGATACTGTGAGCATAGTTTGCTCCCAACATGCAAACCAAGAACAACAACATCAGCAAGAAACAGAACCTTCCACGCAACGTTACAACCTGCGTAGCCAAAATCGCACTTAACATCTCTTTGGCAGTTTCCCGGTGACCACGCTCGATGCAATTCGAAGCGAAACGTTTGGGGTGAGTACTGTATTGAATTCGCTAAATATTAAATATTTATAACGCGGCTAATCCGAAAAAACCCAAAAATGTATTGATGCTTTGATTTTGTTGCGTACACTTTGCAACTTTGTTTGTCTAGCCATAGTCAATACTTCACCGTCTTCAACCGAATTTAATTTCTTTGCTAGCTCATAACAACTACCATGTGTCATCATGTTTACACCAAATAACGCAAAGTATGGTGTCACACCAGTAGAAGTGTGAACAGCGCTTCTTAGGGCACAAGCTATTTCTCTTAAGTTTTGATCCCAGTCTCTTTGATCATCTTTCAGATAGGATTGAATGGCAGCTAGAAGAGTGCGATTCACTCTCTCTGACGCATTCGATTGAGGAGAGTAATTCGCTGTTTTGAAATGTGTTACTCCGTATAACTTAAGGAAATTTTGAAAGTCTTTAAATAAAAACTGTTTAACGTTATCGAAGTGAATTATTTGCGGTACGCCAAATGTATTAAAAATGGTTTCTTGCAAAAATTTGATGACGTTTACAGAGTTAGCATTCTTCATAGACTTTAAAAAGACGAACTTTGACATATGGTCTAGGACGACAAAAACAAAACTACTACCGGACTTAGAACTAGGATAAAGACCTAAAAAATCTACACATAACTTTTGAAATGGACGATCTACATTGAACTCACCCGACATAGGAGGACGAAGAACATGATTGGACGGTTTGCACTGAGTACAGATATCACAGTTGAAAACGAATTCGCGAATTTGCACGGTCATATTGGGCCAATAAAAATACTCGCGAATTCGGTAAAGAGTTTTGGCCATTCCACCATGAGCAACATTTGGAGGGTTATGAGAGCGTTTAATAATCTCATTGGACAGACCCGAGGGTACCCATAACTGCCAATTATGTTTATTTGTGGGATTATCAGTCGAAGGAAAGGCTCGCTTACAAACATAATTATCTTCGACTTTTAAATCTGGCAGGCATTCTTGGTTTTCCTGTATAGTTTTAATTAATGTCAGGTACTCTTCGGATTTAAACTCTTCGGCTTCAAGATCTATAATTGGAGCTATATTTTCAAAGACTATACTCTCTACTTCAATAAACATACGTGACAACACATCAGGGACAACATTGAGACTACCTTTACGATGTTCGATATTAAACGAAAATGCTTGAAGTTGTAAACTCCAACGAGCAAGTCTTCCACTCAAGTCTTTAAGGCTCATTAGCCACTTGAGGCTTGAGTGATCGGTAATTACCGTGAATGTCATTCCTTCGACATAAGGTCGGAATTTTTGTATTGCCAAAACGGCAGCGAGGCATTCTTTTTCCGTGACACTGTAATTTTTTTGTGCCTTGATCAGTTTTTGGGAGAAAAACGATATGGGAGATTCCTCGTCAGCATCGTTTTTCTGAAAGAGTACCGCACCTACACCTGAATCGGAAGCATCGCATTGAATGTAAAACCGCTTTTCAAAATAAGGATGTGTTAACGCGGGTGCTTCTGCAAAAGCTTTCTTCAACTCACCAAATGCCTCCAAAGCTTCCTCACACATACTAAATTTTTTGTTTCCCTTTTTCAGCATGTCTGTGATCGGAGCTGTCAAGGAAGAAAATTCCCGTTTAAACCTACGGTACCAACCTGCTAAACCAAGCAGACGACGTACCTGTTTTGCCGATTTAGGGATCGGAAAATTTTCGATCGCCTCAACTTTAGCTGGATCCGTCTTAATGCTCCCACCACCAACTATGAATCCAAGGTACTTCAACTTTCGGAAGCAGAATTTTGATTTTGTCACGTTGATGGTGAGGCCAGCTTTGTTGAGACACGTCGCTACTTCATCCAACAGAGCGATATGGGTTTCAAAATCAGGAGCTATGACGAGCAAGTCATCGAGGTACACGAAGACACGATCCCGTAACCTGGATGGAATGACCTTGTCCATCAACTGGCATAACCTTTGGGCTGCATTACACAAACCAAAGGGCATGACAGTAAAATGGTACAAGGGCCTTCCTGGTATTGTGAAAGCAGTTTTTTCCCTACTCTGCTCCTCCAAGGGTATTTGCCAAAATGCGTCTTTGAGATCGATACTACTTATAAAAATAGTATCTTTAAGACGACTGAAGATTCCTTCGAGATTGGGGAGAGGATACGCATTTTTTTTCGTAACGGCGTTCAGCTTACGTGAATCGAGACACAGGCGATTTTTGCCGGGCTTCTGTATCAGGACCACTGGCGAACTCCAAGGGCTCTCACTCTCTTCAATTACTCCAAGATCCAACATTCGATCTATCTCGGCATACTTCAGGGCTTGTATCGCTGGAGAAACAGGGTAATGACGCTGTTTCACCGGAACCGAATCTCCGGTCTCTATAACGTGCTCGAAAAGCGCCGTCTTTCTAAGACCGTACCTGGTATAGCACCGGAACCTCTGTCTGACAACATCCAATCGGGACTGTTGCTCTAGGGACAGTTGGTGAGTATCTGAAGCATTAGTGTTATCATTTATTTTAATTTCGCTTACGATTTCAGGTGCAAGTTTGAATACCTTCCAGAAATCGACGCCGAGATACAGTGGTTGATCCAGATTTGGAACAAGGTAAAACGTTATAGAATGTGTAGAATTTTTATAAGTTACGTTTAAGTTAGTTTTACATATAATTGTTTGACTATTGCCATCGGCAGTTTTAACGTTAGACGCAAAAGGGACTATTTTTTTATTTATTTTATTTATGAAGTCTCGGCATCCTTTACCAAGGATGCTGACGCTAGCTCCACTATCGAGCAATCCCAAAACTTCGATGTTTTCAATGGCGATTTTGGCATAAGGCCTGGGATCGCCGGAAACATCTATTACAGTAGAAAGCAAGTTTGCTTTCAGCTGCTTTCTTTTACGGTAACGTTTTCTTGTATTTATAATTTTATTCTTACTCCTGAATTCTAACATGCAAAGGTTTAATACATTTAACATTTAAATTTACACTTAAAGAACGATTTTCACAGGGTGGGTCTCTAGGATCCCTCTTCAAAATCGTAATTTGCTTATTTTCTAAATTTCCTTGACATCGGTTAATATTGGGGGTTTGAGGTTTCGGGGTTGTTCTTCGAACACGACTCCCCCGTTGAAGTCGGGCTCATCGTCATGTTTTTCTGTCGACACTTCGGACATATTGCGACAACGACATCCGCTTCACCACACTTGAAGCAAAAAACATTCACTCTAGGTGAAGGACACTCCCAAAACATATGTCCGCTTACTTTGCAATTCCAGCAAGAGAGTACCTTATTTGGTGGCCTGGGACGCTGCTTCTCGGCATATTGCATTGCGGCAATATGGTCACTAGTATAATCGTCCTCAATACCATGCATTTCATGCACATGCATTTTCGGTGGAGGACGATAATACCTAGATGCATGCGGATCTCTTGCTGGAAAAGCATTCTCTGCTTCCTTGCAAGCAAACCTTAACTGGTCTAAATTGAAGATCGATATGGGGTACACTAATTTTCCTATCCTGTCATTGAGGTTTCTCTTTAACATCCTAACCAATTTGAAATCAGGCATAGGAGTCGATAATTGGGATCGAAGTTTAGCTATCGCTGAAAAATAAGCGTCACAAGACTCCATAGCATTATGTCAAAGTCCGATTTGCAATTGCGGAAGTGGAGCATTATTGCTTCACGTAACATCGGCCAGTCGGGTCTTTGGTTATATTTAATAAATTCCCAGTACCAGCGTTCGGCGTCTTCAGCTAGAATCACATGAAATTGTCTGAGAATTTCTGGCCATGAACATCCATATTGGTTTTGGAGAAACTCCAACCGATGGACGAAATCTTCGACCCACAAATGGAATTTGATTCCACGGAAACATTGAATGAATGATTGCCAAGTGAGTTGTTCATATTGTTGCCAATTAGTTCATTATCAGGTTGAACTTGGTTCATGACCTGATCCCTGGGGAAATTAACTTGATGGGAGTCCATCACACCTACTGGAGTTCTCAGAACTCGCGATGGTCTAGGTTCTTCTAAATGGCTAGTGTCAATATTCTGATTGGCTATGGAACCCGCTTGATTAATGTTGGGAGGTGGATTGTCAAAATTCATAGGGCTTGTGCTGTTTAACAGACGTTCTTGTTCATTTTGAACTAAATGGGAAACAGAACGCAAGTTTTTCCTAACTGCCCCTGTAGCTGTATTCTTTTTCATATTGATTTTTGTTGATTTTGTATTGTTTTAATGAATTTTATATTTAAGTATTTAGCCTTAAGATATTCAATGTAAATTATATACACATATATATTTATATTTGCTTTTCAAAAAAATGAAAAAAAAATTGTATAAGTTAAATATGACAAAAAGAAATAAATTAAATAATAAATTAACAAAAAAAATATAAATAAGATAATTTAAACGCAAAAACTGCAAAAATAAATAAATTAACAAACAAAAAAAATTAAAAATGAATAAATAAATTAACGAAAAAAGGTAATAAGTTAACAAAAAAAACGATAAGGAATAAAAATATGTAGATATTATTAACAAAAAAATGTAACGAAAGAAAATAAATTAATCAAAAAAAATAACAAAAAAAAATGTAGGTAATATATGTATCAAAAATTGACCAAAAAGAACTTATAAAAAAAAAACAAAAAAAATGTGTATTATTTGTAAGAAAATAAATGTTATCGACAAAAAAAATTAAACGAAAATGATAATAAATTAGAACAAAAATAAATTAACGAAATAAAAAATAAATTAAAACGAAAAAAATAATAAATTAACAAAAAAAATGTAAACAAAAAAAAATAAATTAACGAAAAATATATATGTATATTGTATATATAGAAAATATAAATATATAAACTAAAAAAAAGTAATAAATAATAATAAATTAAAAAAAAAACAAATAAATTAATAAATTTAAAAAAAATGTAAACTTAAAATTAGAGAAATAAATAAATAAATTAAATTAATTAATTAATTAAACAAAAAAAAAAAACAATGTGAAAAAAAAATCAAATAAGTAAATAACCAAACCCAAAAAATATACAAAACCAAAAAAAATATAATAAGTAACGAAAAAAGAAAAACGTCAAAACTAAGAAACAATCTTAAAATCGTAGTCTTGTTTCGAACAATAAACAAAAAATTTTAAAAACTTTAAAAACTGAATTATTTTCAATGAAAAAAATAAATATTTTTTTATGTTTTCAAACACAAAAACAAATTGATAAATTCAAAGACCAAAAAAAATGTAATTGTAAAGAAAAAACGAAACGATAAATGTTATGCAGCGTATCCCCACAAAAAATGTAATTGTAAAGAAAAAACGAAACGATAAATGTTATGCAGCGTATCCCCACAACGCTGCATAACATTTATTGTTTCGTTTTTTCTTTACAATTACATTTTTTTTCAGGCAACAGATTCGGTGGCGATGAGTTCCATTGTTGACGAATTTGGTTATCTGAAACGGTGATGCTGGAAACTTAGAAAATTTATAAAGACTGACGGACGGACTGATTTCGAAAACTTTTCCTCTAGTGGTAAATTGAAACAAAAATTTAGACATAGGACAAAATAGTTTTATTGTTTACCATTGCATTCGCAATTTTGTCCAGCTTAAAAGCTTAGTCAAAAGACATAATGAAATAGCAAACAAGACATAAAGAAAATGAGAAAAAAAAGTATTTGGGCAACTGTGCGACTTAACGTCAAAAACAGGACACCAAAACTTGAAAGAAAAACTAGACGATTGAAAGGAAAATTAAAAATTAGAATGATAGAAAAGTAAAATGTACAGAGAAAAAAGAAAGGGTAAAGACGAACGAAACATAGGTTAATTGTTACTGTTTTCATCCTCTTGTTATCTCGTCGCAAGTGAAATCGGTATGTCCAACGACTTTCCGTAGCACGACATACGAGTAACAAGGGATAAAAACAGAAACAATTAGGATAATTTAAAATTTGGAAGATAGAAGACGAAAGACGAAGACAAACGTTGGGCGCCATTTGTAATAGGCTAGTGTTGGCTTTCGGGTGCGTTAAGCACTGATCTTCGCTAGGTCTGCAGACTGGTCCGCAAACCTAGGAAACCAACCTATTACATTTTTATCATGCCATTTTAGTTGATCCTAAAACCGAAAACACAAACAAAAAATCAAAAAAAAAGCGGACGGATATTACCACTTGAGGGTGCCGCGGTGTTGTTCGGCATGGCCATTTCCCACCCTACCGTGGAAGTCCAGGGCCTTTATTGTGGACTCCCCCTTACATATCCATATACTCACCATTTCAGCTACCTTTACCTCATCGCCTTTGAGTCAGCTCGTCGCCGTCCACATCCCCTGAAAATAAACTTACCGAGCCATCTGGCAGATCGCTTGGCTACTAAAAGTCATTTATATTCATATCAATGGCAATATTTTTATTATTTATATAATGAAATTTACATAAAAAAAACAACTTGAAAATTAATTTTACTATAATAGACTATAAAAAAAAATTCATTAACAGAAAGGATAATTGCAAGGAGCTCTGAAATAGATTTGGGGGCGACTTTATATTACAGACCACCCCCTTTTGGGAAATTTTTTTTTAATGGGTAGGAGGGCATTTCTATAGGACAGCTTCAAAATATTACGTTGAGGAAACCCCCCTAAATACGATTTAAAAAAATTTGAAAATTTTAAAAATCGGTCTTTTTTTTAATTTTATATTGGATAAGAGCATTATTATTGCACATAATGTGTCAAAAAAATGTACATATATATATTATTTATACATGTATGTATAATATATATGTACACATATACATACACAGCTGTGGACAACTAATTGACTGACAGTACTGTTTAACCGCTTTTTTTTTAAATAAGCAGTTCCGTATGTAAGTCGCCTGGCAGGTGTTGAATATAACATTCGAAGACTAAATCACTTTTACTGTATTCTATTTTTGTTTTGAACTTAAAACTAGTTTTTGTAAAATAAGCTTTCAATTTTTTTTCGTTTGAAAATCATTCTTAATAAAACATTAATTGGAGTAAGTTTATTCTTTGCTTACGTTGAAGAACTCTTTAGGTCTACAATTTTTCAACAGGTTATGGGCCCAGGACATTGTAAAATGGATTCGTTGAAAGGATCAATATCCAAGTTGGGGACGGACAATTACCACATATGGAAATTTAAGCTTGAACTCATTTTAAGAAGAGATAGCTTGTGGGATGTTGTTACGCAACCCAAACCAGCTCCAGTTACTGCGGAATGGACAAAAAAGGACAACGAAGCAATAACAGTTATTGGTCTAGCAGTCGAAGATAATAATCAACTGCATCATGTGCGTAGAGCAAAGTCAGCTCAAGAAGCTTGGAATAAGCTAAAGAATTACAATGAAAAAGGATCTCTCAGCAACAGAGTTCAAATAATGAGGAAGATATGTAGCTTGAGACTAGATGAAGGTGGTAACATGGAAGAACATATCCTGAAGATGACAACTTTATTTGAAAAGTTGACTGCATTAAGAGAAGAACAACTGTCAGACAATTGGATAATTGCTATGTTACTAAGTAGCTTACCATCAAAATATGACAAATTGGTTACAGCATTGGAAACCAGAGAAGAATCAAGTTTGACTTTGGATTTGGTCGAAAGGAAATTGCTGGAAGAATATACACGTCAAAACAGTAATGAAAGCAACTCGCAATCAGTGATGAAAGTTTTTTACAGACCAACAAATTCAGAAAATGCTACAACTTGTTATTTTTGCAAGAAAAAAGGACACCTGAAAATGGATTGCAGAAAATACAAGGAATGGAAAAAGAATCAAGCCAAAGCAAATATTATAACTTCGGACAATGAGTTCTGTTTCAACATCAATGGTTTGAACGATAAAGGTTGGATATTGGATTCAGGTGCTACTATCCATATCACAAACGAACTCAAGAATTTCATACACTTTAACTCATCACATAAAGAAAAAGTAACAGTTGCAAATGGAGAACAAATTACATCGGAAGGAAAGGGTACTTGCAAAATTAAAGCGTTAAACAGTCAGAACAAAGAAATTTCAATCACCATCGAAAATGTTATCTATGCCCCAGACATACAAGGGAATCTACTATCAATAAAGAAGCTCACAAGTAAAGGATTAGAAGTAAAGTTTAGTCAAGATCAATGCAAAATTTTGTCAAGAGATGGGCACGAGATTGCAGTTGGAGATTTATCTGGAAACTTATTCAAGTTGGGACAATTACTACCTGAAGTTAAAGCTTTCCATACATCAGTATGTAGTGAAGACAAATCTTGTATACATCATTGGCACCGTATCTTTGGTCATCGAAATATAGAATCAATAAAGAGGCTAAATGGAGAAAATATGGTGAGTGATCCCCTAAAGTTTAATAAATGTAATAACAAAAACAGTATGCATAAAAGCAAAAATGACTAAGTCTTCGTTTAAATCTAAGTCAGCAAGAAGTAGTACAGCTATGTTGGATCTAATTCATAGTGACGTTTGTGGTCCAATGCAAACGGTTACACCATCTGGAAAGAGATATTTTCTAACATTAATCGATTATTACAGTAGGTTCACAGTATTGTATTTGCTTAAAGAAAAATCTGAGGTGTTTGATTGCATAAATAACTATATTGAAATGGTCAAAAATAAGTTTTTGAGAAAGCCTAAAGTAATCAGATCAGACAACGGTTGTGAATATACATGAAACAAATTAATAAAGTATCTAGAAAATGAGGGTATAAGTTATATAAGTACACCACAGCAAAATGGCATTGCAGAAAGAAAAAATAGATCATTAGTTGAAATGGCAAGGTGTATGATTCTCGATGCAGGAATGTCATACGAATACTGGGGTGAAGCGATCGTAACAGCGAATTATTTACAGAATAGGTTAACTACTAGTTCCTTGACTACCACACCTTATGAGAAATGGTTTGGTTCGAAACCTAATGTAAGTAATCTTAAAGTTTTCGGAACAAAAGCCTTCGTATATGTACCAAAAGAAGTTCGGAAAAAGCTTGACGATCGTGCCCAGTCCTTAACTTTTGTTGGGTATGACGAACACTCAATGGGATATAGATTGGTCGATGATAAAACGAAGAAAGTTACTATTAGTCGCGATGTAAGATTTCTTAATTCAAACGATGATCAAAAGGAAAACAATATATCAAAAGAAGTATCAACCGAAGAAATATTTGTACCAATCTATAGCCATAATAAAGAAGTTTCAAGATTAGACGAAAATATTATTACCAACCCAAATGTACAAGAAAATAATGAAGTACCAATTAGAACGTCAATTAGAGTGAATAAAGGAAAACCACCACCTCGTCTTATAAATAAAATTCATGAAATACATACAGCTGAGACACAAACCATTCAAGAACCAAGGACTTACAAAGAAGCATTATCATGCAATGAAAGTGACAAATGGAAAATAGTTATGCAGGAGGAGATTCAAAGCCTTAAGGATAACCATACATGGGACCTAGTTATCCCACCCAAAGATGCAAATATAGTTGGGTGTAAGTGGACTTATAAAGTGAAGCTAAATACAAATAATGATAAAGTTCAAAGATTCAAAGCTCGACTAGTTGCTCAGGGATACAGTCAAAAATACGGTCATGATTACGATGAAATTTTCGCACCTGTAGTTAGACAATCAACATTCAGAACACTTTTGGCAATAGCAGGACCGCGAAGACTAGAAATTATGCAATTGGATTGCAAAACAGCATTTTTAAATGGTCATCTCAATGAAGAAATCTATATGAAACAACCCCCCGGCTTTGAATCAGGAGGAGAAGTATGTAGATCTTGTTTGTAAATTACGTAGAAGCTTATATGGTCTTAAGAAAGCTGCTCATGTTTGGAATGAAACACTCCATAAGGTCATCAAGGATGCAGGTTTCAAGCAGAGCAGAGCTGATAAATGCCTATACAGTAAAGAAAAATGTTATGTACTTATATATGTAGACGACATATTGGTTGCAAGCTCTAACGAACAAAGCATCAATAACTTTGAAAATCTACTGCGGCAACATTTTGAAATAAACAATCTCGGAAAGATTCATCATTATTTAGGCATTGAAGTTTTGAAAGATAAGACACATAATTTTATAATCAGACAGAAACAGTACATCGAGAAAATTATAAAAGATTTTAGTTTACAAGATTCAAGTATTTCAAAATTTCCTTCGGAACCCGGATATGACAAAAATACCAGCAATTCAAATCTCTTATTAGATAACAAAGAATATCAACGCTTAGTAGGATGTCTATTGTATATTGCTGTGAATACCAGACCAGACATTGCAGCAAGCGTATCGATATTGGCAAGTAAGACATCAAAAGCAAACCAGACCGATTGGAATGAATTAAAGCGTGCAGTAAAATACCTTAAGGGCACCAAGCATTTTTATCTTTGGCTTAGTAAAAGTAACAAAAAGGAAAAGCTCGTGGGTTATGCTGATGCTAATTGGGCAATCAGTTGGAGTTGCAGAAAGCAAAGTTGCGTTTCTCTTTCTACTACAGAAGCTGAGTTCATTGCTCTCTCCGAAGGATGTAAGGAAGCAACATGGTTGAGGAATATATTAAATGATCTGGATTCAGAACAAGATACTCCCACTTTAATGTATGAAGACAATCAGAGCTGTTTAAAACTCATTCAAGAAGAAAAGCTTAGCAATCGTTCGAAACATATTGACACCAAATTTCATTTCGTTAAAGATTATATTATAAAGAAAATTGTAATATGTAAATACTGTCCTTCAAGCGATATGTTAGCTGATATGTTAACAAAACCATTAGCACCTGGAAGAATTCAAGAACTAAGAAGTAAATGTGGGATTTCTTCGAATGAGGAGGAGTGTTGAATATAACATTCGAAGACTAAATCACTTTTACTGTATTCTATTTTTGTTTTGAACTTAAAACTAGTTTTTTGTAAAATAAGCTTTCAAATTTTTTTCGTTTGAAAATCATTCTTAATAAAACATTAATTGGAGTAAGTTTATTCTTTGCTTACGTTGAAGAACTCTTTAGGTCCACAATTTTTCAATAGCAGGCGCCAAAGTCAACAGTTTTTTGAATAAACAGTACCTTGCCTGGCCCGCTTCGCGGGTTCTCAGGAAAGTCGCCTGGCAGGCGTTAATGTCAACAGTTTTTTTTACAGTCTTATTTAAAAACGCAACATAGAGCCTACATAAAGTTATGTACTCCTTATAATGCCTCTAAACGCGGAAATGTTATTTATAAAACTTATGCAACGTTACATAGTGCCATAATAAGCTAAACGCGTTTAGGGGTTGAATAGAGCCTACATAAGGAAATTATAGTGACGAAATGTCATTTTGATTGAAGAACATAATTTGTTTTGAATTATTCAAATTAAAAAATAATAAAAATGCCCTTCCAAATTTACCTCATTTTAAATTGTGTCTTCCACAAGTTTTCGGAGGAGTATCTAAAAAGTTATATTAATTATATTCAAACATTTGTTTCGCTTATAATACTTACTTTATCGGAAGAATACCAATTGGCCGTACGGATTCGTTTAGCTTTCGGCGGTTCCATTATTTTTATTTATTGTTTATAATTTTTCTTGATAGGTACTTCTCTACAAACAGCTGATTTAATAATGACAGTGAAATGGAAAAATGGAATAGATTTCCCCATTTTGGTACTTTTTTTGACATAAGCACTGCATAACTATAATTTATAGGAACATTTTTTATAAATACGAATTTATGCAACGTTACATAGCGGCTACATAAAACCTTATGCACTACATAACTATTCATCTGTTTAGCGAATTCTATTAAATAAGACTGTTAGTTTTTAACTTAAAGAAATACATCAGTTTTAATAATCGGGATCAATAAATTTCCCAAAAGTAAACAACAATTTCCCAACTGAAATCTGAAAATTCATTGAAAAAAAAAACATCCCTAAAATATCCATAGTCTATCAACACTGAATATGAAAACACATGCACACAGCTGTAAAAAAAAATAGAAATGGTGGTTGTTATCGATGACTTTTGTGTGGAAATGAGAAATTTTAATAATTAATTAAAATAGTTTAAACTTATTTCCTCAACCTAAAATTGTGAAATTAAGTGATATTAAGTGATTATCTATTATATAAAAATAGTTTGGTGTACAAATTTGGTGGTCTGTAAAGTAAAGTAGAGCCTAGATTTGCTCTGTTATGGTTTGCTTTCCTCATTAAAGAAATTTACTTCATAGATTCCTTTTTATTTATATGATCTTCAAATTCGATCAACACTAAAAAAAACACAAAACTCAAAGGAACAGTAATGGATGACCCACCTAAATGAGCTCAATTTGATAGGGGTCCATTCAATATTAGTTCCTAGCGACCCGAATCGATAGTGAAATAGATCTACAAAAGGAAAAAAAAGACACTAAACTTCTTCAAGTTTTCGGATTGCCGCGGAAACTACACTGAAAAAGTGTTTCTGAGACATCGAATACTAAAAGTTGTTATCCTTTTTGTTCGCAGAATCACAAAAGAAAAACAATAAAAAAGATGATTTCCAAAAGAAACAACAAAAAAAACAAAATTATTATAAAAAAAAAAAGAATTGAAAGTTAAATATTAAATATTTGTCTTTTTAGTTCAGCTGGTAGGACTTCTTATAGATTTGGTTTTGTTATTTTTTTTTAACTCAATTTTTTTATTGGTCTTCCTAGCTTCTTCCGCAGACTAGATTTGCCAAGAATTAGTGAAGCCGGAAATTTGGCCAAAAAAATAAAATTGATGGTGGATGACGTTGGTGATCGCCGAAGAAATAAAGGTATTTGGTCCGGTTGAGGAACACTAAACATAATTATTTGAAATTTAATCTATATATATTTTCTTTTAGAATTATAGAGAAACTTTTCATTTACCGAACTATTTAAATATTAAAGAAATAATTATTTTCGTGCAATGTACGTTATTGCCTCAAGATTCGATTTGGGGGGTTATCAACTACATTCACTGGACTAACAAAAAAAAAAATAAGATTACAAACAAATAATTGATATACACTTTTTATATAAACTCACGATTATTACTGTGTATAAGCCGCGAAACTCCACGCTGGGTTTGAAAATACAATTTATATTTTAATATAAATTTTTCCTCCTTTTTTAAAAATAATTATTTAATTTTTTTTTTGTTCGGAACTCTAATGACAATGAGCCTTCGTACACCTCCGGCAGCACTTTTTATAATGTCATCAGCATTTTCCATAACCAAAAAATATTTCGTCCATCTTTTTTTTAAAAAAAATGCCTCGACACTAGACTTTGCACCACCATTTTGCAATAGGCATGGGCATTTCCATAGACTGTCAAAAGGCAACAGTCCTCAAAATTATTCTCTAATGTATTGAAGAATATGAACGCGCCCATTGGTTGGCCACAGACCATAAAATTTTCATTAGAGTGATTTCAAAACAATCAAAAGACAAAAATAGCAAGACGAGAACGAGGTAAGCTAAATATTTTACAATATTTTTCTTTATTTTATTATGAAGATATTGCATTCAAAACCATATTAGGTGTATAATAATGCATAAAATAAATATTCATTTTAGCTATCATGGACAACAAGACAACACAACAACTTGGGCCGACGACGCGGACGACAACAACAATCAAGGCGCTTTCTTAGGTGGGTTTTAGACTTGTTTTGATATCATTTTCATTCTTTTTTTCATTTCAGAAGTCCAAGTCCACAACATGTTTTTTGTTTCTTTTTCAGATCTCATTATCTTAACAACAACAAAGCTCCAGCCTGGCCAACCAACAACACAACACTCCTTCTTGCACCGTGCCAAAACTTCAACCAAGGTATCTATAACATTTTTATCTTTTTAAATACATAAACCGTTCTATAGAACTTATACAAAAATACTTATCATTCAACCTTACTGTTTTTTTTTTTCAGATCTCAGCTTCTTAAAGCAACCAGAAGTACCAGTCGAAGCCGGCAAAAAAGTTGGCAAACAATCCATTCAAGAGCATTTGGGTGAGAAAACCTTACAACGATAAAACCTTACATCTACGCACAATTGAACATAAAGTTGAAACTCCCGATGATACCAGAAGAATTCTCACAGAATTGCTTGACCTGTAAAACTGACTATAACTAAACCAAAGAATTTAACTGCATTCCCCTTGATAGCATTAAAAAAGAAAACATTTTGTTAAAATATAGCTCTAATTTTTATTGAGTTTATTATAAAAATAAAACAATACTTACATAAAATAAGTTTTTTTTTTATTTATTAGTCTGTATCCATATCGGATTCAGATTCTTTGCTGTCACTCGTCTCTGCATCTTCATCCGATGAAGAACTTCCATCACTATCCGAATCAATCCAATCATGGGGATTGGAGTTATTGGGAATTATTGTTTTCAATTCGCTTGGTTTGTGCAAGTCGAGTGAATAGAAATTATTATATGTGTATTGCTTGTTATCTTCTTCGAAGATTCCTCCAAACATGAAGGGTGTTCCTTTACAAACACAAAGTCGTGGGTTCATACTAGGCGAGGGACCAGATTTGGATGGAGTTTTAAATAAACTTGGCATTTTAGGGGCAGAAGAACCACCAACTGTGATTGTAAAAGCACCATCTGAGGTAGTCTGTGCAATAGGAGCTTCTGTTCCATCTTTCATGTCGTCATCATCTTTCTTAGATTTTGGCGTTTTACCGAGTTCAATAAGTCTCCAGGCAGGTGAAACGATATCGAGACAATAAAGATCACTACCAAACTGACCACGCAGATCTTCTTCATCCTCCTCTGTGTCCATGACTCCACCAAAACAATACGCTTTACTGGTTGCAGCTACAGCACAGCCGACACTAAGCGCATCACCTACAAGTCTTTATAGTGATAGAATTGCAATTGTGAAGGACTCGCGTGTTTTCCACCTAACAACTGAAAGATGAGGTTGTGTACTTTTTAAAACTTAACCTTTATTAAAGATTCTTACCCATAGCTGGCCGCCATCACTGACAACGGATACCATTTGATGGCCACTTCTTGGTGTTGGTCCGTTTGGGTGTTGAACTTGTTTCCATTCGTTCTTGGCAATGTTATAGAAGAACAAGTCATTATAAATTCAAATTTTTTTGTCCTTTAAAGAATTTTCCACCAAACATAATTAATTCTTCCTTTTCCGGATGAGCGACAATAGTGAAATGTGAAAGAATTTTCATGTTTTACATCCGGTTTTCCTAAGTGCTGGGGCGTTCTCACGCAATCCGGGTGGTAAGCTGAATGGTGGCTAACCAATTTGGTTGGATCTTAGATCCTTGATTGCCGCCGCCGCCAGCACTGTTGGGTGGTGATTCAACGTTACCACTGCGGCTCTTCACATACTGATCGTAGGGAGCAAGGAACTGGGATGTTTCGTTTGCGAAAGTTCTGGGTATAGGATAATTATATATACAGAAGGGCGGTTTGGATCGGGTCATTCAGCAAGCACACCGACAAGAAAAAAGACAAACGAATTCAAATTTCAAAATTAAAATTGAACGAAAAAGGACAGCATTTTAAAGGGAACAATGAGGTTTGAGAATTTAGTTTTTTTCTCATTTGATGTCACTTTGACTTGGTCTCCCAAACGTGAAAAACATGCGCAATATATTACCTTTATTATGTGTACTGTTTCACAATACTTCCATTATAATGAAAAAACTTACATGGCAACCTCCACTTCTAATCCCATACCCTTACAGCAAAATTCAATTTTTAATTTTTTAACTGCTTTCGTAAGTACATCTGCTAACAACCTGTCTGTATCAATATATTCCGGGATAATTTTATTTGCGTTGATCTGCTCTCTGACGAAATGATGACGCACGTCTACATGTTTTGTACGTGCCCTATACGCATTGAGAACAGCCAAGTCCAATGCACTTTTGCTGTCGCAGTAGATTTTTGTTGAAGCTGCATCTTCGAGTAGCTCACCTAAGAAACGTAGCAACCACAAAGCTTCTTGGGTCGCTGATGACATCAACATATATTCAGCTTCTGTGCTCGACAATGCAACGGTAGATTGCTTTTTGGTGCTTGTGGGAAACGGCAAAAAAAAATATAGTATCTAATAAATAGTAATATACCTATAATCACAATAAAGTCATAATAAAAATCCCTATAAAAAAATAAAGTCATAATAATATACCTACCTACCTATATAATATCGAACCTACCTATGATAATAATAACTTTACAATAATATAGCTAACCTAATAATACCTTAATAATAGAATATTTATAATAATAATACGATAATAATAACATAACATATATGTATATATTGTTATGGCCTTTTCAGAAATAAAGATCAATCTTAAAATTTTATTTATTAAGAAATAGTGGTTGTTTTTATTTAATCTTTAAGTTTTTTCGAATGAATCTTAAAATTAAAAAATATGACAAACTGAGCTTATATTTATATATAAAAAAATAAAAAGTATTATTGAATCAAAGTAAATAAGTAAACAGGTACTCTTACAACTCGGCCATCCTGACCATTTTGATCGACTCGTTCAAGTTGTAAATTTTAGAATTTTATAATCAAATTTAAAAATTATTTAAAAAAAAAATAAAAACAAAGAAAAAAAAATTATTTTAAAAGAATGTTATATACTTAATCTAAATGTATTACCTTTCCGAACTAGAATTCAAACTGTGAGAATCCCTCCAATCAACCCAGGAACGTATACGTGAGGCTTCAATAACACCGTCATAAGGAATTTGAGTTAACTGACAATTTTCAATATCTTTGATTACGTATCGATCATTTGGGAGGACTTTATGCACTTTGTATGGACCGCGGAATTTAGGGATAAATTTTTTATTACTACCAGCTGTTGTATCAATGTTTCGAATCATTACAAAATCTCCTTCTGAAAATGTTACATGTGGTTTATGCATATTTGCATAGTATTCAGACATTTTTTGTTGATGCAACTCTATATTATCGTAAGCTTTCTTTCGTAATGCAGCTAAGTCATGTTCAGAAGTCAAAAATAGTTTTTCGTCTAAATATTCAGAAAGTGTGTCAACTTCACGTCCACGTTGGTTTACACCATATAATAATTGACAAGGAGAAACATTAGTAGTAGAATGAATAGAGTTATTAAGAGCGTATTGAACTCTTATCAAAAATTTTGACCAATCGGAATGTTTAAATGGTTCAGTAATTTTAGCTAACATAGACTTAAGAATGCGGTTGACACGCTCAACCTGACCATTAGCTTGAGGTGAGGCTGTGGCTATTTTCACGTGTTCAATATTGTTTTGAAGTAAATATGAACCAAATTCAAGTGACGAAAAACATGAACCACGATCACAAATAACTCGACGAGGTCGACTATGATATTCAAAATACTTATCTAGGCAAGCACATACTTCTTTAGTACTTGTTGAATTTACTGCATATAGTTTAACATGTTTTGTAAAAGCATCTACAATGACAAAAATGTGTTTTCTTTTAGAAATAATTGAGGGGAGAGGTCCAAAATGATCAACATGAATGGTATCGAATGGTATAGGTTTTTTTGGAATTTGGTGAAGAGTGCGATTGGAAGAATGTGTTGGCACAGAAAACGTTATGCACTGAACACAATTTCGTACATACTTTTCAATTTTTTCTTTCATTTTTGGAAACCAGTAGTGCAATTTAATTTGGTCTAGACATTTCGAAACACCCATATGACAAAGTTTTTCATGAGACAGCCTTATAATTTGTGATTCCATTTCTTTCGGGACATATAATAATAAACTTCCATTATCCAACTTTCGGTAAACTAAACCATCATCAAGGACAAATTTTGGAACTTCTTCTTTTTCTAACCGTTCGCGTATTCGAACAATATCATCATCTCTGTTTTGAGTTATTTGCAATTGCATGTCTATATCATCTGGGTTAATAACTGAAATAACTTGTTTAAGTTTTTTTAAAGTTTGAACACAGGCTGAAGGATAACGACTCAAAGCATCAACATGACCCATTAAAAGGCCACTTCTGTGTTGAATACTGTAATCATAGTTCTCAAGTTCAAGTGCCCAACGAGCTATTCGAGCATTAACACTTTTACGGTTCAATGTCATCGTAAGAGAGTTACAGTCCGTTATAATCTTAAATGGAATACCCTCTAGATACACACGAAACTTTCGTAACGAATATATGATTGCTAGGGTTTCCAATTCAAAACTATGAAATCGAGACTCAGAAGCAGTTGTCCGTTGTGAAAAATATGCAACTGGATGAAATTTGTTATCAGCTTGTTTTTGCATAAGTATTCCCCCGAAACCATCAGCACTTGCATCACAATGCAATTCTGTATCGCGTTTTGGGTTATACAATGCCAAAACTGGTGACGATATTAACTTATCTCTTAAATGAGAAAATGCTGAAAGGCATAAATTATCGAAAACAAATTTAGCACCTGGTTTTGAAAGATTCCGTAATGGCATAGCGATATGTGAAAACGACGGAACGAATCGGCGGAAATATGAAAATAAACCTAAACATTTTTGGACTTGATCTAAAGTTTTCGGAATGGGAAGATGCTTTATATTTTCAATATGTCTATTGTTGGGACGAACACCCTTTTCATTGATGGAGAATCCCAAAAAATCTATTTCATTATAGCCGAATTGGCACTTTTTGAATTTAAGTTCAAGTCGAAATTCCGCTAGTCGTCGTAATAATCTTTGAAGTACGTCTAAATGTTCCGAAATAGATTTGGTAGCAATTGTTATATCATCCATATATACTACAACAGTCCCTTCATCAATAAATGAACGTAAAATATTATTAATGAATCGTTGAAACACTGCAGGTGCATTTTTTAAACCAAAAGGCATTTGCAAATATTCAAATTGTCCATCTGGGGTTACAAATGCTGTATATGGAATTGAATTTTCCGAGACTTTTACTTGGTGAAAACCATTTTTTAAATCCAAAGTTGTAAAATATGCCTTGCCTTCCAATCTCTCCAGACAATCATCAATAAGAGGTAATGGATAACTATCCCTTACCATGATTCTATTCAGAGGTCGATAGTCAACACACATTCGTTTCTCGCCACATTTTTTAGAAACTAGAACAATTGGAAATGCATAAGGAGAATTACTAGGTCGTATTTGTTTTTTTTTCAATAGGTCACTAATCATATCCCTGACAATACGCCGATCTGCATAGGAAAGTCTTCTAGGTGCTGAGCTTATTGGAATGTCAGAAGTCAAATGAATTTTCATTTCATATTTCTCTTCATTAGAGGCTGGAATATTTGAAAGGTCAAGGTAATTAGTCTCAATAATTGTCTGAATCTCTTTCTGATAGACTTTGTTTCGAACTCAGGAGCCGAAAATATAACCAAATTAATTACTTATGAATAAAACACATTATTTTAAAGTGGAAAAGGCTGAGAGCCAAAAAACCACTATCTATCACATTTTATTGACTGATCGCTGCGCTGGTTACATTTCAACTAAACTATTTAATAAGAAATTTCCCTTTTGTAAGAAGGGAAATTCCAAAAGAACTTTTCAAACATCGAACCAAATCATGAGCTTCAGTTCGATACAGACTTGATTCAAATTAACATTTATATCTATAGGTTCAGAAAATATTGTATCTATTTCAATTGCAAAAATGTCCGGAACAAAATGATCGATACCTAACGAAGTATTGGTCGATGCAACATGATTTTTAACATTCACGTTCGAAAGTTGACATAGATCACATGTAGTTAAAAGGTTTGAATTCTCATTTTCAGTGGAACTATACACACAATGCAATACTTTATTTGATATTTTAATTTTATTTTTATTCAAATCATCCAAAATTTCAACATTTGTTTTAGGAATTTTATTAAAAGTTAAATCAACTATCATAAATTTTATATTAAAAACATTTAAAAAGTCCCGACCCAACAAAACTGGGTATGGAATAAATGAATCAAGAACAACAAAGATATCAATTAAGTTAGTTAATTAATAAGTTGCGAAAGGAAATTTTAATTTTAATTTTTCCAAAAGTACATAATTTTAAATTTCCCAATCCTTTATAACCAGAATATTTTGTCCAATGGTTAACTAAATCATTTGGAACAGCAGATTTTCTCATTAAACTAATCGGACTACCAGAATCAAATAAAGAAACGAAAGTATTACATCTATGCATAGAACCATTAATCAAAAAGGTAACACTTACATTATTTATCTCGGAAATATGATTGTAAGCTTCTCTATTTGTATCTTCGATATTCTTGAACTGGAAATCATCTACTAAGGCCACTCGTTTAGTACGTTTTTTTGGACAGTCTTTCAAAATATGCTCTTTAGAACCACAGTGAAAACACGAACCTTTTTCTCGTTTGGGATGAGGACATGAATTTGCAAAATGCCCAACATTTGAGCAATTGTAACATAGGATCTTAGAATTATCAAAGCTCGGTTTCAAAACTGGTGGTTTTGTCTTAGTTGCGTTTGTTGTAGACGGGGTCTTAATTGATGCTTCAATTGATTCTTGTTGACTACGCAATTGGCTATAGCGATGTGATAGTTGTTTGAGATGTTGTATATTACAAGCCGGATACAACACAGCAATGTTCACAGAATTATCTTGAAATCCCTCTATTATAAATTGAATGACTTGCAATTCATCAATATTTGCGCGTGCTGCCAACTCTTGCATTTTGAGAATATATCCCATAACAGACAGTTTCGAAGAACAGAAAGTGGTTTTTCGTAATTTGTCAATCACTTCTGAAACAGTATATGCATGACCGAAATTTGACAAAAAATTTTTACGGAATTGAAGATAATTAGTAGAATTATCTACACGAAGAAACAATTCAGCAGCAGAATCCGTTTTCATCAAACGTCGAATTGACTTAAGGCGGTAAACATCGTCACCATTTACCGAATCACAAGCTCGTTCGAAATTTTCTAGCCATTTACGGGCATCAAAAGCTTCATCCCCAGCAAAGGGAGTGATATAATGTTGAATATCTTCGAATTTTGCGTTAGCCAAAACATTCGGAGTGGAAGCTAGTTCTTGTTGCAATTGTTTCAACCGACGGTGTTTTTCCAAAACTCTAAGCTGTGCATCAATATCAGCTTCTTCCTCTGCTAAAGATGCAAACCGATTTATATGATTATTTTTTGAAACTTGATCATTGTTTTGAAGTTCTTGCTGAAGAATTGAACGATCAAATACGTCTTCATTATCTCCAGAATTACCTGAATTTTCATCTTCGACGGAATTGTTATCAATTTGATTTAACTCCCTGAATTTTTCATTATACAGCTTCCGCAATTGCGTCAATGTAGCTGTTGGTGAAAAATCAACGTTTTGCTCCTTGAGCCAATCTTGGATTTCAGATTTGTTCATTATCGGAATTCTTTATAATATAAATATTAATCAAAAATTTTCGGAACTATCCCACTTCTGAAGTTGTTATGGCCTTTTCAGAAATAAAGATCAATCTTAAAATTTTATTTATTAAGAAATAGTGGTTGTTTTTACTTAATCTTTAAGTTTTTTCGAATGAATCTTAAAATTAAAAAATATGACAAACTGAGCTTATATTTATATATAAAAAAATAAAAAGTATTATTGAATCAAAGTAAATAAGTAAACAGGTACTCTTACAATATATATAAAAATAATTTAATGATAGTATACTTAAAATAATAATAACAACAACATAATATATATATATAATAATATACCTATAATAATAACAACAATAAAAATATCCAAATAAATACGTAACACAATAATAATACCTATGTACTTATAATAATAAGAATATAATAACAACTAATATAATAATAATAATATAATAATAATACTAATAATCGCCCGGACTATATCTAATCTAAAATCAAATAAAAATTAATTCTTGTGACAAGTGACAACGGGATTGTAGAAGATTTCCCAATCACTCACTCCACGTGGAGTGTAAATTAGTCAACAAAAAAGAAGAAAAAAAAATTCAACTAACTAGGTGACCGCTAAACCATCATACGATGAGGTCAAACGGCCTCATCTATGTACAGCAAGGACCGGTGAAACTGCTGGAAAAGAGGAGGAGCCAACACCCAAGCTAGAGAAAGCGAAAGGACAGGCTCAAGCTTAGGGCAGTTGGCGGAAGACCTTTAAGCGAAACGGGTACCTAGGAATTTCAACGTGAAAAACATTTGTCTTTTTTAAATATCTCGACACATTGAAAAAGTGTCCAGATGTTAAATTATAAAAGAAAATCGTTAGATCCCATTTATATATACAACTAAAAAAAACTAATAAATAAAAAAAAAAGTGATACTTAGTGAGTGATATTACTATTAAGTAGGTAACTTACAAAAAAAAAGTAAAAAGAAAAAAAAAGAAACGATACCCACTTACCTGTTGAGTGCTGAGGAAAGTGATAAGTAAATGTATCATTAATAAGAAAAAGTGCTTAAGAAATAAAAAGGTGCTTAGAGAAAAAAAAAAGAAAGAAAAAAGAGACGAAACAAAAAAAAAAAACAAAATAAAAACTACCCAAATCTATTTAACTCTACATAAAATAAATAGAAATAAAATTGTGTACTAAAATCGTGGCATTTAAATAATATTCACACCCTATAGTAAAAAACAAAAAAAAAAACAAAACCTTACCCCCTCGCTCGGCACGCAAAAAGCCCAAGTTTCTTCCGTGCAACGTCCCTACAAAGAATTCCGACAAAACGAAAAAAAGGAATATCAAAAAAAAAAATACTCACCTGCACTGTACCTACCCTGAAAGAAAAGAAAAAAAGAATACTCACCGTATACCTACACCTAACCTGAAAGAAATAAAAAAAAAAAAAAAAATAAGTGAAAAGAAAAGAAAAATCAAAAAAAAAATAAAATATACTTACCTGGAACTGTGGAAAAAACGATCTACAACAACTTACTTACCTGGTCAGCTGGCTGAAGAAACATCATACCTACCTGCACTAACTTTTCATCACCGCATTCAACGCCCGGATTTACCCAGTGACTACGAAAGTGTCCCGTGTGTTCTTTTACCCTACCCCCTTTCATACTTACGTGTACAATGTACATCCTTCCTCTTCCTAATGTGTTATGCGTGACGGTTTGTGTGTAATTTTAAGTTAAAATGAAAATAAAAAAATGTAAAATTTAGAGAAATAGTTTGTGGTCAAGTATTAGTTATAAATATACAAAAAAATCACTCAAGTTAAAAAGTGTGGTACCTAAATCAAATAAAAGATATAAAATAAAATTTATATATAAAAAGAAAAAAAGGTAAAAGCAAATAAAATCATTGAAAGTATAAAAATCAAAATAGAAAAGAAAATATAACCTAAACAAAAGAAAATAATTAATCTAATTACGATACCCCCATTTCTCTAAAACAAAAACAAATCATAATATATAATTGCAGATTTATTTTGACCCTCCAACGCGGTGCACCTCCTTGGCTGTGGGATTGACGGAGTAAGTTCCTTATTGTATGTGTGTGATTGTCCATCACGAAGTTTATTAAATTTGTTTTTTTTTGATTTGGATTTGAAGAGCTTTGGGTAATTCTTTTTTTTTTTCAAAAAAAAAAACAAACAATAAATAGAAAAAAATGTTAATCTGCTAAACCTGAAAAAAAAGAGAAGAAAAATTTAGTTAAATAAAGAAAAAAAAAAAACTAATGAATTTTTTTTTATATATATTTACTCACCTGAAAAAACACTACGAAAATTAATAGAATCCTTTATATAAGAAAACGATAATGATCTTAAGTTGAATTAGTTAGATACCTATAGTAAAATAAAAAAAATATAATAAAATAAAAAAAAAGAAAGGAAAGAAAAACAAAAGTAAACATAATTATTTAAAAACTACTAAAAAAAGAACAATTACTATGTAATAAAACAACCAATACTTTTTACTTACTTTTTTTTATGTATTAAAAATACCACATTAGGGTTACCAACTCTCCTAATTAATATTAATTTATTTATTATATTTTTTTTTTTTTTAATTTTTACACTTACCTTGTTTTAGTTTATGGCCATCAATAATTTTTTTTATAAATTAAATTTTTTTTATGAAAATTTGTGAGTTCTACTTTTTTCCTTCTTCGCTATTTGGTTGGTTTATTTCTTTTTCTTTTGTTGCACATGATGGAGTTCACTCATAACGATTGAAGATTTTAATTTTAGGAGGGAAGATTGAGGTTCCTGATTATTTGGCAATTATTGATCCTCACATTTAAAAGATGAGGATGATGAACTAAGCCCTCCGTCAGAGGTGGACGTGATGCATAAGAAGATGACGTAGGTGCGGACTGTGGGTAGGCATGAGGTTAGGGGCCACTACTTAAATATGGAGGTAGCAGTGGCCATGTTGGTATTGAAGGATACAAGGGTGGGCAAGTCCTCTTAGGGTGTACAACATATTCGACCCTCCCTCTCTAGAGGAAACACACCCCTTCTGGACGATTTCGGGCTCAACATTTTTTTTTTTTGTTGAACCCAAATATTTTCACCTTTTATTATCCGGCATGAAAGAATTCGTAACAACAGTTCAGTGCTACGGTGGCAAGAATCCCCCCCCCCCCCCGACGAGCTAGGTTGTGCATATGCAAGCATGCCAGCTACCGTAGCCTGGACGCCCTCTCCTCCCGCTGCCTGGACCTGCCTCATGCACCTGTAGGCATGGGGTTGTATAGGTGGAATAGGGAGGAGAGGTTAAGGGTTCTCAGACTGAATAGATGATCGTGACGAATCTTCATCTCTTCGTGGTTTCAGTTTGGGAACCCTTACCGACAACACCCGCGGTTCGTTACAGGTGGCGCCCAACGTGGGGCCCGAATCGTCTAGATTTTTAACATCTTTTGGGGAAGTTTGATCAGGGATATTCTTGCAATTATGCTGCGGACACGTATTGTGTTTCGACCTTGCGATTTATTTTTGTATTAAACCATTATGATACAAACATTATAAAATTTTTTTTTTTCAAAGTTTCTGGTTATGAACGTCCGGTAAATGGGTTCATCCACCCGTATTTAGTCTGTTGCGTTTCATTCTCAAGTAAATTCAATAATCAATATTTTTCTAATTCAATAATTTTAAAATCCTAAGTTTTGCAAATTTGTTAAGTCAAGCTTCAGATGTTTTGAAAATTCCTTCGAATTTAGTTTAATTTTCATGTTTCTATGGTGCAGTGTTTCGATGCTTGGCTGTCAGTTTGGCTGGTTAAGCCAGTTGTACACTGCAAGTACAAACGCTGTTTTATAAGAACGTCCAAGGTCCGGAATACAATATTGTGAATGCAGCATGGTTGTGTGTTGCCTGGTCAAGCTTACGTGATTTTCTGGGGGGCTCAGCTTACTCTCAGTCCGATTTAGCTTGCGTCTCTTATGTAGTCACGTTCACCTCGACTATATGAATTATTTGAATTTTTTTTAATCAGTTATTTTTTTTATTTATTTCTGAAATCTTTTTTAATTTCAATTTCAATTTTGATTTTTTTTTGTTTTTGATTTTGCTAATCAATATTTGGCAATCTTCACAAACCTTTTGTTGGGATTTAAATTTAAACTCAACTTTAAAATTTCTTTTCTTAAATATTTTTTTTTGAAAATCATCTTTTTCCATTTCATATTTTTTTTTTTTTTTTTTACTCACTCTTTCTTTAAAACCCTGATTTTCATTTCATTTATTTTTTTTTCCCAATCTTGATTTCTGGTTCTACCTTTTACTATTTTCGTTGCCTTGTCAACTTAGTTTGTTTTCTATTTCAACATGCCTAGTCGAGCTAAAAAGGGAAATAGGAAAGAAATAGGAGGGATCGGTCGTGTTCTGCGATCGGGTTTGATGGGTGACTCCTTTGCTGAACTTTCTAACAAGCTACCACCTATACCTCTTCCACGACCATCCCTTGATGGGGCTCGGAGTTGTGAGGGAGCGGCGTCCTTACTGGCGCAAGCTATTGGTGGGACCGCTCCGACTAGGCCAACACCACCCACTCCTAGGCCACGTGATTCAGTAGCTGGGGCAAACGAAGAACATTTGGCCGGATACATTCAGGAGGTGGTCACTGCTGCTGTTGGTGCGAGTCGAGCTGAAGATTTTCGTTTTTTCTCTAGAGAGATGGAGCGAACCAGAGCTGAGTTGCGAAATGAAATAGCAGGGTTAGTAAGAGGACGTGAGAGGCATTTGGAACCAACACCAGAAGTTCCTCGCCCGACTCCTAGAAGAACAAGTCAACGTGAGGAAACTCATCGTTTTTCGTCCGCTGCCAATCCCTTTTCTACCACTGCCCATGTGCCACCAAGATCTTCACCTGGCAACCGTTCCCCACCACGGAACGAAACCCCTTCTCGACCTCGCTCACGTCCACGTGGAAACGCAGCAGCTGATCAATCCAACATGGAGGATTTCCTGCGCCAACTCCAAAACTTCACTTTGAGTGAACCCGTCAACACCACTCGGGCAGTCCCTCGTCAATCTGGGTATAGGTTACAGAACTTTCACAAGTGGGGGTTGAAGTACGACAACAAGTCGATGACCGTTGATGACTTCTTGTTCCGATTGGAGAGATTGAAGACAAGCTACAACGCAACCTGGGATGAGATTATTATCAACTTCCATCACTTCATCGCTGGCGAAGTGGAAACCTGGTTTTGGTTGTACATAAAGCCGAATCCGGATGTTCCCTGGCTCACGCTTAAAGACGCTCTAATAGAGCAGTTCAGGAGTCTGGAAACGGATTCGGAGCTGTCGAGGAAACTGTACGACAGACATATGGGCCAAAACGAAACGTTCGACGACTTCTACTCCGCGATACGAAAGCTGAACGGTAGGTTGAGGATCCCGAAAACAGACGCCGAAATTATCGACATTTTGAAAAACAACGTTTGACGGCAGATGGGACTACTCCTTATTACGTTCAACACCAGCACTTTGGCTCAGATGGTCCATGTCTGTCGGAAGGTCGAGAAGTACATCCTCGATCGCGAAGCCGGAGCGCTTAAGCCACGAATTGGACCAATACCACCTCCACGAAGAAGTGCAGTCTCCGAGCTTGTTGCTGAGGAAAGGGGAGAAGAGGATTTCTTACCCGAGCTAGAGGCATTCCACCCTAAAAAGGAAAAGGATACTCGCAATTTCACTTGTTGGAATTGTAAGGGTAAAGGTCATTCGTTTTTCGAATGCCCGGAAGCCCAGAGATTCCTTTTCTGTTTTAGGTGTGGCTGGGAAAACACCACCTCTCCGCAATGTCCTCGATGCTCGGGAAACGAGCCGAAGAGCAGTTTGAAGCCCCGGGGGAATTGCTCTCTGGAGAAGAACCCGGAGTCCCAGTAAAATCACCTGCTATTTCTCCTCGTTCCCTCAGCAACACTGAATCCGTTTCAGTCTCCATCAACACAACACCTGTTCCCGCCATAAGAGTCGCCAAAAACACACCACCAACAACACCAATTCCAGCCCTAAGAATCTTGCAGCGACCTTGCAACTCCCCAGAAGCTTTTAGTCAACCACCACCCGTAACGCCGAGAAGACCGATCAAAACCCTTCATGAACGTCTCCAAAACTACTTAGAAGTGCGAAAACGAATCTTTGGAGGTCAAAACACCATCGTTTCCGAAAAAGTGGCTAAGCTCAGGAAGAAGTTTCGAGAGAAGAAGGAAGCTTTTAAAGCCATTGAAGCCACGACGTTATGCAGCTCAGACGATCCACGTCCCTACGCTACCGTCTACATGTTTGGAGAACCTCTGCAAGGATTACTCGACAGTGGGGCCAGCATAAGCTGCTTGGGTGCTGATGGCTTCGATTTTCTTCGAAAACACGGCAAAAATTTCTCGAAACTCTCTTCCGGAGTGAAGACGGCGGATGGGAAGCAGCAAGCCATAGTGGGAAGGATCTATGTGGAAGTTACCTACAAAGGGATGACGAAAACTATTCCCCTTTATCTAGTTCCGTCTTTGCAGCAGAAACTGTACCTAGGTATTGACTTCTGGAGAGAGTTTGACATCGCTCCTCAGTTGATCTCCGAAATCGCCGAATTCTTTTCCGATCCATGCCCGACTGAAACAGATCCGAATGCCCATATACTAACCGAACAACAGTCCAAACGGTTAAAAGATGCCATAAGTTTGTTCCCCTCCTCTGCTGTTGAAGGCTTAGGAAAAACTACGCTGGAGGTACATACCATCGACACAGGTGATGCAGAGCCCATTAAACAGCGTCATTACCCGATTTCTCCAGCGGTACAGAAACTGCTATATGAGGAATTGGAACGCATGCTTAAACTCAGGGTAATCGAGGAAAGTACCAGTGCGTGGAGCTCTCCTGTGGTTCTAGTGCGAAAGCCCGGCAAAAATCGCTTGTGCCTAGACTACAGGAAAGTTAACGCCAAGACAAAGAAAGATGCGTATCCACTTTCTCATATAGAAGGATTGCTATCGCGTCTTGAAGACACACATTTCATTTCGAGTGTGGATCTGAAAGATGCTTTTTGGCAGATCCCGCTTGAGAAAGAATCAGGGGAAAAGACGGCGTTTACTGTGCCCGGTATGCCCCTGTTGCAATTTACGGTAATGCCATTTGGCCTCTGCAATGCGCCACAACGTATGGTCAGATTAATGGACAAAGTGATTAATGGACACGGATACACTGAAAAAGGGCAAGAAATTTGTATTCACCGATGAGGCGATGGCAGCCTTCAACCAGCTTAAGGCTGCCCTGATATCCAAGCCGATACTGGTGAATCCAGACTTCTCGAAGGAGTTCATCATACTCTGCGATGCGTCGAACACGGGAATTGGCTGTGTGCTGAGTCAACTGGACGTCAATGGAAACGAACGTCCCATTTATTACTACTCACAGAAGCTCAACTCGGCCCAGCGCAATTACAATGTGACCGAGCGCGAATGCCTGGCTGCTGTCATGGGAGTTCAGAAGTTTCGTGCTTACGTTGAGGGACATGCGTTCAAAATTGTGACCGATCATGCGAGCTTGAAGTGGTTGATGAACCAGAAAGATCTAAGTGGTCGGTTAGCGAGGTGGAGCTTAAAGCTCCAGGGATTCGATTTCACCATCGAGCATCGTAAAGGATCTCAGAACGTTGTACCCGATGCACTTTCGCGAGTGCATGGAGTCGACGCACTGGGTTGCGATGTTTCGATGTTGAACGACCCCTGCGATGTGTTGCATATTGATCTTGAGGATCCTAGTTTTAAATCTACGGAATATCTCAAGCTCATAGACAGCATCGAAGAACAAAAAGATAAGCTACCTGACCTTCAAGTGTCGGAAAATTTCGTCTACAAGAAAGTCAAACATTGCACAGGAAGTCCTGTAGAGGATGACCAAGCATGGAAGCTTTGGGTTCCACAACCGCTTACTGAACGCCTGATCGCTCTCGCTCATCAACCGCCTCGAGCTTCGCATGGAGGTATTGCGAAAACTTTGTACCGGCTGCAGCAACAATTCTTCTGGCCTAACATGGCAGCCCAGGTAAAAGCGTTTATTGGTATATGCGACATTTGTAAGGCCTCGAAAGCTCCTAATGCAACCCTGAGGCCTCCGATGGGCAAATCATTTTTAGCTGAGAGACCTTTTCAGATGTTGTACATCGATTTTCTGGGACCGTACCCTCGCTCCCGAGATGGTAATACGCACATTGTGATTGCGTTGGACCAGTTGACCAAGTTTGTGGTAATAAAAGCACTACGCAAAGCAACTTCGGATACTGTCTTGAAGTTCCTACATGAACAGGTGTTCTGCATTTTTGGAGTTCCGGAGACGATTCTCTCCGATAACGGCAGGCAATTCACAAGCCGTGAGTTTGAGAAGTGCATGTCGCTGTTGGGGATAAATCACGTGAGGACCGCTTATTATTCTCCACAAGCCAATGCAAGTGAGAGGGTGAACCGGTCAATACTCGCCGCTATTCGGTCTTACATCGACACTGATCAAAGGAACTGGGATTGTAACCTGCAGTACATAGCAAGCGCCCTCCGAACAACGCTCCATTCCGCCATAAATATGTCACCCTATGAAGCCCTGTTTGGACAAAGCTGTGTGGAACATGGGACGGACTACAAGGTTCTTAGAAAGCTTAACGCCCTGAACAACTCCGGCATAGACGTCGTGTCAAAGTCCTAGCAGATGAACACCATTCATGCGCACATAAAGAGCTCTTTGGCCAAGGCTCATACGCAGTACGAAAACACCTACAATCTTCGTAGTAAAGATGTAAAGTTCGCCGTCGGAGACATCGTGTTTCGCCGGAATTTTGCACTTAGCAATGCCTCGAATAAGTTTTGTGCAAAACTAAGCCCTAAATTTACAAAAGTACGAATCTGCAAATTAATCGGCAACAACTTATGTGAGGTTGAGGACCTTAACGGTAAGAAAATCGGGGTATTTCACTACAAGGACTTAAAGAAATAACACCTGAAAATGAAGCCCGGCTCGCAGTCCGAACATGAGACAACCACTCAGGGAAATGTGGTATTCGTTTCTTTTCTTCTTCGTTCCATTCGTAAGATCTCGTGGAAAGAAGAAGCTTTGTGGGAAACGGCAAAAAAAAAAAAAGAAAAAAAAAATATAGTATCTAATAAATAGTAATATACCTATAATCACAATAAAGTCATAATAAAAATCCCTATAAAAAAATAAAGTCATAATAATATACCTACCTATAATATCGGACCTACCTATGATAATAATAACTTTACAATAATATAGCTAACCTAATAATACCTTAATAATAGAATATTTATAATAATAATACGATAATAATAACATAACATATACATATGTATATATATATAAAAATAATTTAATGATAGTATACTTAAAATAATAATAACACCAACATAATATATATATATAATAATATACCTATAATAATAATAACAATAAAAATATCCAAATAAATACGTAACACAATAATAACACAACAATAATAATACCTATGTACTTATAATAATAAGAATATAATAACAACTAATATAATAATAATAATATAATAATAATACTAATAATATTCATAATAAAAACAACCTAATCGCCCAGACTATATCTAATCTAAAATCAAATAAAAATTAATTCTTGTGACAAGTGACAACGGGATTGTAGAAGATTTCCCAATCACTCACTCCACGTGGAGTGTAAATTAGTCAACAAAAAAGAAGAAAAAAAATTCAACTAACTAGGTGACTGCTAAACCATCATACGATGAGGTCAAACGGCCTCATCTATGTACAGCAAGGACCGGTGAAACTGCTGGAAAAGAGGAGGAGCCAACACCCAAGCTAGAGAAAGCGAAAGGACAGGCTCAAGCTTAGGGCAGTTGGCGGAAGACCTTTAAGCGAAACGGGTACCTAGGAATTTCAACGTGAAAAACATTTGTCTTTTTTAAATATCTCGACACATTGAAAAAGTGTCCAGATGTTAAATTATAAAAGAAAATCGTTAGATCCCATTTATATATACAACTAAAAAAAACTAATAAATAAAAAAAAAAAGTGATACTTAGTGAGTGATATTACTATTAAGTAGGTAACTTACAAAAAAAAAGTAAAAAGAAAAAAAAGAAACGATACCCACTTACCTGTTGAGTGCTGAGGAAAGTGATAAGTAAATGTATCATTAATAAGAAAAAGTGCTTAAGAAATAAAAAGGCGCTTAGAGAAAAAAAAAGAAAGAAAAAAGAGAGGAAACAAAAAAAAAAAAACAAAATAAAAACTACCCAAATCTATTTAACTCTACATAAAATAAATAGAAATAAAATTGTGTACTAAAATCGTGGCATTTAAATAATATTCACACCCTATAGTAAAAAACAAAAAAAAAATGCAAAAAAAAACAAAACCTTACCCACCCGCTCGGCACGCAAAAAGCCCAAGTTTCTTCCGTGCAACGTCTCTACAAAGAATTCCGACAAAACGAAAAAAAAGGAATATCAAAAAAAAAAATACTCACCTGCACTGTACCTACCCTGAAAGAAAAGAAAAAAAGAATACTCACCGTATACCTACACCTAACCTGAAAGAAATAAAAAAAAAAAATAAGTGAAAAGAAAAGAAAAATCAAAAAAATATAAAATATACTTACCTGGAACTGTGGAAAAAACGATCTACAACAACTTACTTACCTGGTCAGCTGGCTGAAGAAACATCATACCTACCTGCACTAACTTTTCATCACCGCATTCAACGCCCGGATTTACCCAGTGACTACGAAAGTGTCCCGTGTGTTCTTTTACCCTACCCCCTTTCATACTTACGTGTACAATGTACATCCTTCCTCTTCCTAATGTGTTATGCGTGACGGTTTGTGTGTAATTTTAAGTTAAAATGAAAATAAAAAAATTGTAAAATTTAGAGAAATAGTTTGTGGTCAAGTATTAATTATAAATATACAAAAAAATCACTCAAGTTAAAAAGTGTGGTACCTAAATCAAATAAAAGATATAAAATAAAATTTATATATAAAAAGAAAAAAAGGTAAAAGCAAATAAAATCATTGAAAGTATAAAAATTAAAATAGAAAAGAAAATATAACCTAAGCAAAAGAAAATAATTAATCTAATTACGATACCCCCATTTCTCCAAAACAAAAACAAAACATAATATATAATTGCAGATTTATTTTGACCCTCCAACGCGGTGCACCTCCTTGGCTGTGGGATTGACGGAGTAAGTTCCTTATTGTATGTGTGTGATTGTCCATCACGAAGTTTATTAAATTTGTTTTTTTTTTGGTTTGGATTTGAAGAGCTTTGGGTAATTCTTTTTTTTTTCAAAAAAAAAAAAAAAACAATGAATAGAAAAAAATATTAATCTGCTAAACCTGAAAAAAAGAGAAGAAAAATTTAGCTAAATAAAGAAAAAAAAAAAAACTAATGAATTTTTTTTATATATATTTACTCACCTGAAAAAACACTACGAAAATTAATAGAATCCTTTATATAAGAAAACGATAATGATCTTAAGTTGAATTAGTTAGATACCTATAGTAAAATAAAAAAAATATAATAAAATAAAAAAAAAAGAAAGGAAAGAAAAACAAAAGTAAACATAATTATTTAAAAACTACTAAAAAAAGAACAATTACTATGAAATAAAACAACCAATACTTTTTACTTACTTTTTTTTTATGCATTAAGAATACCACATTAGGGTTACCAACTCTCCTAATTAATATTAATTTATTTATTATATTTTTTTTTGTTTTAATTTTTACACTTACCTTGTTTTAGTTTATGGCCATCAATAATTTTTTTTGTAAATAAAATTTTTTTTATGAAAATTTGTGAGTTCTACTTTTTTCCTTCTTCGCTATTTGGTTGGTTTATTTCTTTTTCTTTTGTTGCACATGATGGAGTTCACTCATAACGATTGAAGATTTTAATTTTAGGAGGGAAGATTGAGGTTCCTGATTATTTGGCAATTATTGATCCTCACATTTAAAAGATGAGGATGATGAAATAAGCCCTCCGTCAGAGGTGGACGTGATGCATAAGAAGATGACGTAGGTGCGGACTGTGGGTAGGCATGAGGTTAGGGGCCACTACTTAAATATGGAGGTAGCAGTGGCCATGGTGGTATTGAAGGATACAAGGGTGGGCAAGTCCTCTTAGGGTCTACAACATCTTCGACCCTCCCCCTCTATAGGAAACACACCCCTTCTGGACGATTTCGGGCTCAATTTTTTTTTTTTTTGTTGAACCCAAATATTTTCACCTTTTATTATCCGGCATGAAAGAATTCGTAACAACAGTTCAGTTCTACGGTGGCAAGAATCCCCCCCCGACGAGCTAGGTTGTGCATATGCAAGCATGCCAGCTACCGTAGCCTGGACGCCCTCTCCTCCTGCTGCCTGGACCAGCCTCATGCACCTGTAGGCATGGGGTTGTATAGGTGGAATAGGGAGGAGAGGTTAAGGGTTCTCAGACTGAATAGATGATCGTGACGAATCTTCATCTCTTCGTGGTTTCAGTTTGGGAACCCTTGCCGACAACACCCGCGGTTCGTTACATGCTCCAGGAAATTGCAGAACCCGGCAGCTTGAATACGTATCCGGTTGTTAATCGTCTCTCGTCTGTATCGGAAGCCCAGTCAGCCTCGCAATAGCCCAGTAAATCTTTGTTACCATTTTTGGTAAACACCAACTTCGTATTTATGGTACCCTTTAAGTAACGAAAAATTCTTTTAATGGCATTCCAATGTGACTCACCGGGATTTTGATTATATCGGCTCAAACAGCTAACAGGAAACGATAGGTCTGGATGTGTAACCTGAGCAGCGAACATTATGCACCCGATGGCTTCTTGATAAGGCACATTTTTCATTACTGCAATTTCTTCTTCATTTTTTGGACACATTTCTTTTAAATAATTGGGTTGACATCAACTGGAGTTGAAACTGGATTAGAATCTGTCATTCTAAAGCGCTGAAGAGTCTCCTTAATGTATTGCTCCTGGTCAATAGAGATGGTACCGTTTTTTCGATCGCGTTGTAGTTGCATACCTAGTATGAATCCACAGTACACATAAAGAAGGTAAAATCATTAGAGTTTTCATTTTCGTTAGTTTCTGCGCTTCTGTCAAATCAGAGAAAAAATGGCGTCAATGGTATTCTTGTAAACATTTGTTTCGGTCGTTTTTGTTTCGTTTCTTTATGTGTACTGTGGAAGAAACACAACAAATGACTGTCACTTAAACTTCAGAACAGCATTTCAGCCATATTGGAGTTCCTTCTGAAACTTCTCGTTTGCGAAAACCTGCGTAAGATAATACCTTCTTTATGTGTAGGTACTATGGTATGAATCGAGCTTCTCCCAGGTCCTTTATTTGGAAACTTTCCATCAGCTCTGATTTCAAGTCCGTTTTCATCGTTAAAACGTTTAATATGACCAAGAGGTCGTCCCCATATGCTACAAATAACTTTTTATTCCCCACCAATTTGTAGTAAACACAGGGATCAGCTGAAGATTTGTCCATTTCAAATTCTGCTAATGCTGAATCCAATTTGATGTTCCGAACCCTGCTCGATTGTTGGAGACGATAAATATAGAGATGTGTAGCTTGCATACCTTCTTTGTATCACCACTCATACCTTCGGGTGGAATCATGAAGATATCCTCGTTGAGTTCCCCTTGGCGAAATGCAGACACCGCGTCCATCTGGTTGATGTCCATGTCAAAGCGAACTGCCAAAGCCAAAAGTGCTCTTATGGAACTGTAGCGCACTACTGGCCAATATGTTTCGCCATAATCGACGCCTTCTCTTTGCGCATAGCCCTTCACTTCTAAACGGGCTTTGTATTTCACAATATTACCTGTAGCATCTCTTTTTTTCCCAAAAACCCACTTGCAGTCAATTGGTTTTCGGTTCGGTGGCAGCGCCTCCAACGTCCAAGTCTTGTTTTGGTTCAGAGCCTCGAACTCCTCATTCATCGCTGCACGCCATAAGTTGGCATCGGCACGGGCCATAGCTTCATTTACTGTGACTGGATCATTTACTTCCAAACTTACTGCTGCCATAATCACAAAATCAGGGGTCTGTATAGGCTTCGGTATGCGAGATGATCTTCTTGTTTCTGAGACTTCAACTTCTAAACTTTCTGGTGGCAAGTATTCTTCATCTTTATAGGCTGAATTGTTGTTTCACTTTCAGAGAAAAAAGTTTCTTCAGATGAATCGGATAAATTAATAAATAAATAATAATAATAAATTAAATTTTTTTTATGAAAATTTGTGAGTTCTACTTTTTTCCTTCTTCGCTATTTGGTTGGTTTATTTCTTTTTCTTTTGTTGCACATGATGGAGTTCACTCATAACGATTGAAGATTTTAATTTTAGGAGGGAAGATTGAGGTTCCTGATTATTTGGCAATTATTGATCCTCACATTTAAAAGATGAGGATGATGAACTAAGCCCTCCGTCAGAGGTGGACGTGATGCATAAGAAGATGACGTAGGTGCGGACTGTGGGTAGGCATGAGGTTAGGGGCCACTACTTAAATATGGAGGTAGCAGTGGCCATGGTGGTATTGAAGGATACAAGGGTGGGCAAGTCCTCTTAGGGTCTACAACATCTTCGACCCTCCCCCTCTATAGGAAACACACCCCTTCTGGACGATTTCGGGCTCAAATTTTTTTTTTTTGTTGAACCCAAATATTTTCACCTTTTATTATCCGGCATGAAAGAATTCGTAACAACAGTTCAGTTCTACGGTGGCTAGAATCCCCCCCCGACGAGCTAGGTTGTGCATATGCAAGCATGCCAGCTACCGTAGCCTGGACGCCCTCTCCTCCTGCTGCCTGGACCAGCCTCATGCACCTGTAGGCATGGGGTTGTATAGGTGGAATAGGGAGGAGAGGTTAAGGGTTCTCAGACTGAATAGATGATCGTGACGAATCTTCATCTCTTCGTGGTTTCAGTTTGGGAACCCTTGCCGACAACACCCGCGGTTCGTTACATGCTCCAGGAAATTGCAGAACCCGGCAGCTTGAATACGTATCCGGTTGTTAATCGTCTCTCGTCTGTATCGGAAGCCCAGTCAGCATCGCAATAGCCCAGTAAATCTTTGTTACCATTTTTGGTAAACACCAACTTCGTATTTATGGTACCCTTTAAGTAACGAAAAATTCTTTTAATGGCATTCCAATGTGACTCACCGGGATTTTGATTATATCGGCTCAAACAGCTAACAGGAAACGATAGGTCTGGATGTGTAACCTGAGCAGCGAACATTATGCACCCGATGGCTTCTTGATAAGGCACATTTTTCATTACTGCAATTTCTTCTTCATTTTTTGGACACATTTCTTTTAAATAATTGGGTTGACATCAACTGGAGTTGAAACTGGATTAGAATCTGTCATTCTAAAGCGCTGAAGAGTCTCCTTAATGTATTGCTCCTGGTCAATTGAGATGGTACCGTTTTTTCGATCGCGTTGTAGTTGCATACCTAGTATGAATCCACAGTACACATAAAGAAGGTAAAATCATTAGAGTTTTCATTTTCGTTAGTTTCTGCGCTTCTGTCAAATCAGAGAAAAAATGGCGTCAATGGTATTCTTGTAAACATTTGTTTCGGTCGTTTTTGTTTCGTTTCTTTATGTGTACTGTGGAAGAAACACAACAAATGACTGTCACTTAAACTTCAGAACACCATTTCAGCCATATTGGAGTTCCTTCTGAAACTTCTCGTTTGCGAAAACCTGCGTAAGATAATACCTTCTTTATGTGTAGGTACTATGGTATGAATCGAGCTTCTCCCAGGTCCTTTATTTGGAAACTTTCCATCAGCTTTGATTTCAAGTCCGTTTTCATCGTTAAAACGTTTAATATGACCAACAGGTCGTCCACATATGCTACAAATAACTTTTTATTCCCCACCAATTTGTAGTAAACACAGGGATCAGCTGAAGATTTGTCCATTTCAAATTCTGCTAATGCTGAATCCAATTTGATGTTCCGAACCCTGCTCGATTGTTGGAGACGATAAATATAGAGATGTGTAGCTTGCATACCTTCTTTGTATCACCACTCATACCTTCGGGTGGAATCATGAAGATATCCTCGTTGAGTTCCCCTTGGCGAAATGCAGACACCGCGTCCATCTGGTTGATGTCCATGTCAAAGCGAACTGCCAAAGCCAAAAGTGCTCTTATGGAACTGTAGCGCACTACTGGCCAATATGTTTCGCCATAATCGACGCCTTCTCTTTGCGCATAGCCCTTCACTTCTAAACGGGCTTTGTATTTCACAATATTACCTGTAGCATCTCTTTTTTTCCCAAAAACCCACTTGCAGTCAATTGGTTTTCGGTTCGGTGGCAGCGCCTCCAACGTCCAAGTCTTGTTTTGGTTCAGAGCCTCGAACTCCTCATTCATCGCTGCACGCCATAAGTTGGCATCGGCACGGGCCATAGCTTCATTTACTGTGACTGGATCATTTACTTCCAAACTTACTGCTGCCATAATCACAAAATCAGGGGTCTGTATAGGCTTCGGTATGCGAGATGATCTTCTTGTTTCTGAGACTTCAACTTCTAAACTTTCTGGTGGCAAGTATTCTTCATCTTTATAGGCTGAATTGTTGTTTCACTTTCAGAGAAAAAAGTTTCTTCAGATGAATCGGATAGACTGGACCTGGAACTTGCTTCATGATGAGTATCGGTTTCTTGTGATTCAATAGTTGGTTCCTCTTCGGATGTGATTTCGTTAAGAGGTTCTGACTTATTCCCCATTGAATCTTCATCGTCATGACACATACTTACACAATCAGTTTCCTTTCCATCGAAACTTTTATTCTTTGGCTTATCACATTCGTTTTCAAAGAAAACTACATCCCTGCTGACGTATATCTTTTTGTATTCGGGTCCACTAGAATTTAAGCTTTCGAGTTTTCACAATATCCCATTATGAGACATTCTCTGGATTTCGGGTCAAATTTCTCTTTTTTAATTGTTTTGGTATGTGCACCATTGCACGGCAGCCAAAAACCTTAAATAGATCCAAATTTGGTTTCTGCCTCCACTCCATAATTCTTCAGGAGTCTTGTCTATCAATCCCCTTCTTGGAGAACGGTTGATTATGTGCACTGCCATCGTTACAGCTTCGCCCCAAAACTCTGTTTCTAATTTTGCATCGAAGAGCAAACAGCGGAACTTTTCTACTATCGTCCTGTTGGTTCTCTCGGCAAGACCATTCTGCTCCGCTGTCAACGGTGAGGTTGTTTGCTGAATTCCATGCTTATGTAAATACGAGAGCAATGCTGCATTGCAGTATTTAGTGCCGTTATCGGTGCCCAGAGTCTTTATTTTTCTATCAGTTTGGTTCTCAACCAGCCGCATGAATTCTTCGAACTTGTCCTTCACTTGACTTTTTTCTTTCATCAGATATAAGAAAATTTTCCTGCTGAAGTCGTCTACCAAAACTAGAAAATAACACGCACCTCCAGTAGGATTCATACTTGTCGGACCACAAACATCGGAGTGAACTATCTGTAGAATCTCAGTTGCACGACTTCCAATATTCTTTAACGGCATTCTAGTTTGTTTACCTTTACAACGAACGACACACGAGATGTTTTTATCTGTCGTGGTGAAGTTAACGCCATTTGTCATATTCTTGAGCTTTTTCAAATTATCAAAACTGAGATGCCCCATCCGGCGATTCCACAAATTCATATGTGTTGGCAGATCCAACTTGAAGACATCTGACTCAAGGAACGCAGTGACAATCTCACAATTCTCTTTATTGAAAATTTCAGCTTGACTTCCATGAAACCTGACACTGTTCCCCCCTTTTGTTAATCTACTTACGGAGAGAAGGTTTTGCACAAAGGTTCGGGACATACAGAACGTCTTTCACTGCAGCAGTCTCACCATCCGACAATCGAATTTCAACATCACCCATGCACTCTAGCTTCAATCGATTTTTATCTGCAATGACGACTTCATTGTTACTGGGTTTGGTAACATTTTTGAGCCAATCACCACGCAATGTCATATGGGCTGACCCCCCGGAGTCCAGAACCATGCCTGAGTGTTGACTTCGCTTACTACCCATGACGTAAACAACACATTTTGGTTTCCTTTAGACTTTTGCTGATACGATATCGGATTGGGACAATCCCTAGCAAAATGCCCAAATCGATTGCATTGGAAACATCGTACACGCTTTTTATTTTTCACAAAAGAATTTTCGCTGTACAAAGCCACTGTGTTACCTGGTGCATGCGTTACATCTTGAAGTAATTTTGTCTTGATCGAGTCGGATGTTATATCCACTCCGGAATTCTTCAGGCCCATTATCGTCAGCTGATAATGTTCTGGCAAACCTGCGAGAACCAGCGTACCTACCCACTCATCATTAATTGTTAACCCTGTACCTCGTAATTTATGAGCAGTCTATTCGCTGTCCTCTAACTTAGTTGTACATAGATAATTAACGTCTTCAACAACCCAACTTTTCTCGTCAAACCTGAGTCATCAAACGCCTTCTTCAAATTGTCCCAGACTTCTTTGGCGGTTGAAGCGTTTTGGACATGGACGTAGTTGATTGGATCTATCAGCAAAATAAATTTGGATTTCGACACATTCCCAAAGTTCTTCATATTCGAAAAGATTTTTGACTGCGAATTTCCACGAGTCATAATTTTCTCGTCCTTTGAGCTTTTCAATGGAAAGAGAATGTAAATGGTTGGCGGCGGCCATTTTATAACCTCGTGCAACCAAACAAAATGAATGACTTTAATGTTATCTGGAAATTATTAAATGAAATCTTTTTCGAATCGCGACTTTCCCTACAGTTTCTTGTGCTAAACTGTATGCGAATTCTGGGCCCATAACCTGTAGCAAATCAGAGTTGAGCAGAGTACAAGAAATAAGAGAACCGACCTTACAGAGTGAGAAAAAGAATAGTGGGGAGAGTATGATAACCGAGGCGCCGAGAAATGATAACGGATTTTTGTAGAACATGGCAATACAAGCATTTTTTACTATGGGAGGGGGGGTCTATCTCCCCCCGTTTAGGTGGTAGGGGCAATTTAAAAAATACAAACGTTAAATGGAAAACAAATAATTAAAAAATAACGGTAGTTACTTACAACTAAGTTTTATACATTTTTTTTAAGCCAACATTCTATTCTATTAGCCAGTTTATAAATCAAGTCAAAACTGTGCATAGTTTTTGAAAAAAATTGTTTTAAACTCAAAATTTGGGCAAAAAAAGTTAAAAATAAGGTTTAAAATGTAATTTTTCAAAACTTTATAATTACCTACTGTTGTTGTTTTTTTAGAATTCATTGCTTTAATTTGTTTTTGTTTAAAAACTGAAAACTAGATGATTTTATGTCTACTAGTTCTTGAGAAAATTGAAAATTACCAAAAAAAAATATTTTAATTAAATTATTTTTTCCTTGCTTGAGTATTAACGTAGTAGAGTCATTCCATATGAAATCGTCAAATCGACTACGCTGTCATATTTTTGATTTTTTTCAAACTTTGTGGGAATAATCTTTAGGCCAAAGTAAATCAAAATCCAAAAGGATTTAATTTTTGAATGCACAGTTTTAACCTACCCCCCTCGAAAATTTTAAAAAACGTCATTTTAATGGTTTTTTGTTTTATTTTTAAAAAACTTAGTTTTGAAGATATCAATATTTTTGAGATGTCAATTGAAAGATAAAAAACGGTAAATTTTGTAAAAAATATTTTTTTTCACACACACATAATCAAACAGTCTCAAATACGTTGGTGAAAATACGTGTGTTTTTTTAATTTTTCGTCATTTTTAACTGGCTCCCGTTCGCCAACCGTTAGATGTAACGAGGTAAAATTTCTCAAATAATAAGAATACATATTTCTAAAGAAATTAAACTAAAAAACGACAGATTTTGGTCACCCTTTATATAAGATATAATGGTTTTAAAAATTTAATTTTTGAAAAATTGCGTTTTTTAGGCCCTAATATCACCATGTTTGACAAAAAATATCGAAATCAAATTTTTTGCATAATTTAAAACGTCTTTTTAACTATTGGTCCTATAAGTTTCGTTTTGATATTTTCACCCAACCTATGTTAAAAAATTGTTTAAAAAGAGCATTATCAGTCAAATATATACAAATAAAATAAAAATATATAATAATGTATTTTAAATGTCGTAACTCTATATATTAATAGTTCATATGTGTATATTCATTTAAATGTATGCATATACATATGTATTAAATATACATATGTTAAAAGCATAACAAAATATGTTTCTTTCTAAATTAGATGAAAAATATATCAAAAAAACATAAATAATCCTGTGTAATTTGTCCTCAAAAAGTGTAAACTGACGCTGTTACTTCGTATTCTGTAATGAATAAATATATTTACACAATTTCTAAGAAAAAACAAAATCTTAAAAACATTTACCTGTTATCAACTATACATACATCGAAGTAGGGGTTGAATTGTTTTAGGTAGAGTAATGCTAAGTTTTCTGTAAATAACAATGATTTGTGCAACTGGTGAATCAAATTTTTCTAAGACTTGTTTCGGTGTTAAAATACGACCATTTGTCTTTAAAAACATTTAAATTTTTGAAAATTACACAATACAAAATATAAATTCTTAGCCTTGCGACAGCAGAAGCTGATCCTAAATTAAATTAAGATCCATGAGTTTCATAGATTTTTGTTTCAGGTCCATCATTAGTTGAAAAACTTGTTGGTTTAATTGAAAAGATAAAAACGATTTTATATTTTAATTTATATATTTTATTTATAGAAGACATGTCTTTACTTCACTCTTCATTATTTCAAACTGAAAGAGTGTTAATGACGTTCAGTTACTTGACACATATAGGGTATATATTGTTTTTTGTTATAATTCAACAGTCCCTTCAAAAATAACTAAATTTTTAAATAACATATGATTAATAATAAAAATTAAAACTATAGTTTCAAGTATATATGTATGTAGTATTATACATTGTATATAGAGAATATAGTACTACTATGGAACATGATTTTATCTTAATTTGCCCTTTCTTTTGGTGGAGCTGGTGTTGCCTAAAAAGCAGATTGGAGACATCAGAATGAAGGAAGGCAGAAAGAATACAAAATAAGTTATAGAGATAGGTGAGCCAGCTGATGGGTGTTATGGTAACAAGGGGGAAATGAAAAGAATTCTATAGGCTGTGGATTTATTCAACGGTTTTTTATGCATAGGACGATTTTTGCTATATGTAGAAGTATAGATATAGCTATATTATTTTCAATTTTCAAATAATTTCGTATAGCTATTTTATTTGTTGCTATGTTGCAAATTTTCATGTATTACAAATACATTTGAACTTTTTTTTCTTGCTAGTGGTAGAATTGTACTATACGTATTTGGTTTTTGTGAACTATGTACGTTGCGAATTTTCATGTTTAACAGAAACATTTATATTTTTTTTCTTGCAAGTGATAGATAGAATTGTACAATACGTATTTGATTTTTGTCATTTGTTTACAGTCATATTTTTATGATATCTTTTTTATTTCTTTTTTATAGGTACATGATATCCTTTTAATTTTTCAAATCTGAAGAAATGGCTAGATATTTGAAAAATTAAAAGGATAACAGAATTGATAGTTTAGCAACAATTTTTTTGTTTTGAACTTTACTGTTAAAAAAAGGTTTCTGTACGAATTTTCACGTCAATTTTCAAAATTTTTAAGTAAATTTGAGATACCACGTGAATTTTAGTATTTTAAGCAAATCGAAAAATTTCACCTGAATTTTGAAGTTTAAATAATTTTCACGTGAATTTTTTGTGAATCAAATGAAGTTAAGAATTCCACTGTGATTTTCATAGTTCTCAATGAAATTTAAAAAAGTTTTTTTTTAATAAATTAAGTACCTACATATTTAATTCCAAAAATTTCACGTGAAATTTCAAAAGCTTTAATCATTAAAAAAAAAATTCATACCTAGTTTTAATTGTGAACTGTAAATGTTCTAAATAATTTAAAAATGTTCACGTGATGGATTTTCAAAGAATTATATTATTTTGTAATTTTCACTTGAATTTTCAAGAAAAAAACTCGTAGTTTTAGTGTTCCAGGTTATTTCTCAAGAAATTACATAATTATTATATAAATTTCAAGTGAATTTTCTAAAAAAAAACACGGAACTTTAATAAACACGTAGTTTTCAAAAAACTTACTTAATTTTACTATTCTAGGTGTTTTTCCAAAGAATTAGAACATTTTATAAATTTCACGTCCATTTACCAAAAACACGTCATTTTATTGCTCACTGTTTTTATATTTTACGGATATTTTAAGAATTCTTGGATTTTCAAGTCCTAAACAAATTTTAAATACCGCGTGAATTTTCAAAAAAAAAATTAATAATTTTAAATTTTCGCGGTGATTTTCATGTTTTTTAAGTAAATTAAGACTTTGACGTGAATTCTTAAGGTTCTGAAGTAAATTCAAAATTTCACGTTAATTTTCAACAGAATTTAATAATTTTAAAAATTAACGTGAATTTTAAACATCTTCAATAACTCACGTTTCAATTTGAAAAAGTTACTTGAATTTTCAAATACCTAACCGAAAAAAAATTTAAAATTTACTTCAATTTTCCATAGCAATATTTTTTTTATGTCGACTTTCAATAATTTTAAAATATCACGTAAGTATAAACAACTACGTGAAATTAAAAAACAATTGATAAAAAAAGAAATTCCTTTCATAATTACTTCAATTTTCAAGAAAAAATAAAATTAAAATAATCTTAAAAATATTTTTGCTTGAAAAATTTCAAAACAAAATCGTTTTTTCTTCACGAATTTTCATTGCCCATTCCTTACCTACCTAGCAAAAAAAATTCATATAATTCCCCTTTGCAAAAAAGGAATGAAGAAAAAAGTCTTTTTTCCTAACTCCCTCCAACTCCCATAAATTTACATTCCAATTTTATACATCGTTCTCTACCTTCTGTTATTTCCTAAACACTCATATTTATTATTCTTTCTCTTTGTGACTACCCCACTCTCAAGTCTACACTCGTCTCCACTTCAGGTTGGAAAAAGCTTCCGTCCGTCTCATCAGAGGTCGCGTCGTTAGTTCCTCTTCATAATAGTACTATTCAATTCCATATACAATGAAGTCATAATTTTTTTTTGTATGGGCATATGGCTGTAAGCCATGGGGTTTAGGCAGAATATTGAAATGATTTAACAGATTAAATGAATTTGAATAGTTGTGCGTCAAGAGTCCACAAACTACATAAAAAGGTTTTAGTCAAATTTAATCACTAAATTAAAGCTTTTTTGTGGTCAGTTTATATAAACGTTTGAAAATTCGATTCCTTATAGACCGCAAATTCGTAAATAAAAATACTCAATTTACATTATGCAAACAAAGAATATATTTAAAACTTAATTTCGCTGTTTATCGAAAATCAACATCAACGGATAGATACATTACGAATGATTCATTTTGTCCGTATCAACAAAAAATAGCTTCTTTTCATTCTATGGTACATAGACTTTGCCGCCTTCCATTGTCGGTTGAAAACTATAAACGGGAGTATGAACAAATCAAACATATAGCTGATGTAAATGGTTTTCATACAACCTTAATTGACCGTCTCATCCACAAACATTCAAAGAAAATTAAACGCAACAAAGAAAGTACACTTTTCTCACAAAATTCAATCGTCTTATCATCACAAGCACAACGAGTTTCTGTACCCTTTGCACCTTCTGTGACCAACAAGCTTCAAAATATTTTTGAGAAATCAAACTTGCAAATGGTTTTCTCCAACAACAACAAACTAAAGCTCGCCCTTGGCTCCACGAAAGACAAAACCCCGTTTGAACAACTAAGTGGCGTCTATGAAGTAACCTGCACCAACTGCAACCAAAAATATATAGGTCAAACAAGAAGAGCATTACAAACTAGGTTCAATGAACATCTTCGTGCAGTTAAATGTAAGAAACTTGAAAATGCAATCGCCTCCCACGCATATGATGTTAACCACGAAGTACCGCACAACAAATTTGGAATAGAAAATGTTCGCCTTTTAAAATCAATCAGCAAACCTTCAAAGCTTGATGCCTACGAATCGTTATATATACATATAAATGACAACCTGATGAATCTTGAACCAGGAGCAATTCAATCACCTTTGTTTAGTTGTTTAAAAACAATAACAAAATAAGAAATAATTTTTTTTATTCATGCTATCAATATAAATGTAACTTTACTATGTATGTAATTGTTTTTGTTTTTTCATTTTCATTTTGTTTTGCACTGTTTCTCTTTTGTAATCTTGTTTAGTGTATAATTGACGCTCGCTGATGATGGTCCCCCAGTGTTGGACCGAAATGCATACTATAATTTAATAAATATATTCTTTGTTTGCATAATGTAAATTGAGTATTTTTATTTACGAATTTGCGGTCTATAAGGAATCGAATTTTCAAACGTTTACACAAACTACATACTTATATTACATTTGAAAGCTTAGTTCAAGAGCTTCATTTTTGAATAAAGACACAGAACTGTATACCATAGGGTCTCGCAATATATCAAAAAAAATCTGTGACCATTCGGTATTGCACTTGTTAAACAGGACATCGTACGATCGGTACGTGTGCAGGGGCACAAGAATAGTCGACTGGCTATAAAGTCTTGCAAACTAGCAGCTTACAAGACTGGACTTACGATTTAGATTTACGATAAAGCTTAATTAGCATTAGCAGCATTATCTTATACCTACCAAAGATAAATTAAAAAAAAAAAATTTATATAAAAATGTATAACAGACTTAATGGTTTATCTACAAAGAATAAAAAACCAACTACTTAATGGGTGGAATAGGTGCAATTAGGTTTTAAAGTTATAGGACCTTCGATTATATGATAGTATAGAAAATAAGTTTCTTAACATAAACAATAAAAAAACGTTGGCTATATCGAAAAATGTTATTTTTGCTACACCCCATCTTTGGGACCATTTTTCTCACAACCTATTGATGGTCTCTGAATTTTTTTTGTATAGTATAAAATGAGGAACAATTGATGGCTCCAATTTTTTTCAAAAGAAATTATATTTTTGAAGTAAATTGCAATAAAGTGAATTTGCCCTTTAAAGTTCTCCCCTTAAAGTTAAGCTACAATCCAAAATTAGGGTACTTTTTAGGACGTGCTGGACGTCAAAATTAAGCACCAAACTAATGTCGTTTTCAATTGGCAATCTGGAAGCAGAAAAAAACATTCTAAATGCGTTCAATTGGGCAAAAGTGACAATTTTGATTCTAAAAAAAAGAGAGTTTCTCTTCTGGATTTGATATCAGAAGCAAAAACGGAATCACTCACACATTCAAAGATTTAAATGTCACGCTTGATAAAATGTCATATTTTTAATTTACAAATTGTGCGAACTGTGAAGTAATTGCTTGAAATTAAAATTAAAATATAAAAAAATGGAAAATAATATTGAAAATATCATAACAAGTGTTCCTAATTTGTTAGAAACATTGTTGGAATCGTCTTCCTCATCTTCTTCATCAAGTGATGACGACGCAAGTGATGCAGTTGATTCTAATGCAGGAGTTCTCCAAAAAGCCCACATGTTACACTTACTAATACAGTCACACCGAACTTCAAATTTTTCAGAATCGAAAAAACTGTTCAATTGGGATTCCGAATCTAAAACCAATTCCGGATTGCCAATTGAAAACGACATAAAATTCACCTTTGTCGGAATTTTTTCGAAGTCAAAGTCTAATTTTTCTGGAGTAGATAATAATTCTAACAAAATTGTCAAAAATTTTCCATGTTTTGTGCCTTCAGTAGCCATACTTAACAATTAGAAGGTTCTATATCGATGCTATGCAACGGAATCTGAACTACATGTAATTGTAAGTAGGTATTGAACCATTCCTTGTTATGTAAACAAAATAAGTTATCGATAAACTATTGTTTGTTATCATTCAAACGTTATTCAGTAGTCATGTAATACCAGGATAACTCTATACCTGGGTCTACTCCTATACCATTTTAATGTTTCTGATCACATTTTTCTTACAAGATCTCGGGGTGGATATTTCTGAATGCATTGGAGTACCTTTATTTATTTTATTGCAAGATCTTAGATTGGATACCTATTTGAAATCAAGTCGCATTTTATTATGTTTGTTGTTCAAAACTTAAAATTTATTCAATTTTTTTTAAATAGCTATAACAAATAATAATAATACGATTCACAGACAGATAAAAGCTAAATCCTACCTCTAAAGGTATACAATAATAATATGAATGGATATACCAGTCTCCTTGTCAATGTTTAAATATTACAAAAAAAATTGAACATAAATACCGACTCTCAAAATCTTGCAAGCAAGTTATGTAGGTACCCTTGTATATAATTTACATAGTACTATTATGAAGAGGAACGGACGACGCAACATCTGGGGAAGCGGACCGCCAAAGCATTCCTACCTTTAGTGGAGACTAGTGTAGAGTAATTAGTAGGGGAAGTACAAAGAAAAAGAATAATAAATGTGAGTGTCTAGAGAATAACACAGGATAGAGAAAGCTGTATTGGCACTTGGTAACACGGCACCTGGTAGTCAACGCGTGAACCCTGAATTGGAGATAGATTTTTTTTCGATTTGACGTTCAATGTATTTCCCATAAGAAAAAACCAAAAAAGGGTTCGAAAAACATTAATTTTACTAATAGAATTCATATGAATTCATTGTAAAAAAGCGTGGGGTGCTTTTTATATCACATTTCTATACTAACTCTATGTTTACAAATAACTACTAATCATATATTTACAACAATCGATATCGAGCACCCCACGCTTTTTTACAATGAAATTAGTTTTCTTTTCATGACTTTATTTTTATTTTAGAATTTTTGGAAATTATTTGAACATTTTGATGAATTAGTATACTTCTTATAACCGTTGAATAAAATATAAATTAAAATTTATTTTCTGATTTTTAGTTCGATTTGCTATTAAAGCGTGTTTTTTTAGTTTTTTTTTTAAATACATATATTTTATTTAATAGGTAGGTAGGGAATGGGCAATGAAAATTCATGAAGAAAAAACGGTTTTGTTTTGAATTTTTTCAAATAAAAGGCGTGATGGGTTGCCACTTTGCAAATAGAAAAATATATTTAAGATTATTTTAATTTTCTTTTTTCTTTTATAATTTTTTTAATTTCGCGTAGATTTCCGAAATTAGTTGTTTTGTTTTTGTTTATACTTTGTAGCATGATTGAGATTGAGATTTCAAAAATTTGAAATACGACGGTTTTTAATGGAGAGTGTGTATAAGACTTGGCATGCTCGCGTTGCTCGGCTAGAGCTCGCCGAAAATGGGTGGGAACTTGTCTACACGACTCACCCTCATCTGCCACATAAACATATATCATGCCAAAAATAAAAATAATATTAATTTAATACAATGGAAGATTGTAATAAATCTTGAAGCGGACGGACATTTACCACTAGAGGGCGCTGTGGTGTTATTCAGCGTTGGCTTCACCCACCCTACCTTGGAAGTTATTTGGGCCGTAGTTATAACTTCCCCTTTTTTTTGTCGCTTACCAATTTTTTATTTTCTGCTCAGCTCATCTTACCTTTCACCAAATATTTTTGTCGCCGTCCACATCCCCTGGAAATGAAAACTTAGAAAGCCATCAAGCTATGCGCTTGAATGAAATACTGTAATTCAACCATCATGGTGCAATTCACAATAAAAAAATTTATTAAACATGGGTTTAAATCAACAAAAGATAATAAACATGAATTTATAAATATTTATAAATTTTAACAAAAATAAAACAAAAAAAACAATCATTATAGAAAATACAAAGGGGGTGGCAACCCTATGAAAACTAATATATTTATAAATTAATAACTCGAGTCGCAAAACAAAAAAAAATATTTAAAGAAAATATTTCATTAAAGAATTAAAAGTATGGGTGGTAACCCTAAACGATTATTAACTTATAAATTAATAAATTTTAATTTATCCTAAAGAAAACTGTTTCTCTTTTTTGTTTCTTTACCAAAATCTAAATAAAAAAAAGGAACAAGTAAATAGGAATTTATTTTCAATAAAAAAATTTGCGGAAATTCACTTAGCATCCCTTTTTATGCACTGAAGCAAAATACATCACAAAAATAAAACAAATGAGTTTCCTACCAGCTGCCCTGCTTAAATCGAGCTCAAATTAGGTGAGTACCTGATAACGAACGTAATAACAAATTATTTAATAAGCCAAAAAAAAAAATCAAAAAAAAGGAAACCAAATTCAAAATCCGCAGATTTTAATTAACAACAAAGAAAACCTTCAAATTCCTAAGAACTTTTACAAAAAAAAAACTTAATCTGTTATGAAAATGAACCCAAAAAAATTACATTAAATTACAAAAAAAAAATATTGCACCAAGCAAAAAAAAAAATTCATTTATTTCACAGGAACTCGGGAACAGAAAAATGTAACGTCACTAACATTCGACGCATACACGATCCGTATATATATATATATGGATGTATATACATATATGCGTGCAGATATACCACACTATATATATATTGAATGTCGCAATATGGAATAGGTTCAGATACATATATTGTAAGAATACCTATATATATTTTTTTTTTGTGTACTTTTCGTTAAATATTTAAATTTAAAATATTAAAGAAGCATACAAAAAAAATCGAAATCAGAATCTTCTATTCTTCTTTTCTTGAATCGTGGTCTTTCTTGGAGTTTCTTCGTTTCTTGATTTTTGAAGACCCGTATAAAAAAATGGGCAGGCGATCACCACTTCTCACCCAATTTCAATTGGAATAAATCTTAATTCGTTGTTGTAGCAGGTACGTATGGTTATTGTAGCAGGTAAGTATGTAAATCGTTGGTATATGTAGGTTAGGTAGGTATACTTTTATCCACGTTCTGGAATTATATATATTATTTTTTTTGTCACTATTTAGCACATTAAACTTACGTTTTTTCTTCTTATAAAATGTATGTTTGTAAGCTTTGGTGAAGATTTTAATTACGATGTAACGTATTTAATTAAAACGTATCACAAGTAGGTATGACCCTCTTTATATATTCAAAAATTATTTTTCCTTTAACTAGGTTAGAATTATTTTTCAATAGCCGACTTGAGCGTGCGGCAGTTGCTACAACTATGACCTTTAGTAGAAAGTCAAAATTTTCAAATTCTATCCGTTCCGTGAATCCTCTCAATTCAACGGATTAATCGTGTCATATAACCTGCCAATCGGATTGATACGCATTCTCATCAGATTATAATTATGCAAAAAAAAATTTCAATCCAGGTCGAAGCCCATGGTTTGAAAACAAACGTTTACTCAAAAACGATCTATGGGTCGAACAGAATAAGATTTATGGCGGCCATTATGGTTTCGCGCAGTTTCGCGTAGTGCGGGAATGAGAGCGACGTATTCTAATAACATGAAACAGAAACATAAATAAACGTCAACACCAAAAAAAAACATTGCTCGCAGACGCAAGCCGCTCACGCTGTTGGAAATAAAAAAAAAGGTAAGTTACAACATCTTATTTTATTTTGTATTTATAAGCGCATAAATTCATTTTTTCTTTATAAATATTTTATAGGTAAAACATCATCAACTACCGGACAGGCTACATGTCAAACTCCATGGATGGAAATCGAATATTTTACCAGGTAGGTACCCATAACAAAAAAAAACAATACCAAAACAAACATACATACTAAATTTCTTCATCTTTGCTTGCAGGTGTCCACAACAACTTACGTGATATTTTAAAATTATTGAAAATCGACATAAAATTTAAAGTTTACTGAAAACTAAAATTATGTTATTGCTATGGAAATTTTAAGTAAATTTTAGATTTTCTTAGGTTTTTTGAAAATTCAAGTTACATTCAAATTACGTAAAATTTTTTAAATTACTTATAAAAATTCACATAAAATTTTTAATTTGAATGTATTAATTTAATAAAATTGAGTTAATAGTTTTAATTTAGAAACGAAGAAGTATGAAAGGTGTTATAGAAATCTATAGAAACGTGAGTTATCGGAGTTGTTTAAAATTCACTTTAATTTTTAAAATTATTAAATTGTGTTAAAAATTAAAATGAAATTTCGGATTCACTTAAGAATTTTAAAAATTCTCGTGAAAGTTTTAACTAACTTAAGAAACATGAAAATCAACTTAAGAAACATTTAAAATTATTAAATTCTTTGAAAATTCACGTGGCATTTAAAATTAAATTTATTTAAAACTTGAAAATTCAAGTGAAATTTTCTTCAGAATTTTTGAAACTCCCGTAAAATAGAAAAATAGTGACTAATAAAATTAAGGGTTTTTTGAAAATTCACATGAAATTTATAAAATGATATAATTCTTTGCAGATACACCTAGAATAGTAAAATTAAGTAAATTTTTTGAAAACTACGTGTTTTTGAAATTCCGTGTTTTTTTATTGAAAATTCGAGTTAAAATTACAAAATGATATAATTCTATGGAAATTCATCTGGAATAGTGAAGGTATTAAATTTTTGAAAGTAAAGTGATTTTTTTTTGAAAATTCACGTGAAATTTATAAAACGATATAATTTCTTGTGAATTAACCTGGAATATTAAAACTACTTGTTTTTTGAAAGTTACGTGATTTTTTTTTGAAAATTCACGTGAAATTTATAAAACGATGTAATTTCTTGAAAATAACCAGGAATATTGAAACAATTTTTTAATTTTGATTATATTCATTATAAAACGATGTAATTAAAAAAAAAAACCAAATAAGTTTTTACAACTACTCAAATATTTATAAATGTGGCAACACCGCCTTTTTTCAATTGCCAGTGATTTTGCTTTGACAGTGAAAGCTTTTTGCAAGTGCGGTTTGTTTTTTGGATTTGATTTTTTCAATAAAGTTTTTCTAAAAACTATTAAATAACTCAAATTCGAAATACCTACATACGTGTTGTGCTTTCAATTGTACCTGCTTTGCCATTTTCCTGAATTTTGAAAAAAAATTACTTTTCTAGATATTTTATGTATATTATTATTATTGTAGTGCAGTGAGGTTTTAATTGTAATAATCATTAAATTATAAACAAAAATACCTACAAATTTAATTATTATTTTAGGTCATCAGTGACTTTTTTTTGTAGTTAAAGATTTTGTTGTATCTATTCCTAGACTTTTTTTTATTTCAAATCATAGGGTGTTTGCGCACATGTTAGGAACTTTGTAAAGTTAAAATTTTGGTAAAAGTTCAAAAATAATTTTTTTTTTCAAAAACATTTTTAGATACATTGATATATATATATATATATATATATATATATATATATATATATAATATATAAATTTATACATAAAGATATATTTAAAAATCTTTTAAAAATAAATAATTACCCACTTAAGATATATTTATTTCTTATAAATTTTTTTTATTTTAATAATACATTTTTAATATCAATTTTAACCTTATTTTCAGAAAACTTGTTTTTTTATTTGTTTATATAATTATTTATATTAATAATAATATTACAATAGTAAAAAAAATACTAACAATAACAATGGGTTTTTGCATCTACGCTGGGTGTACAAATAAAGAAGTGGTATTTATTAGTGTTTCGTTTTTTAAACTGCCAAATGACCACAGAAGGGAGGTTTGGCTTAAGCATGGAAATGTTGCAAACATAAATGTTTTACCCAAAAAAGCAAAAATGTGTGGGGAACATTTTCATGAAAAAGACATGCAACTAAAATCAACTTTTAAATCTCTGAGCAAATACGCATTTCCAATTTCTTCTGCGGATATTTGTTCTTGCTCCGAGATTTTGAATGATAGAGCATGCGTTCGTCTAATGGAGGCATCCAGGACCCGGAAGCAGCCATCTTCCACTGTTACTTCTGCGTCCCAGGTTTCTGAGCCTTTACGTCGTCCTACATCCCAACTTCTACCAGTGCCTTCACAAGCACAGGCAACTTGCAGTCCAACCTTATCCCTAAAGAATTTGGCTGCAAGTTCCTCAACTAACTACATCAGGGATTATTCCATCCCCGAAGTAGCCCCTTCGTAACACATTTCTCCCTCAAAATTCCCTTCGCCCGGATTTTATACTTACAAAAAGGCACCGATTCCAAAGGTAGATCGTGCGGCATACATTCCACGGTCTATTTTTGAAACGCCTATTAAAGGGTTCAAACTGCCATCGGTAAGTACTATCTATCGATGGCATTCTGAAATACGCCTGCCAACAGGTTTTAGCTCCAGAATAAAAGGTTTGCTAACAAATAAAGCAAAAGATATGACGGCGATTGATAAAAAATGTGTTCTCCTTTTTGATGACATAAGCATCAAAAAGGAATTAGAATACAATATAAAAGATTATCTAATTTACGGATACACGGATTTTGGAGAATTTGGATGGCAAGCAACCACAGCAAATAAGGTAATGGTCTTCACACTTAGAGGATTAAATAAAAATTGGAAGCAGACCATCGTATACTACGTTAGATCACCAAAAGGCGAAATATTGTCGAAGATGATTATCGAAATCATCAAAGAAATAATCAAATGTGGACTTATTGTTGTCGCAAGAAGCATACATGAAATTAACTCCAACTTGAAGACAAATCCATATGTTGATGTAGATAATCATAGAGTTTCCTTGCTCTATGATTATCCACATATGTTCAAGAGCGTGAGAAATACATTGCTGAAGTATACAATTAAAGTAGGGGATGATGAAATTGTTGACTGGCAGATCTTGAAGAAGATGTTTGAAGCGGATGAAGACAAGTTTAAAGTCTTCTACAAGCTTACTAGGGCCCATATTCAACCTGACCGGACTGAAAAGTTATCGGTCAAGTTAGCAACGCAAGTTTTTAGTGCTAAGGTGGCTACAGGCTTTAAGACGCCTGAAGAAATGAAAGTGGCTGAGTCAACAGCCAGGTTTTTCAATAAAATGAATGACCTTTTTGACAACTTCAATTCTGGGCAGCTATATTCAAGAAATCCCAATAGCCAGGTCCTATCAGAGGATACAGACATACTGGAGTGTCTTATACCAGCAAGGCCAAAGGAAAGTCAGTACATGCTTCGTCGGGCTACAACAAACCCTTTTGGGAATCGAATTAATTTGGAAACATCACAAAAGCGACAAGCAAACTTATTTTCTGCTTGCACATCTAAATACAGATGTGGCAGAAAATTTGTTTTCCATGGTGCGATTCAATAGGGGATCCTATGAAAGGGAAGCTTCAACTTGGAGATTCATTAGGAATCTAAAACAAATACTTTTTCAGCACTTAACAACAGCTGAAGATTCAAGGGCAAAACCACTACTGGAGGGAGCATCATTCACAGAAGAAGTGGCTGAAACTGAATCAACCCACGCAGACTTCGTTTTTGAGGATGTAATAGAGGAAGAAGGTGGCGATGAATCCAACGTGGAAAAAGATGGACAAAAAGATTTGTCCACGAAACTGCAAAGAGCAGGTGCTGCATACTACGCCGGTTTTGCAGCAGCAAAATTAAAAAGGAAGCTGAGTTGTGAGGTTTGTTCCAAATTTTTGGTTGATGAAGGCGACATTGACAAAGAAAGGGAACAAACAATGTTTATTAAGCTTAGAGCTTATCAAACAGAAGCCACAACTTCAGACTATGGAAAGCTGACAGTTCCTTCAATCCGTTTTGAAGACACTGTCAACTTTCTAGACCAAATTTGATAGAATGACTTTGCAAAAAAAAATATTTTAGAAAAGATTGCTGAAACATGGTTGAGTCAAATCATGAAGAGGAAAGTTAAAGTCCCAACAGCAAGCTGCTCAATTGAACACCAGGAAACAATGATAAAATTTGTTTTGATCGAACTTATCATTCTGCAAATAAGAAATACAAATAAAAGTATCAAACACAAGATCCCATTTATTTAAATTTAAAATTGTCGTACCTCACTCTTCATAATTCTTGTCTAAAAATTTCCTGATTAGCGTCGTTCCTGATCATACTCACTCCTCTTCCTCATCTAATTGTTCAATTGAGCTAATTTCCTGATCAGTGTCGTTCCTGATCAGACTCATTCTCCAAGTCCACCACTTTTCCTGATCAGTGTCGTTCCTGATCAGACTCATTCTCCAAGTCCACCACTTTTCCTGATCAGTGTCGTTCCTGATCAGACTCATTCTCCAAGTCCACCACTTTTCCTGATCAGCGTCGTTCCTGATCAGACTCATTCTCTAAGTCCACCACTTTTGCTGATAAGTGTCGTTCCTGATCGGACTTATTCACCATCGCCTTCCAGTCCATCCGTCCAGTCTACCACTTTGCCTGATTAGTGTCGTTCCTGATTAGACTAATTCTCCAGGTCCACCACTTTTCCTGATCAGCGTCGTTCCTGATCAGACTCACTCCTCTTCCTAATCTACTTGTTCAATTGAGCTACTTTCCTGATCAGTGTCGTTCCTGATCAGACTCATTCTCCAAGTCCACCACCTTTCCTGATCAGTGTCGTTCCAGATTAGACTCATTCTCCAAGTCCACCACTTTTCCTGATCAGTGTCGTTCCTGATCAGACTCATTCTCCAAGTCCACCACTTTTCCTGATCAGCGTCGTTCCTGATCAGACTCATTCTCTAAGTCCACCACTTTTGCTGATAAGTGTCGTTCCTGATCGGACTTATTCACCATTGCCTTCCAGTCCATCCTTCCAGTCTACCACTTTGCCTGATTAGTGTCGTTCCTGATTAGACTAATTCTCCAGGTCCACCACTTTTCCTGATCAGCGTCGTTCCTGATCAGACTCACTCCTCTTCCTAATCTACTTGTTCAATTGAGCTACTTTCCTGATCAGTGTCGTTCCTGATCAGACTCATTCTCCAAGTCCACCACCTTTCCTGATCAGTGTCGTTCCAGATTAGACTCATTCTCCAAGTCCACCACCTTTCCTGATCAGTGTCGTTCCTGATCAGACTCATTCTCCAAGTCCACCACTTTTCCTGATCAGTGTCGTTCCTGATCAGACTCATTCTCCAAGTCCACCACTTTTCCTGATCAGCGTCGTTCCTGATCAGACTCATTCTCTAAGTCCACCACTTTTGCTGATAAGTGTCGTTCCTGATCGGACTTATTCACCATCGCCTTCCAGTCCATCCGTCCAGTCTACCACTTTGCCTGATTAGTGTCGTTCCTGATTAGACTAATTCTCCAGGTCCACCACTTTTCCTGATCAGTGTCGTTCCTGATCAGACTCATTCTCCAAGTCCACCACCTTTCCTGATCAGTGTCGTTCCAGATTAGACTCATTCTCCAAGTCCACCACTTTTCCTGATCAGTGTCGTTCCTGATCAGACTTCATATTCTCCATCTTTTTCAGGTCATTTTTTATTATTATATTATTGTTATTATATTACTCGTATTATTATATTTTTTTTTTATTTATAAAAATGTATTTCCTTAGTATTTCTAGGTATATATTTTTTGTTGTAGTTCTAGTTGTACAGTGAATGTACGCATAGTAGGTTCAATAGTTGTAGTTCTAGTGTATTAGTATTTTTAAGTAGTTTAAAATTTTAGTAGTTCAATAGTGCAATATTTTTGTAGTTTAGTATTTAAAGTTTTTAAAATAACTTAGCATGTTGCATGTAATAGTTAGGAGGCAGGCCTACTGGGGAACCTCGTTAAAAAAAAACGGGTTTAGTATTCTACCCCATTGGGTGATGTGGACAAGAATACGAAATGCTACTTTTAATTTATTCAGATTAGAAGCCAGGAACTTCTAATTCTTACTGTCGGATTTTTAATATTACCGCAAGCATTTGAATGGGAGATACCATTAATAATGTCTTAATTTTAATTTTCTTTATAACAGGCAGTACTAATTTTGACAAACTCAAAAAGCTTTATCAAAATTGTCTGTACCTTTTTTGTTTGAATCATCTTAATGTAAGTATATAACTATTTTTTTCGATCCACGGTACTGTACTGATCTCACGAAATGAGTCATATATTGAATTTGTTGCCATTTTTTTTATTTCAATTTTTTTTTGGTAGAACCGGACAAAGGATATTATTTGTGACTTAGGGACGTTTCAATCATTAAAATCGGGCAAGTATTATTAAAATAATATATAAAATAATAAAAATAATATATATATAAAAAATAATTATCGTAGGAAATTTTGGAAAGTATTGCTTATGATAAGCTTTAATTTCAACAATTCTTGCTCGATTTTGATGATTGTAATAGTTCTGAGCTGTAATTTAAGTATTGTTACCGTTATTAAAACCCATTTTGGATATTATGAAAAAATAAAAAAAATAGCCATACAGAAATATTTTTTTCCCATTATCAGGTACTGGTACATACGATTAACATGACGAAATGAGTCAAATATTGTATTTTTTGCATTTTTTTTTTAAATAGTTTTTTTTTATGGAATCAAGTAGAAGGCATTATTTATGACTAGGAAACGTTTGAATCATCCAAATCGAACAAGTAGATTTGAAATGATGACAGTTTTTATTTTACACTTATAGAAATTTCAAGGAAAATGGTGTGAAATTTTTCAAATTGGTGATTATGATAAGCTTTCATTTCAAGAGTTCTTGCTCGATTTTAATAATTTTAACTTATTCCAGTCATAAGTTTGGTGTCATGCTTTTGAGTAGGTTTGGGATGCAGTTAGAAGTGCTTATGTCTGTGATACTATCTCTATTACATATTTCTAGTTCGTTATATTTCTTACAATCTCTAGTAATTCCAAAAATTGTTTCCTTACATTGTAGAATTTTTTCATAAGGAATTTTATTAACAATATTTTTTTTTTTATAGATTTAAGAATGAAAACACTACAAGATTCACTTTCGCTTGTAGGTAAAGTAACAATATAGATAATATTTTTATTATTTGATGCTATTTTTACATTAGCAAATTCAAGAGCTTCATCAATATTTATGTAAGGAATATTTTCGTTATTCTTAATTGTCTCTGTAATGTTAATTTCATTGTTACTTAAAATGTAAGAATTAATAATGTTGGCTTTTGCCCAATGTATAGCGTAAGCTATATTTATTATTTCTTCTTTGATAAGTTCTAATTTCTATTTAATTTTCATTACAATATCGGTTTCTATGTTTTCTTTAAAAGTTTTAATTATATTATTTGTTGCATTTGTTATTTCGTTTAATTTTAGTAGGGTAACTCTATTTATTACAACTTGATTGTTGTTGTTTACTAATACATTATTCATTTTATTTGTTAAAATTTGAAAGTCGCTGTGGTCTGGATTTCCAGCGATCCATTTCCACGCGCTTCCTATAAAGTCTAATGATCTTTTTGATCTAACATTAATTTTCAATCTTTTAAGATAATTTTTAATTCTCTATATTTCAAAGGGGAGGATAGGATATAATGGATGATGAGGTTTGACTGTTGTGGACACAAATGTTTCTAATTGCAAGATGAAATTTTCGTACATCGTACAAATTTTCGCATATCGATGACATGGATTATCCTAAAATTTCCATTTTGAATTTTTGCGTTTCCTGTCCTTATTTTAATAAGTTGGGAATTGGTGTAGTCTAATATTTGGACGTTAGCATGTATGGTACAAAAGAGTACCAGCAACCTAAAGGGAAGGAGAGGAAATTAGTTTTTAATTAAGCTTTTGTGTATGGTTTTTCCTGATTTTGTAATGACGGTTGAATTCTTATTTTCTTTTACTATTTCCTTTCTATACTTAGGAGATAGTTTATTTCCTAATCTTTTGTTGATTTTAACGTAAATAACTTCTCCAATGGAAAAGTCTCTAACTGCGGTTTTCTTTTTATTATGGTATTCTAGATCAGAGTCTTGTTTTTTTTTTAATTTTTTGTGTCGTTTTTTCTCTTTCTGTTTCGAAGACTATCTCAATGGGTTTTTTGCCTGTAGTCGAATGTATGGAATTATTATATTCAAATATTGACTTGTCAAGTAGTTCTGGGAATGTGAAGTCTGGATTTTGGGATTTCAAACATCGTATTAATTCGGAAAGTGTAGAATGGAAACGTTCTATTTGTCCATTTGCTGTACTCGTATATGGAGGTGTTTTAAATACCTTTATATTGAAAAAATTTTCTATCATAAAGAGAACTGCATTAGAGTTTAAGGATTTTTCATTATCTACGATTATAGTTTGAGGAACGCCAAAAGAAAGTATTAATTCTCTTAGAGGTTGTTTTATGTCCTCAGCGGATCTTGATTTTAGGATTTTTACTAAAGCGTATTTTGAAAACTTATCAATAGCTGTCAGGATAACTCGTTTGTTTGTGAAGTAGATGTGTATGTGTAATGTTTGTCCAGGGTACGTAGGTATGGGAGTTGCTTGAATCATGGGTTTACAAGGGTGTCTGTCATATTTGTGTTCCTTACATATTGTACAGTTTTTCGCTATCTTTTCGACTTTACGACGCATTTGGGGGAAGTAGAATTTGGTCAGGATCTGAAGTTTATTTTCCTTACTATTCCTATGTGCGCGATTGTGTTCTTTGATGATTTCGGATTCTTGTTGTTCTTCGTCTACTTAATCTATGACCATTTTCCTGGCAAATCTTACTCTATATTGTTTGAAGTGGATTGGGTAAAGTTCTTGTATTTTCCCTAAGACTTCTTTACTTGTTTGTAAGCCATTGATGACAGATGGGTTAAGATAACGTTTTAATATATCCTTGAGTTTTTCGTCAGAGAGTTCTGGTTCTACAATTGTGTGTCGATGATAAGTAGGGAAAACGATTTTAAAGTTGTAAGAAGCTATGGCTCTTTTGATAAAATAATCTGGTTTTTGAACACATTTAGAGGTTCATTAGCAATTTGTATGAGGTTCTGTCCTGAACTTTCATCACTGTGTTGCGTGATGGTTAGGGAATTAATATTGCTATCTATCGGTGGTCTCGATAGAGGATCAGCTACAACGTTATTTTTACCAGGCTTATATTTAAGCTCATAATAGTATTCCTCTAGTATTGCCTTCCATCTTTTTAATTTGTGGTTGGTGTTTTTGTTGCTTAAGGCATACGTTAGTGGTTGGTGATCGGTAAAGATTTTTACAACTGATGTACCGTTAAGGTAGTTTCTAAGAGTGTTGAGTGCCCATATGATAGCTAACATTTCTCTCTCATTTATTGCAAATCGTTCTTCTGATTTTGAAAGTGTTCGCGATATGAAAGTGATGGGTTTACCATCTTGTTCTAGAACTGCACCTATTGCGTAGTTAGAAGCATCTGTAGTAAGATGAAATTCTTTTTTAAAGTTTGGATATCTAAGAATGACGTCTTCTGAAACAAGGATGTTCTTTATTTTCTGAAAAGCTTCAAGGGCTTGGTCGTCTAAGCTTATGAATTTTTTACTAGATGCTTTCTTGGACGTTCGTCCATCTTCCCCTCTGAGAAGGACCGTCAGGGGTTTCGCTAGCTTAGCGTAGTCTTTGATAAATCTTCGATAGAAGCCTGAAAGGCCTAGAAAGGATCGAAGGTCTTTCAATGTCCTTGGACATGGGAATTTTGCTATTGATTCTACTTTACTGTTGTTTGTCTTAATTCCTTCTGAAGATATGGTAAATCCTAAAAATTCTACGCTGTCTTTTAGGAATTCGCACTTGTCCATTTGGACTTTAAGGTTTGCATTTTGAAGGGTTTGAAATATAGTGGAAAGATTTTTGAAATGGGTTTCTTCGTCTTTGCTGAAGACAACTATATCGTCTATATAGACAAAACAGATCTTGCCTATATATTCTCGTAGGATGTCATCCAAAGCTCTTTGGAATATGGATGGTGCGTTTTTTAGTCCGAATGGAAGTCGAACAAATTCGTACTTTCCATTATTAACAGAGAACGCTGTTTTTTCTATGTCAGCATCATCCAGTTTGATCTGATGGAAACCGCTTTTTAAGTCTAATACCGAAACAATTTTATTCTGTCCGAGTTGAGATAGGACTTCGTTTGTCTCAGGAATCGGGTATCGATCAGGGATAGTAATCATATTAAGTTTTCTGTAATCAATAACTAGTCTGTACTTTTTTTTCTCCAGACGCATCAATTTTTTTGGGTACAACCCAAATTGGTGCATTGTATGGAGACCGTGAAGGTCTTATGATACCATCGCTAAGAAGTTGGTTTATTTGTTTTTCAACTTCATCCTTCAAAGACATTGGGTAGGGATACGATTTTGAGTAGACTGGATCATTGTTTAATGTTCGAATTTTGCCTTTTATCGTTGTAGTGAAAGTGAGTTTTTCGTCTGGGTCGACGAATAAATTAGGATATGATTCTGTAAGTTTTTGTATTTCGATTTTTTTTGGTATCGGGACATGTGATTGTCTCTAATATTAATAGAATTGACTGACTGTGAAATTTGTTGTTTTAACCGAATTTTGAGTTGATTATTAATTAACATATACCTAGTTTTCCTTTGTGAAAATAACTGCAGATAGTTCTTTTAAACTATCATTGCCTAAAATACCATGAAAAGACTTAAGTGTTGGAAGAATAAAAAATTGTATTTTAATAGAATTTATGCTAAAAAGGTTTATCATTGTGTGATGGCTTATTTCGATGTTGCCACCAACTGAGTTCGCGTTAAAATTTTGATTATTAGGGATAGGGTTTTTAACTAAACTTGACTAGATATAGTTCTTGTTTGAGCCCGTATCTACTAGGAATTTTAGAATTTTCCCATCACTTGTCTTACATTCGAAGTAAGGTAGGGACGAGTTCATTAATCTAAAAAATGTATATCTGAATAATCATTTAGTGGTTCGACGTTATTATTGTATTTCGAAATATACTCGTTTAATGACTCTTCTCTTAGTTCAACATTATTCATTGAGGCGATTAAGGAATTGTACTCATCATTTCCTTGTTGGGTGGTGTTGTCAGGAAAAAAGGTATCTTGTCCATATTGTTCATATGGTTCAGTTATGGTTGAAGATTCGAGGTTAGGATTATTGGAGTCATGGGTTGTCGATAAATGAAAGTTTCTTTGCATTTTGTTTGGATGGATTTGTGTAGATGGAGTAGGGACGTTTAACGAATGCTATGATCTATGTCCATTGGTTCAGGCCTAGTTAGCGGTTTTGGGGCTGTTGGCCTTGGTGGAACATTTTGTCTCTGTTGGAAAGGGTTGTATTGTAGATTATATTGGGGACTATATTGTGGATTGTACTGAGGATTGTATTGCGGCTTGTATAGAGGGTTTTGTTATGAGCGTAGTGGAACTTGTGGTGGGAATCGTGGTACTTGAGCTAAACGGGGATAAAATTCTTCTTGTACCATCTGATTTGATTTTCGATGTAGTAATTCAGTGTTTAATTTTCTGTTATTAGAGTTAGGAGTATTGGCGTATTGAGATCTATAATTTTGATTCTCAAGTTTTTGACAGAGGTACAGAGCTTGAGGAAGATCTGCTGCTTCTCTAATGCCTAGAAGTCTAGGTAGATCACCTTTGAGTCCTCTTATGAAAGTATCCAATGCCTTATCTCTGTAAATTTCTGTTAGTAAATGCATGGCATCTGAAGAAATGTTCATACTAGGGATTTTGTTAAGTATCAATGATAAATGTTTGTATACTGCTTGATAGTATTCTTCGACACTGTTGTTATTCTGTGTAAGAGTTGTCATTTGGTACTCAAGTGTACCTAAATCACGTTTGTCGGCATAGTGGGTAGTTAGGCATTTAGACATGCATTCCCAGTTTAAGGGTGTGTTATAAGATTCTAAAACTGCATCTGCATTGCCAACAATCTTATTTCATATGGTATTGAGAATACCGAAATATTTTGGTGTACCCTTAAGATGGTTATAAATGTTGAGAATCCTTTCAACGCTCTTTCGCCAAGAGCTATACTCGCCAGGGTTTCCTGAGAAATCCCTAAGAGTACGTACCACATCAGGTACTTTATCGAGATCGGTTAAGTTCCCGGAAAATTGATCATCAATACTTTGTTCATTACCCTTATAAAAGTTCGCGTGTGGATTTATTATTGATTGGACAATTGGACCCATTACTTGAAGTAGCTGCATTTGGGTTGGGAGGGGGTGTGTTAAAATTTGGGAGTTGGATGTTTGGTAAAGGGTTAGAAACTGCGGTTTCCGGCATGTTTCTTTTCCTAAATTTACTTTCTTTCGTAGTTTTGGGAATTTTGGGAAATATTTATTAAAATGGGATATTAAGATTTATGTTTTAATTTAAGTTTATGAACTAAAATGTATGGTTTAATAAAATTGAAATAAGATTAACAAGAGAGAGCAAAAAAAATTGCAATTATTTTAGTTTTAAATAAGTACTTGTTGAATAACTTGTATAAAAATAATAATTAATTTAAATAGTTATCATTTTTTCTTAACTCTAACTTTAATAATTTTCTTACGAAATAATTGTGGTAAGTGAGTTCATGTTCCAACGCTGGCGAGAGGGTAGATGTCCTTTTCGCTTCCTACTGCGGTACCCGCTTCGCACTCCCTCGTTGTTCGCTTTATCGATCGATTCAAGCGTGATTCACTGCACTTATTTTACTTTTTTGAGCCACAATTAGTTTGGTTTTTGTTTCTAGATTACACTGCGTGCTGCTTAAGGACGACTTTTATGAGTTTTAAAACACTTTTTGTTGTTTTTCTTAGTTATATATTCGCGGCGTGCTGCTTGAGGACGACTTATGTTAATAAACTATAAAACACTTTGGGTTGCTTTTATTAGTTACATTCGCGGCGTGCTGCTTGAGGACCACTTTTTTTTTTGAACTTTAAAGCACGTTGGGCGCCAATTATATTATTTTTTATTTTTGGTTTATAAAAAAAACATCTTTATTAATTCACTGTTCACTTAAGACTGATTTACAATTCTAAAACTAAACTTAAAATAACTTATTATAAACTGCTACTGCAGCATATCAGCGACTGGCTTGTGTTCCTGTCAGACGCTGCGTCAGCAAAAGCAGCGCTCGTGTTTGCTGCTGACCCAATAACGTTCCCACGGGAACGGAAGAATTGCCGATTTAGCTTTTAGCTTGTTTGTCGTTAACTTGTATACTGAGTAACTATAATAGTATCATTAACATTATAAAAAGTGAAGCTTTCAGTTTAGCTAAAACGAAAAGAAAAAAATTAGCAAAGAGCTAAAAGCCTATAGTTCAATTCTAACATCTCCGTTCTAGCTTTAAAAATCAAACTCATTTCAGTGACAGAAAATTCATCCCTAAAATAGCTTGCTTCTCTTAGATTAAAGTTTAGTTCTCTGTAAACTGAACATGTTGAAGACTCCCTTGCACGTTCGAGACAAGACTGAAACATTTGTTCATCAATTCCAGAAATGCAGTCATATAAAATATTTCTACAGTTATCCGGATTATACAAGGTTTTATTTATAGGTACAAGAATAAGTTAAATATTGAATTTTTTGTAATATTTTTTTATTTAACTTTTTTTTTATCGAATGGCATAGAGGGTATCATTTATGACTAGGGAACACTTGAATCATTAAAATCAAGCTCCTAGATTTCAGATGACATTCTTTCACATCCCTTACTTTTTTTTGAAGTTCGAAATGTGCACACGAAAGTAGTATAAAATTTAGCTCTGCAAAAAGTATTTTGATTTCTTGTTACAAAGTCATTATAAAGTAAATAAAGAGCAATAAAGTTTAATCAGAGTATAAATCTACCTATATCTGATATATTTATATTAAAAACTTAATTTGTGTCAGTAAAAATAAGATTTAAAGTTTTTAATTTTCCATTTCTGTGAAACCATAAATCTTGCAATAACTGGAAATGTCAGCTTCAAAGACAAATGAGTCACAACGAAAGCTCAGGTCGGTGGAAAAGCACTTAAATGCTACCCCCTCTTACACCAGCTCCCCTGTGACAACTTCGGCTTCAGTTAATTTGTGGAACAAAATTGAGTGTCGTCTTGATTCACTCACTAAGACATTGACGGAAACAATTGTGTCACAATTAAAAGCTGAAATCAATACAATGTGTGAGAGTTTATCTTCGCGAATTAATAACATCGAAATTGATTTTGATCGAAGAATTAAAATTCTTGAAAACAAACTCAATGATAGACATGAGGCTTTATCTTCGCGGATTAATAGCACTGAGCTTGATTTTGATCGTAAAATAAAATCACTAGAAAACATGCACAATCAGAGACTATGCTCTCTTAATAATTCTCTGTTTACGTTGGGTAGCCGATTTGACACATTGGAGCAACAGGGACGCAGATTGGATACGCACGAAGAAGAACTCACTTTGGTTAAGGCACAGGTGTTAGAAAAAGATAACACTATGCTGAAAATTCAAATCGATGCACTCGCGCAGAATAATATTTCTCGTGATGTTGTGCTTCATGGTATACCAATTCATGCTAATGAAAATCTGGAAGGCATTTTTCAACGCTTTTGCACTTTAATCAACTGTACAGCGCCTCCACCGATTCACATTATTCGCACAAAACCGAGAAACAAATCTACCAACAGTGCAATAATCGTTAAACTTCCGCACGCGCAAGATAAAGTTAATGTTTTGATTAGTGCAACGACTTATTAAAAACTAAACTCCAGAGCTGTTACATTAACTGACCTTGGGTATGAGGGAAATAAATTTGTACTACTAGGTATTGATCTATTATATTTTTGTATATGAATAATTAATGCATGCTTTTTTCTTTCTACTTTATTGTTTTGTTTTTCGCTCTCTATTTAAATTGGAATTCTTGAGCAGAGTTTATATTTTGCATTATGATTATAGAAATGTATTTTGATAAATGTCTTTTGTATAAATTTCTCTTAAAATATTTATAACTTTTTTATTTAATTTATATCTCTTATTTATTTATTTTTATTCTTGTGCAAATTTTTTCCTCTTTATGGTCGTTGGTGATGGTTTTTCTAAATATCTTCTTAAGTAAATATGGTTTTTGGTGCAGATCCTGATAATGTAAGGAGCGTTCTGAATGTGATGTGTGGGGCATTTGATGGCCTCAGTGTATGTTGTTTAAATGCTGAAAGTATACGTGCTAAATATCCTATTTTTTATCAAATGTTTAGTACATCGAAGGTGGATGTTATTATGGTTTCTGAAACATGGTTGAATGCCCACATTACAAATACACTTATAGACTTACCAGGTTTTAACGTACACAGAAATGATCGTAAAAATAGGGTCGGGGGTGGTGTATGCCTGTATGTTCGTAATAATATAACAGCTTCTACTGTCTATAGATCATCTGGAAACAATATTGATTTCATTTGTGTTGAAGTGGTAAATTCGGTTGAAAAGTGTTCTCCTCAAATGTTTAGGGAAGAAAACCTTCATTAATTGGAAGAAACATTAAATAGACTGAGTCCAAGTTACAGTGACATACTGATTGGAGGAGACTTTAATGTGAATTTTCTACTCGACAACAGTATAAAGAGATTATTTAACCACTTCTGTGATAAAATGAGTCTATCAGTTGTTAATACCCGTTGGCCAACTTGTTTCAAGTCCGATATTAACCCTTTGTTCATTACTCTTATAAAAGTTCGCGTGTGGATTTATTATTGATTGGACAATTGGACCCATTACTCTTGAAACAATATTTGTGACAAGTTCTTCTAATTCTGGTGTGGCCATTGCTGCACCTTGGTTTGAAGTAGCTGCATTTGGGTTGGGAGGGGGTGTGTTAAAATTTGGGAGTTGGATGTTTGGTAAAGGGTTAGAAACTGCGGTTTCCGGCATGTTTCTTTTAATAAATTTACTTTCTTTCGTAGTTTTGGGAATTTTGGGAAATATTTATTAAAATGGGATATTAAGATTTATGTTTTAATTTAAGTTTATGAACTAAAATGTATGGTTTAATAAAATTGAAATAAGATTAACAAGAGAGAGCAAAAAAAATTGCAATTATTTTAGTTTTAAATAAGTAGGTACTTGTTGAATAACTTGTATAAAAATAATAATTAATTTAAATAGTTATCATTTTTTCTTAACTCTAACTTTAATAATTTTCTTACGAAATAATTGTGGTAAGTGAGTTCATGTTCCAACGCTGGCGAGAGGGTAGATGTCCTTTTCGCTTCCTACTGCGGTACCCGCTTCGCACTCCCTCGTTGTTCGCTTTATCGATCGATTCAAGCGTGATTCACTGCACTTATTTTATTTTTTTGAGTCACAATTAGTTTGGTTTTTGTTTCTAGATTACACTGCGTGCTGCTTAAGGACGACTTTTATGAGTTTTAAAACACTTTGTGTTGTTTTTCTTAGTTATATATTCGCGGCGTGCTGCTTGAGGACGACTTATGTTAATAAACTATAAAACACTTTGGGTTGCTTTTATTAGTTACATTCGCGGCGTGCTGCTTGAGGACGACTTATGTTTATGAACTTTAAAGCACGTTGGGCGCCAATTATATTATTTTTTATTTTTGGTTTATAAAAAAAACATCTTTATTAATTCACTGTTCACTTAAGACTGATTTACAATTCTAAAACTAAACTTAAAATAACTTATTATAAACTGCTACTGCAGCATATCAGCGACTGGCTTGTGTTCCTGTCAGACGCTGCGTCAGCAAAAGCAGCGCTCGTGTTTGCTGCTGACCCAATAACGTTCCCACGGGAATGGAAGAATTGCCGATTTAGCTTTTAGCTTGTTTGTCGTTAACTTGTATACCGAGTAACTATAATAGTATCATTAACATTATAAAAAGTGAAGCTTTCAGTTTAGCTAAAACGAAAAGAAAAAAATTAGCAAAGAGCTAAAAGCCTATAGTTCAATTCTAACATCTCCGTTCTAGCTTTAAAAATCAAACTCATTTCAGTGACAGAAAATTCATCCCTAAAATAGCTTGCTTCTCTTAGATTAAAGTTTAGTTCTCTGTAAACTGAACATGTTGAAGACTCCCTTACACGTTCGAGACAAGACTGAAACATTTGTTCATCAATTCCAGAAATGCAGTCATATAAAATATTTCTACAGTTATCCGGATTATACAAGGTTTTATTTATAGGTACAAGAATAAGTTAAATATTGAATTTTTTGTAATATTTTTTTATTTAACTTTTTTTTTATCGAATGGCATAGAGGGTATCATTTATGACTAGGGAACACTTGAATCATTAAAATCAAGCTCCTAGATTTCAGATGACATTCTTTCACATCCCTTACTTTTTTTTGAAGTTCGAAATGTGCACACGAAAGTAGTATAAAATTTAGCTCTGCAAAAAGTATTTTGATTTCTTGTTACAAAGTCATTATAAAGTAAATAAAGAGCAATAAAGTTTAATCAGAGTATAAATCTACCTATATCTGATATATTTATATTAATAACTTAATTTGTGTCAGTAAAAATAAGATTTAAAGTTTTTAATTTTCCATTTCTGTGAAACCATAAATCTTGCAATAACTGGAAATGTCAGCTTCAAAGACAAATGAGTCACAACGAAAGCTCAGGTCGGTGGAAAAGCACTTAAATGCTACCCCCTCTTACACCAGCTCCCCTGTGACAACTTCGGCTTCAGTTAATTTGTGGAACAAAATTGAGTGTCGTCTTGATTCACTCACTAAGACATTGACGGAAACAATTGTGTCACAATTAAAAGCTGAAATCAATACAATGTGTGAGAGTTTATCTTCGCGAATTAATAACATCGAAATTGATTTTGATCGAAGAATTAAAATTCTTGAAAACAAACTCAATGATAGACATGAGGCTTTATCTTCGCGGATTAATAGCACTGAGCTTGATTTTGATCGTAAAATAAAATCACTAGAAAACATGCACAATCAGAGACTATGCTCTCTTAATAATTCTCTGTTTACGTTGGGTAGCCGATTTGACACATTGGAGCAACAGGGACGCAGATTGGATACGCACGAAGAAGAACTCACTTTGGTTAAGGCACAGGTGTTAGAAAAAGATAACACTATGCTGAAAATTCAAATCGATGCACTCGCGCAGAATAATATTTCTCGTGATGTTGTGCTTCATGGTATACCAATTCATGCTAATGAAAATCTGGAAGGCATTTTTCAACGCTTTTGCACTTTAATCAACTGTACAGCGCCTCCACCGATTCACATTATTCGCACAAAACCGAGAAACAAATCTACCAACAGTGCAATAATCGTTAAACTTCCGCACGCGCAAGATAAAGTTAATGTTTTGATTAGTGCAACGACTTATTAAAAACTAAACTCCAGAGCTGTTACATTAACTGACCTTGGGTATGAAGGAAATAAATTTGTACTACTAGGTATTGATCTATTATATTTTTGTATATGAATAATTAATGCATGCTTTTTTCTTTCTACTTTATTGTTTTGTTTTTCGCTCTCTATTTAAATTGGAATTCTTGAGCAGAGTTTATATTTTGCATTATGATTATAGAAATGTATTTTGATAAATGTCTTTTGTATAAATTTCTCTTAAAATATTTAAAACTTTTTTATTAAATTTATATCTCTTATTTATTTATTTTTATTCTTGTGCAAATTTTTTCCTCTTTATGGTCGTTGGTGATGGTTTTTCTAAATATCTTCTTAAGTAAATATGGTTTTTGGTGCAGATCCTGATAATGTAAGGAGCGTTATGAATGTGATGTGTGGGTGTGGGGCATTTGATGGCCTCAGTGTATGTTGTTTAAATGCTGAAAGTATACGTGCTAAATATCCTATTTTTTATCAAATGTTTAGTACATCGAAGGTGGATGTTATTATGGTTTCTGAAACATGGTTGAATGCCCACATTACAAATACACTTATAGACTTACCAGGTTTTAACGTACACAGAAATGATCGTAAAAATAGGGTCGGGGGTGGTGTATGCCTGTATGTTCGTAATAATATAACAGCTTCTACTGTCTATAGATCATCTGGAAACAATATTGATTTCATTTGTGTTGAAGTGGTAAATTCGGTTGAAAAGTGTTCTCCTCAAATGTTTAGGGAAGAAAACCTTCATTAATTGGAAGAAACATTAAATAGACTGAGTCCAAGTTACAGTGACATACTGATTGGAGGAGACTTTAATGTGAATTTTCTACTCGACAACAGTATAAAGAGATTATTTAACCACTTCTGTGATAAAATGAGTCTATCAGTTGTTAATACCCGTTGGCCAACTTGTTTCAAGTCCGATATTAACCCTTCTCTATTAGACATGTTTTTGACAAGTTCTAGGAACAGAATTTTAGGAAATGACCAAATAAGACCGACATCTGATGAACTTGGAATGGAATTCGATCTATTCAACATTGGATGTGAATATCAAAGTTTCAATTTTCAACAATTTACTTACTAGACTGTTTGATAACTATGTCCCTCTTGTTACTAGAGAATTGAAGATTAATAGGTGTCCTTGGTTTAACAACAACATTACATCAATGATAAGGGAAAGGGAGTGTTTTTTCCGAAGATTCAAGAATAATCCAACTGAATATAACAAAAGACAATATACATTTGCTCGTAACAGAGTTAACTCCCTTATTCGTAGCAGTAAGCGTGAATATTTATTGGAGAAGCTTGATACATCCCTCAGTTCTAGGGAATTATGGAGCAATCTGAAAAAAATGGAGTTCTAGAAGACAAAAATAAGAAAAAATGCCCGTTCAGTCCACAATCAATGTGTAATGTTCTGATCCCGCCTTTCTTAAGCACAAGTATCCCCCAAGATTTGTTTAACATGTCTGAAAATGATGATTCCTTTTCTTTTGATTGTATAAATGCTAATGACCTACTTTATTCAATCAAATCTGTAAAATCAAATTCTGTTGGTCCTGATGATATTTCACCCAAGTTTCTCAAGCTTGTAATCCCTATTGTAATGAACTATTTCCTCCATATATTTAATTTCTGTATATATAGCACTCACTTTCCTGATGTGTGGAAAAATGCTTGCATTATACCAGTTCCTAAGAAAGCTAATCCTACTAACCCTAATGATTACAGGCCTATTAGTATTTTGTCTTTCTTATGTAAAGTATTTGAAAAAATTGTTCATGAACAAATTCAAGTCCATATAAATGATAATAATTTACTTTCTAAATGGCAATCTGGGTTTCGCAGGAAACACAGCTGTGAATCCGCTGTAATTAAAGTTACATCAGACATTCGTTTTGCTTTGGACTGTGATAAGTTTGGTGTCATGGTACTACTAGACTTTTCAAAGGCTTTCGACTGTATTGATCATTCTATGCTTCTCATCATCATCATCGGCTCGACAACCGGGGTCCGGTCCTGGCCTCCTTCAACAAGTCTCTCCACCTATCCCGGTCTTGAGCCGACGCCATCCAGTTGCGCACCCCAAGGCTTCGGGCGTCCTGGTCTACGCCATCTCTCCAGCGCAAGCATGGTCTACCACGCTGCCGTCTACCATAGAATGTACCACAAAGGACTTTCCGAGCAGGTTCCTCTTTACTCATGGTGCCCTGCCCACCGGAGTCTACCGAGCTTAATTTTTGTCACTATGTCTGCTTCAAGGTAGATTGCGTACAATTCATGATTGTACCGTCTCCGGAATCGCCCTTCCTCACATATGGGGCCAACAATTCTCCTTAAGACTTTTCTCTCGAACGCGGCTAAGAGGTCGGAGTGTCTTTTGCTAAGCACCCAAGTCTCGGATCCATACGTGAGTACTGGCAGGACCATGGTCCTGTACAGCAGCAGTTTTGAAGTTATGGTGAGATTTCTGGATTTGAAGAGCTTTGACAGACTATAGTAGGCTTTGTTGGAATTGAGCAGCCGCCCGCGTATTTCTTCTTCTATATTATTATCGGCTGCTACTATTGACCCAAGGTATTTAAAGGATTGCACCACTTCAAATTCGTGCTCCGCTACCTTGATTGTTTGACCAACTGTTCTTCTCGCATTCGACGCCACCATGTACTTTGTTTTACCTTCACTAATGTGCAGCCCCAGATTTTGTGCCGCCTGCTCGATCTGGATGAAGGAATCGTGTACAGCTTGTTCGGTTCTTCCGATGATGTCAATGTCGTCTGCGTAAGCCAGTATCTGGCTAGACCTGTTGACGATGGTCCCTCTTGTTGCCGTGCATTCTATGCTTCTATCTAAGCTTAAAAGGAATTTTAATTTTGCTAGTTCTTCACTCAAGCTTATGTACAACTATTTGTTAAATCGTGTACAGCAAATTAGAACTGATGCTGGTACATCCAATCCAATTATAACTAATACGGGTATACCACAGGGCTCTGTTTTAGGCCCGCTTTTGTTTTCGTTATTTATTAATGACCTCCCAAGTGTCATCCAGAACTGCCAAATTCATTTGTATGCTGATGATGTCGTTCTTTATATCTTTCGTACAATTGGTCTGATGGAGGATTGTATAGTGCGGTTAAATGAGGATCTAGGCCACATACTCGTCTGGTCTAATGATAATGGTATGAAACTTAACCCTGCTAAATCTGTTGCCATGTTATGCTCTAGGAATGAACTCAATCCTGAAGAATTTTCCCCAGTTGTTCTTGGTAATGAATGTTTGATTTATGTAAAGGATGTTAAATACTTGGGGTTTAGAATTAATAGTAACTTAAGCTGCTGTAGAGCAATCTCAGACACCATTAGGCAAATTTACTTTTTGCTGCGATCTTTGAGATCTTCTTCAATGTTATTTTCAGTCAATATGAAGAAATTCCTTATTAAGTCGCTAATTATGCCATATTTCATTTTTAATTGTTCAGTCTATCCTATTCTTGATTGTGAGTGTAAGCGAAAACTTAATGTTGCTTTCAATGACTGTATTCGTTTTATATATGGTGTTCCGAGATTTTCTAGTGTATCGCATTTACAACATACTCTAGTTGGTATGAACTTGGATAATTACTTGAAGTACAGGCTAGTTTTAAGATTCCATGATGTCATTCACAATAGATGCCCTAGTTACCTTAGTGAAAATCTCCGCTTTGCACATACACATAGAGGATTAAAATTAATCTTACCACGTTTCTCACGCAGCATAGCAGAGCGTTCTTTTTACATATCTGCAATTCTTTTGTGGAACTTTCTTCCAAATGAATTGCAAAGAACTATTCCGACGACCGCCTTTAAGAGGAAACTATTTCTGCACTTCTCAAATCAAACATAATTTCTTTATTTTTGACTTTTAAAATGTTTAATTTCTTATTATATTTATTTTATTTTATTTTATTTTCAATTATACCTTATTTTATAAACAACTTTAATTATAAAATATGATTAACACAATTATTTAATTACGTTATTGCATTGTTTGTTAATCTATTAATGAATTTAGCTTTTAAATGTATTTTCCTTTTGTATATAGCAACTTATTCTATTCAAAAGTAAATTTTGTAACTTGAATTTTTGATACTCTAAAAGATTTAAATCTTAATGTATCTATGTAAACGTATGTTTCTTCTAATAAATGAAATGAAATACTCGGAACAATTTTAAAGAAAATCATACCTACAATATTTTTGTCAGTGTTGGTTAAGACACATTTTCAATTTTTAAAAATCTTTCTTCATTTGCTATATCCAAATGGTGTTTAATTGAAATGTTGGTTCATACATATTTCGAATTTGATTATGATAATTTTTTTCAATTTTATAATTTCCAAAATATTTGAAGAAAAAAAATATTTTCACAATTTGTATTTCATTTTCGAAAACTATTAACTGAACAATTTTTTTCTAATTTTTAAAACTTTTTTTCTAAATTTCTAATTTTTTTTCTGTTTTTAAATCTTTTTTCCAAATTTTTTCAAAGTTCTATGCTAGTTTTTCAATTTTGTGTACCACTTTTTCAATTTTTTCACAAGTTATTTCTAAGTTTTCCAAATTTTTATTGTATATTTCTCGTTCTTTTTTCTAAACTTTTCAAATTATTTTTCAATTTTTTTCACAAATTATTTGTAAATTTTCTAAATTTTTTTTCTATTATATTATTATTATTATATTTCTCATTTTTTTCAAAAATTTTCAAATTTTTCTTAATTTACTAAAAAACTTTTTAAAATTTTAAATTTCATTGAGAACTATGAAAATCCACGTGAAATTTTTAACTTCATTTGAATTACGTTCACGTGAAAATTATTTAAACTTTTGAAAATTCAGGTGAAATTTTTCGAATTCACATGGTTCCTATTTTAAATTTACTTAAAAATTTTGAAAATTGACGTGATATTTTAAATTTACTGAAGTTTGAATATAAAAATACGTTTATTTTTAAAAATATTTGATTTTAGTTGTTGGTGGAAGTGACCTTTTTATCTCCAAAGTGATGAAAATATTAGTAACGGGCTTTAAGTCATGGGCTTATCTCTTCCATGTCAGTTTTTCGGTTCATGGTGTTGTTGGCGTTGATGATATGCAGCGTTTCGATCATAGAGAAATTACTTACCTAGAGAACCAACCGGTACCCCTCTTGCTTCTTAAACCCGCAAATTTTATTTGAGGAGAATAAGAGAAAACTCTCTTAATTCTCCTATCGGTGTATACATGTGAGTTGTGAAAAAAAAACTAAATGTCAGATTGGACTACAAAAACAACTAATTTACTTTTTGTTATTTGTCAAAAATGACAGACTTGCTGAGGTTTGTATTTTCTGTATTTTGTTTTTATATTTTTACAAATTGTTATAATTAATTTATTATTCAACCAATTCATCAGGTTCATCAACAAAAAAGATATCAAAATCAACAACAACAGCAACAAAAGCAAACATCTGTCTCCAATTACCAAAACAAGCAGCAGCAGCAGCAACAGCATATTGTTACGATAGGGCCGAGCGTTCCTGCAGGAAATACACCAGATTCCTCGCCAGCTTTATCGGCTGCTGGTTCGGAGGTACCGAGTCCATTTGGCGACCGAAAATCAAATGTGATAAAGAATACAACCCAAGAGACCCAAGTAAGTTTGATTATTTTCATATTCTCACATTTGATAATGTTTTAAATCACATACATATTTCTCTTTCTTAGCAAATAATTCCACCAAAAGTGGTCCAATTCAATCCGAAACTTGATCCTGTAACATCATTTTCACAATATTGTGTTGTAAGGCACACCGCACAACCTGAATACACTTTCTTCAAATCGAAATTCTCCAAGTTGTTGCAGTGTCATGTACTATTCAATGAAAGTGTTTACTCTACGTATCCAAATGAAAATTTGGCTAAATTCTCTTGTGCCAGTTTGGCCACTGATGAAATAAAAATACAAGACAGTCGTCGTCATTTGCCTGTGTTCCCTGACACCGATCAAGAGTTGACGGCTACTTAGCCGGCAAAGCAGAGGGTAGTATGATTAATATACAGGTTGTGCTGTATGATACATCTTCGCAGGAGGATGTTAATTTAAATCCCTTGGTTCTGCATCAAATCTGTGATGATACTCCCCCACCGGAAATTAAACGAACTGGTCTAACAACTGTTCTTATAACCCACATTACAGATTGTCTGTAGATGTTGGAGATTCTATAAATTTATTATTGTTTTTGCTGAAAAAAAAGTAAATTCAACTAAAAAGTATAAGCGCATCCTAAATGTAGATAGTGCGTACGCGCCGAACTTCTTTTGAGTTGGTACCCAGTTTTGACGTTTTGGTGACAGATCAAAGAAGTAAAAAAAAAATTTGACAATTCAACTGGCCAATTCTAAATTTGCGTACATTAGTTTTCAATCAATTAAAGTTTTCAGTTTTTGTTTGCGGTGAATCTGGAAAATACGGAAAGATTGCCGAAATTGGCCAAGGAATATTTGGGTAAGTGCTTCAATATCCTACAATTAAAATCAAAATATATATTTACTGTAACTTATATTCCTAGTGAAGTGTTTAAAGCTCGGGAAAAGAAGAGCAACAAGTAATTTTTGGCCATGAAGAAAGTCCTCATGGACAAAGAAAAAGATGGTGTAAGTAAAGTGTATTGTGAAAATAACTCATGATGGTGTTCCTATTAATATTATATCTGTTTTCTAGTTTTTGCAACTCCTAAAACACGAGAATGTCATCATTCTTATAGAAATCTGCAGAACACAGGCGACTCATCATAACCAAATATAGGTCCACATTATATTCAGTCTGTGAGAGATCAAGAAAGTCAGGCAACAGCTTTTGAATGGATTGCATTACATTCACAGTAAAAAGGTAAGTTCTGACAATGAGACTGCATGGTAAAAATGTTTAAATTTGTTTCAATAATTTCAGATATTGCATTGCAATATAGAAGCTGCAAATGTATTCATAACAAAGAACTCGCTGATGAGGTGTGGCGCGTGGATTTAGCATTTCAAAGAACGAACACAAACCCAATGTTGGGCGATCGAAATGGAAATGCGTCCATATGTAAAGGAGTCACATGGATGAGATTGGATAGATAAGCTTTTATCCGATCCTATGCGAAGTGATATAAGTTATATGTTATCACAACATTTACAGAGTATGTTTGAATATCCGGCTACGCCTAGACAACCAGGGCAAGCACGACAATACCAACATGCCAAAGCCTCAAGACAACAGTTTGATCGATTGTGTTTTTTTTAGATATTTTGTGCGGTTATTTTGCGATTCCAGCCAAGCACTTTTTTTTTAATTTCTTTGTTTGTAAGTTGAATAGGCATATTTTTGTTTAGTTAAAATGACGAGAAATAAAACTAATTTAAATGAAATTTGGTTGAATATTTTTGTTCAAAGACTGATGCATTTTACCATAAATCTGGTGAATTTAGAATGTATGGGATATGGTTTAAGGGTTCTTTTCCACACTGAAACTTTTGAGTAAAAGATTTAAAGGCTACTTGTAACAGCATTAAGTGCTGATTCCTAAAAGGTATCATTCACGTCTGTAAAATTTACGGTTGGCCAGCTACCCTGCAAAATGTTTTTGATTTTTCTTCATGATGGCAAAAAGTGAGAAAGTTGGAAAACGTTTTGCAGTGTATCTGGCCAACGGTAAGTCGTAGAGAGATGAATGATACCTTTTCGGAATCAGCACTTGATGTTGTTACAAGTTGCATTAAAATATATTACTTAAAAATTCTAATACGAAAAAGCACCCTCAAACTACGCATACAGGTTCCTCTATGTGAGTCCCAAAAGTGAATTTTTTTTAATGGTGATTTTTTTTCAACTAATTTGTGTACTCATTTTTGAAGGGTTAATTACTGATTCCAAAAAGGTATTAACCATCTTCTTAAGGCTTACTGGTGCTAAGATACACTCGAAAATGTTTTTGATTTTTCTTCTTGATAGAAAAAAGTAAGGATGTTGGAAAACGTTTTGCAGTGTATCTGAATGATACCTTTTCGGAATCAGCACTTGATGTTGTTACAAGTTGCATTAAAATATATTACTTAAAAATTCTAATACGAAAAAGCACCCTCAAACTACGCATACAGGTTCCTCTATGTGAGTCCCAAAAGTGAATTTTTTTTAATGGTGATTTTTTTTCAACTAATTTGTGTACTCATTTTTGAAGGGTTAATTACTGATTCCAAAAAGGTATTAACCATCTTCTTAAGGCTTACTGGTGCTAAGATACACTCGAAAATGTTTTTGATTTTTCTTCTTGATAGAAAAAAGTAAGGATGTTGGAAAACGTTTTGCAGTGTATCTGGCCAACGGTAAATCGTACAGATATGAATGATACCTTTTTGGAATCAGCACTTAATGCTGTTACAAGTAGCATTTAAATCTTTTACTCAAAAGTTAATTTGGAAAAGCACTCCTAAACTACGCTTACCAGGTTACAATTTGTTCTTTTTTATTTGCTTCTCATTTAAATTCAGAAGTATGCAGTAAGATGGAATCCTAGCACATACACTAGGGTGTTTACAAAAAATATTTTTAAATTTACCGCCAACACTTGATCTCAATTCGAATAAAGTTTCTGACAATATGGACAGACATTGTTCACTGGTTTCTGAGACTTTTTTTTATTCAAAAATATGACCAGATCTACCTCGTCAGTGCTAAGCATTACCATTATAGC
>OY288108.1:75432641-75614390 GCA_958431115.1 Syrphus vitripennis | reverse complement strand
GATTAGCCAATACTCCACGATGCCACCGATTTGTGGTTTTATCACAAATTAAAAACATTCGAAGTTTGAATATCAGCTAGGGTCACTTTATGCTGGTCTTTCTTGAATTTAGACTCTATTAGTTGATTTATGAGTTTCTAAATAGAGAAAAAAAAGTAATTATTATGAATGTTGCTTTGGAACAGAGTTTATATAGATACAAACCTGAACATATTGCAACTCAGATTTCTTGACCTGCAAGAAAACATCTCCATTGTCTGTAATGTGGGTTATAAGAACAGTTGTTAGACCAGTTCGTTTAATTTCCGGTGGGGGAGTATCATCACAGATTTGATGCAGAACCAAGGGATTTAAATTAACATCCTCCTGCAAAGATGTATCATACAGCACAACTTGTATATTAATCATACTACCCTCTGCTTTGCCGGCTAAGTAGCCGTCAACTCTTGATCGGTGTCAGGGCACACAGGCAAATGACGACGACTGTCTTGTATTTTTATTTCATCAGTGGCCAAACTGGCACAAGAGAATTTAGCCAAATTTTCATTTGGATACGTAGAGTAAACACTTTCATTGAATAGTACATGACACTGCAACAACTTGGAGAATTTCTTACAACACAATATTGTGAAAATGGTGTTACAGGATCAAGTTTCGGATTGAATTGGAAATCTTTTGGTGGAATTATTTGCTAAGAAAGAGAAATATGTGATTTAAAACAATTTCAAATGCGAGAATATGAAAATAATCAAACTTATTTGGGTCTCTTGGGTTGCATTCTTTATAACATTTGATTTTCGGTCGCCAAATGGACTCACTACCTCCGAACCAGCAGGCGATAAAGCTGGCGAGGAATCTGGTGTATTTCCTGAAGGAACGCTCGGCCCTAGCGTAACAAAATGCTGTTGCTGCTGCTTGTTTTGGTAATTGGAAACTAATGTTTGCTTTTGTTGCTGTTGTTGTTGATCTTGATATCTTTTTTGTTGAAGAACCTGTTGAATTGGTTGAATAATAATAACAATTTGCAAAAATTTAAAGCAAAATACACAAAATACAAACCTCATTAAGTCTGTCATTTTTGACAAATAACAAAAAGTCCATTAGTTGTTTTTGTAGTCCAGTCTGACATTTATTTATTTTTTTTCACAACTTACATGTACACACCGATAGAAGAATTAAGAGAGTTTTCTCTTATTCTCCTCAAATAAAATTTGCGGGTTTAAGAAGCAAGAGGGGTACCGGTCGGTTCTCTAGGTAAGTAATTTCTCTATGATTCCTGTCTTGAGTAGATTAAAATTTATACAGATGAAAATGAGATTTAGTTTTGTGAGATATTACTATCCTTTTCTTTTCCTTAGTTATTTTATGGTATTTTTTTTTTAATTATTTTTTTTTTTTAAATTTATTTATATTGAGTACTTCACTTGAGACACCTTTATTTGGTGTCAGATGATTATGACGCTTGGTAGGTATAAGGTATAAGGTAGGTAATAAGGCATGTAGGCATGACCATTGTATATGAATTTGCATAGTACTCTCATGAACACGTTCCACACGTCGGCCACCTAGCGATCACACCCCTAACTAATTTTCTGGTTGCTGTTTCTGTGTATATACAAGTGCGCCCTCAGACGACCACACCCCACAACACAAAAACCATCGTGATGATAGTACTATAAGTTTTATATACAATGGGCATGACATGTAATTCTTTTTTTGTGATTAAAATTTTTTTTTTCTTGTAAAAAAATTTTTTTTGTAAATTTTTTTTTGTATTTTTTTTTTTGGAGATTTTATTTTAGAATTGAGAGAAAATTTAACACTAAAAATAAAAAAAAAGTAGTTAAATAAAAAAAAAGGTTGAAATAAAAATAATTTGAAAACTCTAAACTGCAACACAGCACACGATGTCTAGATGATGATGATGAGCACTGGGTATTCGCCTAGTCGAGGTGAAACGAAGACTTTCGTGACTACTAGGTGCTCCTCTGACATCAACAGAGGTTAGGTGTTCGGTGGACGAAATAAAGGTTGTCTTTTTTTTTCTTTTTTTTTTGTTGAAAACACTTTCAAAAGTGAAACTTTTTTTTTTGTTTTAAAGGAATTTATGCCTTTTTTTATAATTATAGTTATTGTTTTTATAAGCACTTTATGTGCCGATTGACAACTTTAATACACATATCAAAGGCACGTGAATATTATACGTGTTCGTATTTTCTTTTTAAACGTTTTAGCACTGAATTTTAGGCGTTTTAAGATTTTTTTAATTTATTTATTTTTGTTTTATTGAAAATTTATATTTTAAAAACAAAATAAGTTTAGTTCATAAGTTTTCTTGGAAAACATTTTATTAATTAGGTTACGGTTCAGATGTCTTCTTTTTTTTTTTTTTGATCATGTAGGAAACAGTGCAGGAACAGACAAGAACAGTAAGGCTAGATCTTATAAAATTCTCATTTCTTATAATTCTGAAAATGTTTCGAAAAATCATTTAATGTCTGAACATCATTTTTTTTACACCCAACACTTAGCGCAACTTATACCTGGTTAACGAACAACCAAAAGTTCAATCCATACGCTAACACTAGCAAAGAAATTCATTGCAGCACGCATAGAGAAAAGACTTACCTAGAGAACCGACCGGTACCCCTCTTGCTTCTTAAACCCGCAAATTTTATTGGAAGCTTTTCTCCTATCGGTGTGTATATGTAAGTTGTGAAAAAAAAACTAAATGTCAGATTGGACTACAAAAACAACTAATGGACTTTTTGTTATTTGTCAAAAATGACAGACTTACTGAGGTTTGTATTTTGTGTATTTTGCTTTAATATTTTTGCAAATTGTTTTTATTAATTTATTATTCAACCAATTCAACAGGTTCATCAACAAAAAAGATATCAAATTCAACAACAACAGCAACAAAAGCAAACATCTGTCTCCAATTACCAAAACAAGCAGCAGCAACAGCATATTGTTACGATAGGGCCGCGCGTTCCTGCAGGAAATACACCAGATTCCTCGCCAGCTTTATCGGCTGCTGGTTCGGAGGTACCGAGTCCATTTGGCGACCGAAAATCAAATGTGATAAAGAATACAACCCAAGAGACCCAAGTAAGTTTGATTATTTTCATATTCTCGCATTTGATGATGTTTTAAATCACATACATATTTCTCTTTCTTAGCAAATAATTCCACAAAAAGTTGTCCAATTCAATCCGAAACTTGATCCTGTAACATCACTTTCAGAATATTGTGTTGTAAGGCGGTGTGCGCAACCTGAATACACTTTCTTCAAATCGAAATTCTCCAAGTTGTTGCAGTGTCATGTACTATTCAATGAAAGTGTTTACTCTACGTATCCAAATGAAAATTTGGCTAAATTCTCTTGTGCCAGTTTGGCCACTGATGAAATAAAAATACAAGACAGTCGTCGTCATTTGCCTGTGTTCCCTGACACCGATCAAGAGTTGACAGCTACTTAGCCGGCAAAGCAGAGGGTAGTATGATTAATATACAGGTTGTGCTGTATGATACATCTTCGCAGGAGGATGTTAATTTAAATCCCTTGATTCTGCATTAAATCTGTGATGATACTCCCCCACCGGAAATTAAACGAACTGGTCTTACAACTGTTCTTATAACCCACATTACAGATTGTCTGTAGATGTTGGAGATGTTTTCTTGCAGGTCAAGAAATCTGAGTTGCAATATGTTCAGGTTTGTATCTACATATATAAACTCTGTTCCAAAGAAACATTCATAATAATTACTTTTTTTTCTCTATTTAGAAACTCATAAATCAACTTATAGAGTCGAAATTCAAGAAAGACCAGCATAAAGTGACCCTAGCTGATATTCAAACTTCGAATGTTTTTAATTTGTGATAAAACCACAAATCGGTGGCATCGTGGAGTATTGGCTAATCCAAATAATCAACAAGACAACAACTAAAAGAAGATGAATTTGATTCACACAGGTAATGACTAAATTCCAACTGCCACTAACATAAACAAATTAGTTAGAAATTAATTTGTTTGTCCTTTTGCAAAATCGTTACCTACTAAAGAATTTCATTTTATTTTACAGGTGAAAAGCCCTACGCATGTTCGGTGTGTCCTAAAGCCTTTATTCAACGTGTTGTACTTAGGGAACACATACGCTCCGATCATTCTGGACTGGATTTCAAAAGGCAGACATTACTGCTCTGTATGCCCCAGTATCCTGCCAACATCAAATGAATTGATTCAGCACTTAATTTTTTAGACAAACAAATAATGTAACACGTTTATTGTTATGCATACATTGTACATAAGTAAAGATGTAAGAAAAACGAGGCTTTTTTTGTAAAATATATTCCAATTTGCAAATAAAAGAAACATGACATATTTATGAATTTCGTCCTTGATAAACAGGTTTTGCTATAATGGAAATGCTTAGCACTGACGATTGGTAGATCTGTCACCAAAACTTCAAAACTGGGAACCAACTCAAAAGAAGTTCGGCGCGTACGCACTGTCTACATTTAGGATGCGCTTATACTTTTTAGCTGAATTTACTTCTTTTTCAGCGAAAACAATTATAAACTATAGAATTTGAATGCCAATAGCCACAAAAGGTTATATTTAGACCAATATACACTGAAAGTGAGTCGAAACATGCATTTTTATACAAAAAAAACTATAATTGTTTTCAATTTTTGAATTCAACGGATTTTTCTTTTAAAGGGGACTGAGCAATTTGAGCAATTTGAGCTAAAGCAACAACTAATACATCCACAGATGCTCGATCCCATAAGAAATGCATTGGATAACTAACGCATTCACACCTCTGTTGCCTTAATCAGCTTGTAGGGCGATAGCGAACGAACCCCTCGAGTCGGTTCTCTAGGTAAGTCTTTTCTCTATGGCAGCACGCAGCAACAACCGCGTCACGCAATAAGAATATTGAATTTGTAAAACAACATAAATTGTATTCTTTGTTACTTATAAGAAATCGAATCTAATAGGAATATTCTTTCGATAAAATGATTCTATCAGAACTAAAGTATAACTCAACGACAAGAAAACGAACACGCCTAATTTGGTGTGATCGTCACTTAGAAATTTGTTTAAAGATGGCAGTTCGCTATTGTGAATAGCCTATTCCACCTTGTTCTAATTGGATTGTTTCAATCCCGCATTATTCCAACTAGCCGGCAATAGTGAACTAGGTTTCTTTTAACACGTCGCGACAGACAGCTTTCTTTTATTGTCTGGTCGGCGTGCGAAACACATCTTGGTTACAAGAAACTTAAAGTCCAAAAAAACTGGTAAGAAAAATATGAAATCTTAAACATTATCAGCCATATTAATAAAAACCGCTTATTCTACCTTTATTCCACGACTTTACTAAACGATAGAATAAGAGTTAAGCTATGGATTAAAGTGTTCAATGAATAAAAACAAAATGCTCGTGGAATAGTAAAGTGACGTCTACCAAACATCTCTTGAGAAAATCTACTACAATAAGTAATATGCTTGTTTAGTGACTTGAAATTTTCACCGAGTTTCCCAAACATATTTTTTTTTGTATGGGTTTTGAGAGCAAATTATGAAAATTTGTCGAAAAAAAACTCACGTCACCAAACACACATAAGGACTTTTATTTTTAGGTGAGAAGAAATTATTTTCATGAATTGTGTTTGGAAATAAATAGATGTTCATGGAGATAAATGAAGATGCAGTATACCTAGGTTAGGTACCTATAATTTTTTTTGATAGTTGGAAATTAGGAAGATATATATACCTACATAGATAGTTATGTGTACCTTTAGAAAGATAGATATATAGAGAAATATATAGATGGAAAAAGATAGTTATGTTAGATAGTCTATGTAGGTGAAATGGGTGGCAATAAATCTGCCATTATTATTATTATTTTTTTCAAAACATTTTCTTTACTTAACTTTTACTTTCACTTATATTTTTTTTATTTTCAAAACAATTTTAAATCATCTGGTTTTTTATTCCTTCGCTAAACCACCTTCTTCGGTGGATTAGCTTAGTAAACGTCACTTAGTAGACATTTTGTTTTATTCATAATACTTTGCGCTTAGTCCACGGAATAAGGCCTAAACCTTCACTATTCCACGTTTATTAATTTGGCTGTATATATTTGGTAACTTATTTACAACAACCTAATTAGGATTTTCAAACCACATTTTGGTGGGCGATGAATTTTAACTAGGAAGGATAAGCTGTGAGTGGCAAGAATTTTATTCGAATACAGAAATTAATTGAACAAAGAAAAAGTAAAGAACGCATGGCGGTTGTATGGAATAAAAAAAAGTCCTAAAATAACAAGGTAAATCTTTAATATTAGAAAAAAGAGAAAATCTAAATCTAAAGATTAGATAGATTAGATTAGATTAATTTATTCAATGTAAAAAAAATTGTACAATATCATTGAGAAAAATAACTGAATAATAAAAAGGCATGACATTTCTGTCGTCTGCCTGAGTAACAACATTACAAAATATTTTTAATAATCACATGATTTTTTTTTTCTTTTTTTTAAATGAATATTTACGTATTTAAAGCAATTGGACTGATTTTAGGTATTTCTTTTTTTTTTTTAAGTAAAACAATAATTAGATAATGTTAATAATAAATTGAATTAAATTTTTTTTTTTTTTTTTTTTTTTTTAGAAACTTTCATTAACTATTCTCGTTCTATAAGAGTTGGCTGCGATATAGTATTCGTACAGTTGTATCCAGTTACATCCGTTAAGATAGTTTTTTACTTCTTCTATTTCAAGAACATTTTTTCCAAAATATAATCGCCTTAACTCTTTTAGTATAGGACACACGCCAATGAAGTGAAGCACATCTTCTCTCTCATGTAAATTGCAAAGTGAGCAGTTTCCTGTTCCACCCGTTCGATGTGGTGTGAAGTTTAACTTAATATTTTCTCCTCTAATTTTAAAAATTGTTCCTATCATAACACAAGAAAAGCGGCTATTGAAATAATTGTTTTGATTAAGACTATAATTGATCTTTGAATAGTATTGCCTCTCCGTTGAATCTCGAGCTCTTTCTATGAAAGCGTACCTTTCATTTTCATCTGTGAGCCTTATAATCTCATAGAAACAGCTTTTCAATTGCTCCGTATTACTAGCGCTTAAGTTGAGCGTTATTCCGCAATCTGCCGCAAGTTTGGTCCAGTCTTTCATAAATAAAGTTTTGTTCCGAATTGCGTACCGCAAAATCTGCTTTGGAAGTCTAGAATCACTCATTTTTATTACTCGCACTAGATAGTCGGCATTTAGTTTCAAAGATGAGATGAACATTGTTGGAAGGCCGGATTCTAAATAGTACATGTACTTAGGTGTATTAATAGGTAAGTAAAAAATTTTACGAAGAAAGAAGCGAAGCAGGTATTCGACTATTTCAAATCTCTGTCCACCCCAAACTTGTGCACCATACAAAAGGATTGACTGAGCTGTTGCTTTGAAGACATTGAATTTTGAACTTACAGACACCAACTTATTGCTGAAAATACTTTTCCAATTCGAACAGATTGCAGTTTTCGATTTATCTACTTTGGATTTTAAGTGACTTTCCATTTTTAAGTTGAAGGCCATTTCCATTCCTAGGTAGGTATATTTCTTTACCACTTCTAGCACTTGTTCACCATACATCCATCTTTCATTTCTTGCTAACCTGCCAGAACCTTTCTGAAATATCATAACTTTCGATTTCTCGACGTTAACCTCCAAACCCCACAATGTGCAATACTCAAAAAGTTTGTTTATCATCATCTGCAGGGAACTAGGTGATTCAGCCATCATGACTATGTCGTCTGCGTACATTATTACTTTAATTTTAGAGCCGCTAATATCTACTCCACACGCAAGACAATCTACGAGGTCATCCAGAAAAAGAGCAAAAAGAAGTGGACTTAAATTACAACCTTGCTTAACACCTCGATTAATCTCCAGCTTTTCCGATTCATCTTTACCATTGAAAATACTTGCCGTAGTTTGTTGATACAATTTTTCTATTGCTCGCACGAACTTTGTAGAAATTCCTAAGTTGTAGAGTCGCATTTCGATTTATGACATCAAAGGCTGCTCTAAAATCAACAAAGAACGTTAACAGTTTCTTACTTTGGTCCAACTTCAATTGAGCTATTGATGTTAATATGAAGATATTGTCAATTGTAGAGTAACCATTTCTAAAGCCTGCTTGAAATTCACTGAGTTTATTATTAACATGTACCCATGTACTTAGGCGCTTGTATAACAGTGTCGTATAAGCTTTTAGTGTCGAGTTTAAAAATGATATTCCTCGATAGTTACTAGGATCCATAGGGTCTCCCTTTTTAAAAATTGGCCAAATAAGTGTTTCGTAAAACTGCTCAGGAAGCGAGCCAAAATTAAAAATGATGTTAAATGCTGTGGCTAGATTTTCTTTGAAAGATTTGGTATTATATTTGAAAAATTCCAAGGGTATTCCATTCGAGCCTGCTGCTTTTCCGTCCTTCATTGATTCTAGTACACTTTCAACCTCTTCCAATAATATTTCTTTATCTAAAATATCGTCTTTCACACAGGGTTTCGCAAAGCTCCATGAAGTATGTTCCGTTCTGTTAAGTAAAGAAATATAGTGGCTTCTCAACTTCTCTACTTGTATAGCAGCAACTTGTTTGGAATTCGAGTTTCCGTTCAACCTCCGTGTCAAGGACCAAAATTCCGAGGAATCTCTACTTCGGCTCAATAAGAATGCCAATTTTTCTTCATTTGCTTTTTTCTTTTCTTTACACATTCGTTTGTATAGTTTGGAGGCTTCGACATATTCTATTTTAATGCTTGCTGAATCGTATTTTCTCAAAAGATTAAGAAGGGCCAAAGATTTTTTTCTTAATTTCTCACAATTGTGATCATACCATTCTGATTTTTTTCGCAGACTTGTTGTTTTTTGTAAGGTTCCAGCAACATCTAACACAATAGTTTCTAGATCACATATTGGTAAGTATTTAGCAGCTGCCCTGCTTTTCTTGACCAGTAGCTTTGTTTCCATTTTTTCTTGAAATTCGTTTTGTTTAAATTTGTTCCACTTTAGATAATTGGTTTTGTGAAGTTTTTCATTTGTTATATCTTTTTGTATATTAGCACTTTCAATTATAACCGTTTTAGGCAGGTGATCCGAATATGTTGCATCTCCAACCGCAAAGTCTTTAATTATACCGTACCAGTCTCCACCAACAAGCGCATAATCAATAGTAGAGCTGCCTTGCTTCCCAATAAACGTAAATTCACCCCTTATGTCTCCAGCTGTGCTGCCATTCAATACACTTAGTCCAAATTCATTGCTCATTTCGATAATTTTTTTTTCCTTCGGCATTTACTTTTTCGTCTTTAGAAGAACGTTTTACATTTCCAAATATAATTTCAGCTTCAATATCTGCTGTTCTAGCATTTAAGTCTCCAATTATTAATAGATTATGTGATTTAAGGGAGCATAAAAAGTCGTATAATATTTCATAATCTTGCTGCCAATGATTGCAATTCAAGTAAACGGGCACAATATACAGTAAATTATCTTCGCTTTTTAATTCAATATACACTGTTTCATCTATATTGTTAATTTTACTTTCGAAAAAAAGACCTTTTTTTATTGCAGTTAATGTCCCACCGCTTGCTCTGCCTCTGTTTGATGTTCTTTTTGCGGGAACCCAATGGCAATCATATGAAGCAAAATAGTTTTCATAGTTTTTTAATAAATTCTCTTCTACATGTGTTTCCAATAAAAGAACTATATCAAAACAATACAAATATTTAAAAAAAGCCAGGAAATATCAATTTACTGCTAAGTCCACCAACATTATACGCTACAATTTTATAACTATTTAAAAAATTTTCTTTTTCGTTAATTTCCTCAATGACACCCCTGTCCTATTGCTGTGATGCTGAGCTATTTGGCACCACTTTTCGAGTATGAGCTTCACTCATACCTGTCATGTAGTTTGTCGCTGTCAAAGAGCTTACGCTGTCATTACCAATTGTTTCAATTCTCGTTTTCGGTATACAAGTGTTAAATAAATTGTTAGGAAAATTAAATGTTTCACATATTTTCAAGAATCCGCAGCTTTTTCCGTACATTAAGCCAACGCTATCTTCCCACACAAACTCCAGATTCTCAATAAAGAGTTTATCGTCTCTTACTATCGCCTTTAAATTTCGTTGATGATGTTTGACAACTTTTCTGACGTATAACAAGTGTGCTCTTCCTTTGCGGATGCTTGGTGGAAAATCTTTCTGCACAGATATATTAGTATTCTTAAGTGTATGTGTATTTTTAAGTATATCGTGAATATTTTCTTTTGTTTTAAATTTAACAATAAAATTTTTGAACTTGGGGTTCCAAGATTTAACCTCTTTGATTTCTTCGACATTGTTGTTGTTGTTTTCGTTTGACAACTTCGAGCAAATATCTAGAACTTGTGTCTTTTGTTCTTGACGATCATTTGTTTCCACTCTGAAAAGGAGGTTTTTTTCTAAAGATTGCATCTGTAGATGCTCTAATTGCTTTTCGAGGAATTCAACTTTAGTTTGTAGTGCATTCATATTATGTTTTAATTCATCATTTTCATGTTTCAAAGCTTGTATATCTATGCGTACGATCTCCACATCAGACTTGGATGCAAGATGTTCCAGCTTTTGATCCAATATAGTTTTTAAATCTCCAATTGTCATATTTGAGACAAGATCTGATTCGTTTCTACCCTTTTTGTTTAAGTTATCCATTTTTTCGGGTGAAAGCTGTGAATACGAACGTTTTTGCATTCCCTTTTTAAACAAAATCTTTGGCGGAATTTCTTTGTTCTCAAAGAAGAATGTTATACTTTCAAGTTTTGGCTAAATAAATAAAATCAAGTATCACTTGCCTTTTAACTCCAATCAGATGTTATAGTGCAGACGATTCTTAGCTTATTTACAACTTTATAGCTCCAAAGTAATGTTTTTAAGTGATAATCTATATTAATTTAATAGCGCTTAATCTTTTTCACTTCTTACACTTCTCGCACCAGTGTTGCCACTCAAATCTAAAGAAAAGAAAAGAAAAGAAAAGAAAAGAAAAGAAAAGAAAAGAAAAGAAAAGAAAAGAAAAGAAAAGAAAAGAAAAGAAAAGAAAAGAAAAGAAAAGAAAAGACAAAATAAAAAGAATTTCCGTAAAAGAAAGAAAATAGTTTTGGCGGCACGAGCAGTACCCACTTTTTTATGTTCCTACAGGTACAACGACGAGCCATGGCTCAAAAATATTCCAGTAAAGCAAGCCACCCTAAAGAAATCATCGCGCCGACCAGACGGGATTATATACATATTTAATTACACATTCATTTTTTTTGAATAAAATCCCTGAACAATCTCATGAATGAATCTCCAATCAACTTTTAGTCAGATTCCCAATTAATCTTCAATTTATTAATTTCCATCATTGAATTGGACCCGAACAAACCTAATTTCCTTTAAGATCTACGAAATTAGAGTCCTCGGAATCGGAAGCTATATCCATCCGATTCTCAACAAGACAAATAGTCTCAATTATAATCTCAACAATCAAACTCACAACATCAGAGTTATAAAGTTCGATGTTTCGGATATTTTTGGATTTATAGTCATCAAATCCTCATCAATACCATCCGCAACAATCAAGTTTTGTTACATTTACTCACCGAAGTCGGATTCTCAGAATCTGGATCTTTCATACTTCAAGATCTCCAATAAGCCAAGTTATATCAATCCAGATCTCATCAATCAAATCAAACACCAATCAAGTCGCAACATTTTTCATATTCTTTTGAATTAGATGTTCCTAGAAAGTGGACTCAAATAAAAAGTGTTCATGACCTACAAATGGACATAATATATGTTAGTAGATAACTTAAATTCCTTTTTATTTGAGAGATCAGTGAGAATTTTTAGAGATTTGAATAGGTTAAATGTGAGATAAAAGTTTGACAAACGAAACGTTTCAAGTATCCGTAGTAAGAGAAAAGATTAAGTCGCGAAGGTCGAGTTAAATTAAAGTAAATGTTTGAAATCAATGAAAGTATCTGAAAATATGATACCATCATAAATGGTAAAGAAAAGTTTCATGATCTTAATTTTTTTTGATAACCTTTTTGAAAAGTTTTATTTGAAAGTGTGACTACGAATGTACGTTCGCTATTTAAGAATTAGTAACAGCAGCATAGTACGAAGTTCTAATATTTTGAAAGTGATATTAAATCTTCAGTTTTGAAACACCGATAGTAGAGCAGGGATTAGTTTACTTAAGATATTTTTGTTTTGTAAATTCTTCCGCTCCTTTTGAAGACAAATTTCAGGATTAATCTAGAAACGAGAAAACCCATCACTAGTAAAAACAGTCAAGGAACGAGTATAATCAATTTGTGAAATAATCTTTTAATTCAAAAACAAATTATTAACAGCTAATACATCAATCGACTCCGAGTTCGTGTGCACTTCAACAAGAAAAAGATCTGGTGAGTGAAACTATTATTTTCTTTTATTATTACCTATTATTATAATCTTGATTTTTACAAATTGATCTATATAAACATTTGAAATTCCCTTGATATTGAACGATATTTTAAAGTTAATGACAAACGGATAGAAATAAATTTTGAGATATTTTTTTTTTACGTTGAACGACAATAAATATATATATAGTGGTAAATTAGAAAACCATTACTAGAGGACAAACGTCTAAATCGTGAAATTTTTCAAATCCGCGTGTTCAGAAAGATAAATAAGAAACAAAAAATTTATTAGGAATCAATATAAAAACTTTTATAATGGACTTGATTGAAAAGAAGTAATTTCAGTACGTCATTAAACAAATCCTTAATATAATTGTTAGAAGAAAATGTAATCTGGTTGAAGATTACATATGTTTATTTTGAGAAGAATAAATTTTTGGATAGATTTTTTTTATATTTAGACAAAGAAATGAGCGGAAGTATATGTTAGTTATCGATTACTTTTGTGAAAGTTATAGTTAAGAAAAATTTGTGTTGAATAAAATTATAAAAAGAAATGATTAAGTTTTAAGTTTTTTAAGTTTAAGTGATTTTATTTATCCTTTCACTATATTTATAACAATTAATATTAATACATAATCAAATATAGCATGGCATTGCCGTCTGCCAGATTGACAAATATTTACATGTACATATGACTATAATTTTTTGAATTTTAATTTTTTTATTTTTCAAGCAAATTTTTTTTTCAAGAATATCAAAAAGCAAAGAGAAAAAAAAAAAAACATTAAAAAGCTTCATTAATGATCCTTTCTCGATACTCCATCGCAAGCTTGCAGTAACTGAATAGCTTCGAGACTTCCATTTCATTCAAAATCAATAACATCTCCTCCTCCGTTAAAACATTGCAACTAAAGAACAATCTTCTTATTTCCTTCAAAACCGGACATCTTCCCAAAAAATGCAGCACATCTTCTCTTTCCCTCTGATTACACAGATTACATACCAGAGGCAGGTCATCTCTGTGAGGTACGTAGTTAAGACGCAACAGTTCACCACGCAGTCTTACCATCATAGAGATTTGCTCAACACTGTTCTCGTCTCGAAAATAGTTTCTATGGCCCAAATTGTGACATAATCTACTATGCACAGATCTATGCACGGAACTGGCCGCTTCTTGCATATATTTCTCTCGATATTTGATGTCGACTACCTCTATTAGTTTGTAAAGCGTGCTTCTCCAATCATTGAGATTTTCCAGATCCAAATTTAACTGAATCCCACACCAATGGGATAGCTCTACCCACTCTGCAACTGCTTCTTCTTTCAATGACATGAATCGCCGCTTTCTTTGGTAGTCTATCATTGGCCATATGTAACACCTTAAGAATATAGTCTATTTGGAGCTTGAGTGTGCGTGTGAACATCGGAGATAATCCTGTTTCCAGCATAACGATATAGTTGGCTGTATGAGACGGAAGATGAAATATTCTTTTGACATAAAACCTCAGAAGTTTTTCAACCGTTTCATAATACTTATATATAATAATATAATATTTCATAATACTGTATATATGAATACTGAATAGGAGAACAGTGCCGTCTGCCAAACAATAAGTTATAATAGTAGATTTATAAAATTAAGTATTTTTAGCTACAATATAGCTGGAATTAAAAACAAATTAATGCTAGCTGATTTTTTCAATTTAACTCAAAAATACGATATTATTATACTGATCGAAACATTTCTAGAAGATGAAAGACAAAATGTTATTTCTAAATATTTCAAGGATTTTAATACCAGCTATATTCCAGCAGTTAGAAATAGTATTTACGGTAGAGCTAGTGGGGGAATATTTTGTGGTATAAAAAAAAGTAAAATTAGTGACTTTGTTAAGTTTAGAATAATTAGTAGTAAGTTAGTTTTCCAGATAGATGGCAACACAACCCACAAAACTCACTTTATTATACCTTTATACTTAAATTGTAATAATTGGTTGAATGACTATGAGGAACTGTACGACTTTTTAAATAATTTCAACTTAAGAAATATTATGTTGATCGGTGATTTGAATGCCAGAATTGGGCTATATCAAAATTCATGCATGGAGGAGTTGAACACTCAAACGGACCTATCTTCAAGAAGAAACTCTAAAGATACAACACTAAATAGAAACGGAAGAAGGCTTATCGAGTTATTTGAAAGTTTCGGTTTTTGGGTTTTGAATGGTACATCGAGAAGTGATGCTTGTGGAGAGCTGACCTTTGTGGGTGGACAGGGAAGTTCAGTTATCGATCTCTGTGCGGTAAATGGTGATTGGCTTCAGGCTATCGATAATTTTGAAGTATTAGTTGCAAATTTTAGCTCCCATTTACCAATTCTTGTCTATGCTAACTTTTCTCAAGAAACATCTCGCGAAAGCTCAGTAAAAATTCCAAGACACAAATGGATACCTCAGGAGGGAGATAGATTCCGGGAAAGATTGAATCGGCAAGTGGGCTCACTGCCACTCCCAAGTACACGCTTTTCTTCAATTGACCAATTAGACGAAAAAATTAGCGAAATCATAAGATCATCAGCTTCTCGCACTAATAATTCTCGGCAGCTTCAACCAATGTGCAAATGGTTTGATTCTGAATGTATAAGACTCCGTAAGAAATCTTTCGCTTTGCTAAACTTGTTTAGGAGACACAATTTAGACTACTTCAAGTCTGCATATCTGGAAGCAAACAAAATATACAAACGGGTTTGTGAGTTTAAAAAGTTAAATTACACAGTTAATTTAGCAACCAGCTTAGAAAGGTGTAAAGATTCTAAAACTTTTTGGTATAATGTACGGGAGTTGGGTGGAAGCAATCGTGTGTCTTCAAGTCAATTACAAGCTGAAGTTCTGGCGTCCCATTTCCGGTCCTTGTTGACATGTCAAGATGATTTGCACTCCTTTCATTATGCTTGTCCGGGCACATACAACGATTTGCTTGACGCACCCATAGTTTCTGATGAATTGGATTTTGCTCTTTTTAAAATGAAAAATAATAAATCTCCTGGAATTGATGGCATTCCCCTTGAATTACTAAAAAACTCATCTTCAGAATTTAAGCAATATCTTCTCTCTTTCTATAACACCTTATACGATAACTCCTGCATTCCTTCTAGTTTTAAAAAAGCAATTATATTTTCAATATTTAAAAAAGGTGATCCTAACTTACCTCAAAACTATAGAGGCATCTCAATACTAAATTCATGTAGAAAAGTTTTTACTAGAATTCTGTATAATAGACTTATCAACTGGGTAGAATCAAACAATCGATTAAGCATGTTCCAAGCTGGATTTCGTGAGGGTTTCTCAACTGTCGACCATATTTTTGCTCTGTCAAGTATAGCTAACAAATTTATCCTAAAGAAAAAGAAGTTGTACGCTTGCTTCATTGACCTAAAAGCTGCATTTGACACTGTCAATCGACAAGCTTTAATCTATAAACTGTCTTCACTTGGAGTTTCTAGAAAGTTTCTAAATATCTACGAACAATTTTTGTGTCAAACATATGCTACAGTATGCGATGGATCAGAGAATTCAAGTTGGTTTGAAACGACTGCAGGTGTTCCCCAAGGATGTATCCTCAGCCCAATCTTGTTTTCTCTCTTCATTGATGATGTTTCTGAAAATTTACCTGGCGGAGTTTGTTTCTCAGATATTCGTATTAAAGTTCTTCTTTACGCAGATGACTTGGTTGTGTTGGCGGATAACCCTTCTTCTCTCCAACTTCAAATAAATAGGCTACAGTCGTACTGCACTACCTGGGACCTTAAGATAAATTCAGAAAAAACAAAAATCATGGTATTTGAGGCTCGGAGTTGTAGAAGGCCGAGAGAAGAAAGGTGGTTTCTGAACAGCCAGTCTATCGAAATAGTACAGGAATTCAAATATTTGGGAGTATTGATGTCTGCTAATGGTAGCTTCACTAAGCATGTCCAGCATAAGAGTAAAGAAGCCAAAACAGCCCTGAATGTTATGTGGCCAAGCTTCTTCTCAAACCAAAACATAAACTTAGGATCCAAATATAGAGTTTTCGAAGCAACCATTAACACTTGCATGTCCTATGGTATACAAGCCTTTGGCCAAACTTTCTTTGAAGAGTTTGAGTTGATACAACGCCTTTTTTTTAAAAGATTATTTCGGCTGCCTAGTTCAACTCCTACCTACGCAATTTACGTTGAGTCTGGAATTGCACCTATTTATGTTAAAAATTTAAAATTGCAAGCAGATTTTCTTACAAAAGTGATGAGAAAACCCAGTTCCAATCTTCACAAATCTATTATGAAGTTCCTTTTGCGCACAAAAGCATCGCCATTCAAGGAATGGTTTCAACTTGCCCAGTCACATAATGTCTCTCTAAGTCTTACAGAATTCAACATAGATAATTGGAAAGAACAGTTTTCTAATATTATTTCTAAGGTTGATGAAAATATGTATCTTCAACACTTGAATAAAGCATCAGCGTCGACAACAAGAGAAATCTATAGAAACCTAAGCCATTCCCTTAATTTCAATGGCATAAATTATTTTAAGTTTGGACTTTCTGTTAAGGCTGTAAGTACAATTTTCAGGGCAAGAGTAGAAATATTGAATTTGAACTATATTCCTCATCGGGCAGATCTACCTATCCTTTGCAATTTTTGTAATAGAAATGAGCGCGACGATATCTACCATTTCATAGCTATTTGTCCGATTCTACAAGAAATTCGAAGGCTTTATTTCCAACATAATGTTCTTTCCAGGGTACAAATGCTTGACATATTAAATGGGTCTGTGGGTTGGTCAAATCTCTTCATGTTCTGTGATCATGCATTAAATTATCGAAAAAACTTTTCAACCTTTTAACTTTCTTTTATTTTCTTCTTCTTTGTTATAAACATTTATTTGCAAATTTTTTTTATAATCTATAATTTTATTTAAATAAAAATGTAAACAAATCCCTATTATAAAATTAAATTTTCATCGCTTGTTATTATTATAAAGTTATATACTAAGCACTTTTTGCTATTCTCAATATGAATTTTTAAACCTACCAATTATTTTTTCTATTAATAAAAAAAAAAAATTATGTTAAAAAATGTTATTTTCTGGCAGACGGCAATCATGCCATGTCCATATATTATTTTGTTCTCAAAATTGTAAATTTAATTTGAAATAAAGAAATAATAATAATAATAATAATAATAATAATACTTATAGCCCCATACCTGCGATGCATAGAGCATTATTGACTCTGAGACTGCTTCAAAGACTCGAAATTTACTACTATGGGTAATATTTTTGTTGGCGAAACATTTTTTCCATGTAGCACCAATGGCATGCTTGGCCTTTCCGATTTTCTCCTTAAGATGCTTCTCCATGTTTAAATTTTTAGTAGAACATACCCCGAGATATTTATAATCATTAACAACTTCAATACTCTCGTCGTTATAAGACCACCTCTCATTGGCACAACGCCTGCCACCCCCTTCCTTGAAAATCATGACCTTAGATTTATTTAGATTTACTTTGAGACTCCAAGCTTCGCAGTATCTATAAAGTTGATTAGTCATCAGCTGCAGCGATTCAGGTGAATACGAAAATAGAACTATGTCATCTGCAAAGAAAAGTGCCTTGATGAGGGTTCCTGCGTACACAACTCCTCCAGATAAACATTCAGAAAGGTCTTCGATGTAAAGAGCGAATAGAAGAGGACTCAATGCACATCCCTGCCGAACCCCTGATTCGGTTTGAAACCACTCAGACAATTCCACTCCATTCCATACTGCCGATTTAGTTTCTCCATATAGGTTTTGTAGAACTCGTCCAAACTTAATGGACATTCCTAACCCGTACAGCTTGTACATTAAGGCTTGTCTGTCTACTGCGTCGAAAGCTGACTTAAAATTAACAAAAAAGCAATATAACTTTTTCCCGTTTTGCAGAAATTTTTCTGCGATGCTCCTAAGTACAAAGATGTGATCTACCGTGGAGTATCCAGGCCTAAATCCAGCTTGAAATTCTTTAATTAAATGATTTTCATAAATCCACGAGCTAAGTCGTCGTTGTAAAAGTGTGGTGAATATCTTATAGGAGGCGTTTAGGAAGCTTATGCCTCGATAGTTTTCCGGATTCATCGTGCACCCTTTTTTGTAAATCGGGAAAATTAAGGATTCCTTGAACTGTTGCGGAATACCTCCTGTATCCATAATCTTGTTAAACAAAATATTAAGGCTCGTTACTAGTTCCCTGGTCCCATATTTGTAAAACTCCACTGGGATTCCGTCAGATCCTGCTGCCTTGCCATCCTTTAATCTACTTAAAACATCAGTTATCTCTATATTCGTTATAGGCGCATCCAAAAGTCGATTTTCAAGGCCTGGAACAGCATAAGAAATGGTTATACGATTATAACGAGGATTCAATAGTTCCTTAAAATGCGTCAATAGCCTACCAGGTGTTAGTTGGTGGTTTATTACGAACTTGTTTCCGTTTAAGGTTTTTACCAATTTCCAAAATTTTTTTGAATTATTGCATTGTGCCAGACGTTTAGACTCTTCCTCGAAGTATTGTTCTTTTTTATTCCTACATAAAATTTTATATTCCTTGTTTGCATACAAATACTGGTTTTTGCTGAATGGATCATTGTGGTCACGGAATACTTTTAGCCACGCGAATGATTTTTGCCTTGCCTTCTTACAGTCCTCATCAAACCATGGTTCTATTGGGCTCACTTTTTTTCTACCTGCCCCACTGCATCCAGGATGAGAAGATCTTATGATGTTTACAATGTCTGTAAGATCAGAGTTATTGTGTCCTCCAAGCAAAATGTCTAGGTTTCTATGATATTTATCTGCTTTGTTTTCCATCCACTTCAGTTTAGGTAGCAATGATATATTCCTATTTTCACTCAGTTCCATACCTTCAATTTGTAGGGTTGTGATTATTGGAAGATGATCCGAGTAAGGCACCCCATCGACTTGGAAATCTCTTACGTACTCGTTCCATGCACCTCCAGCCAGACAATAATCAATTACCGAATTTCCTTGTTTTCCCACAAACGTGAAGTTTCCGCACTCATCAGAAGAACTCGTTCCATTCAAAATTTTAAGTCCAAAAGAATTACACATATCAATCAGTTTATTCCCCTTAGCATTACAAACAGAATCCTTAGACTGTCGTAAAGAACCGGCTGTTTCATTTTCTAATCCTGTTTCATTTCCTGTCCTCGCTTTGAAATCGCCAACCAAAAGTATGTTTGGATTGTCGGTTTGCAGCATAAACTCGTAAAGAAATCCGAAATCTGTTTCCCACTTGTTGCAGTTTAAGTAAATTGGTAGAATCAAAAACTGTTCGTTCGATAAATTTACTTGTACATACGTAATCTCGTCCTTGGATTTGAACTTGCACACTATGTTTTTGAGGTCTTTTTTTAGTCCTAGGTACGAACCACCACTTGCTCTGCCTCTTGTATTTGACCTTATTGCTGGAATCCATTTGAAGTCGAAGTTTTTAAAATTACATTCATATTTACCGAAGTTATTTTCCGTTACAAACGTTTCAAATAAAAAAACCATATCAAAATCATTAATATAATTATAAAACTCCATAAATAAATTCTTATTAACAAGACCTGATACATTATATGCTAAAATTTTAAGTTTATAATTTATATTTGTTACATTTATTACATTTTTAATATTATTACTAAGGCAGACGGCATTTTTATTAAAAGTTAGGTTTTTGAACGCGCCTCCCCACTTGAGAGCCGCTGTAACTGGCTACCATTGTGTTGTCGCCTTCATCAGCTGTCACCTCTGTCATATCACCTACCAGGTGTTGGAGAAATGTCAATCCATCATCACTGTCACATAATAATTTGTTGTGTTTGTCATAATAAAATGTTTTTCCATTAATTTGAAGTGTTTCTCCTCTTATTTGCGTTTTTACATCCTTATTCCTTGCATATATTTGTGATTTCAATTTCACGATTTTTCTCCTTCGTTCCCTTGCTGCTGCCGGGTAATCCTTATGCATAGTTATTCCTCTGCCACGAATGTTTGATTTGGATTTCAGCACGCAAATTGCATCATCTTTGTCCTGCATTTCAACAATTACATTCGCAGTGTTTCCACCCGAATATAGTTCCCGTACGGTCTTTACTTTGTTAGGGTTATCTGATCGGAGGAGCTCAAGACACAGAGATTTTGCCTGTTGCACCGCATCAAGACCATTTTGTTTTAGAAAATGCACAATAATATTTTGTTCATTAGCCTTCTTTTCAAGTTGCTCCACTTGCCGCTCGAGTGTTATACAGCGAGAGTGCATTTGCGTTAGCTGTAACTGCAACGATTTGTTGTTTTGTTGTAAACACACAATCTCCGTACTCTTTCAATGTCTGATTTCGTTGCCATGTTTTTTAATTTTTCATCGAGTATAGGCGCCACAGAAGATTGAATGAGGGTTATTAAATCGTTTACAGGCAAATCTCCTACCATTTTCGGTGCCCCCGCTGTGGTTAATTGATTCTTTGTTGAAGTGGGGGATGGTGACAGGTCAATATGCAGTCTTTTAGCCGAAATATTTTCATTTGTTCGTACGTTAATGCCTTTGTTTATTGGTGACCGTTTGACAGACATCTTTGTTACGTCTGAATCTTATTTCTCTACTTTAAAGACTGAAAACTCACCTCAGTGATATTATATTTTGAATTCACAATAAATAATTAAAGCTCAAGTGCACTTTTAACTACTTTTTTGTTGAAGTTTTGAATAAAAATTTGCTTTTTTTGACGATTTTTTAAGAGCCCACTTTTTAAACAACTTGTCGATTCAACGTCAGGGTTGCCAACCCTAAAAAGAAATGACAATTTAAAGTTTTAATGGTGGTATATTTAGACATTTAAGATACGAATTCACCGTTTAATTATCAGAGACGTAACTGATAGATTATGATGAAGTAAAGTTAAGTGTTGAAGGGTCAAAGAGAGTCGGATTCGAGAATTTAAGGGAAGTTTATACTTTTTAGGCTTCTCTTGTTCAAATAAAGGGGATTCTCAATAAAAGTTATTTATGCCTAAAAGAGAGTCAATTACAGGAATGTAAAGGGAGATGATCTTTTACATATTAGGGCAGGGTAAAGAAAGGCAGAGAGCGCATCAACATTAGTGTCTCTCAAATAAGGGGTTTCTGAACATCCGAATCCTATGGAAACCAAGGCATCATATCAGGTGGCTCATCTGATGTGATAGGGAGGGGCAAGTGAGATTCAAGGGACACGAACACCTATGTTTCCCTCATCATAAATCACAAAGAAAAAGAACCAAACATTTATCTAAACTAAAGCAAATACAATCGAAAAGAAGAATACGACGATCTGTTCAGGTAACAGATTCTTTCGGGCCCTAGGATTTTTAACATTTAAACTAACCTGTAAGATCGAGGTTGGCTGGTCGAAAATAATGTAACCGTCTCGCTCCAACTGCAAGAACCCCACTCAACCAATTGAGTTAGCATACGTGCACCCTTAGACCAGGTGGTTGTAGCAGCGCAGACAACCCTTATGCGAAAACGTTGTGGACATCATGTCTGGTATCAGGTATGAACGAAGCATAGTGTGTAGGATAAGGTTACGATTCCTTTCTTTGAGTCAGGTAGTTAGAGAGAAGTAGGAGGTTTTCTTTTCTGAAAGCCAGAGGTGGTTAATCTCATCTCCTTTCTCTTTCATATCATACTCTATGACTACCAGGATTCTTACTTAGGGAAACGATCGATGTATTCGGCGAGTTATGATAATCAGATGGACAATCGAAGGACAAGGAGAATATTTCAACATCCTATGGGTTATTATGACTAAACTGTGATAGTAGATTTAGGAGGATATACTTTTAGTAAAATCAGAATTATAACTCGGCTGTTGAGTCGAAATATGGTGGTATAAGAATGAAAGTGTATGACATCGACGCATTTCACTAAAGATGATGAGGTCTGTTACGATATCGAATTATATCGGTATTGGGATGGATCGCTTCATTTCTGGAGGGGAATTACACTATATAATATATTTATTTATATTAGATAGTAATTTAAATTACCGTTACAGATGGCGCCCAACATGGGGCCTGAAAAGAAACGAATTACCTGTAAAGAAATGATCCGTTCGTATAAGTATTTGTTCATTTCGTTTAAATTTTTTATGTTTTTGCGTTAACAATTTTTTTTGTTAAAAATTTTGGTGTTAGAACTTTTTGTAGAAGAAGTTCACTCGAGGATTAACTCGAGGAAGATCTGGTCAGCTATTTATTATCCGGAAATTTCTGTTGATTACGAGAATTTCGTCTGTTGTAGTAAGGTTGATTAATTTTCTTACGACCTCGATTTTAGAGTTAGTACTTCTGTCCGCACTTGAGTGTTAATTACTTGGTGGTCTGTTGCATAAGGCTATATTTTAAATTTTGTGAATGAGTTTAGAGTGATGATACTCTTAACCTTTTAACCGGTGGTTGATGATGTAGATCTCGACGCACGTCTGTTGTAGAAGCATAGAGGTAGTTACGATAGATTCACTTTTTCAATGAGAAGATTCTCTCATGAACAATGACATCAGTTCCTGAAAAGGAAGTTTTAGTTTGAAGTCGAAGTAGGTGACTTTGTATTCATTGACCGGTGGTTGGTCGAACATTTTCCTAACGCACGTCTGTTGCAGTGAAGCAAATACCCTATCTCTTCTGAAAGCGAAGAACTCTTCTTTTATTTTTTTTGTGATGAAGACCAAACAAAATAAAATTTTTAGTTCGCGTATCTGCAGACGTAGGTAGATACAGTGAATTTTTTATTTAACTTTTAACAACACATAGTCATATTTCTCTTTGGGGAAGGATATTGTTGTTATTCCAACTCCAGAATCCAACTCTTAAGACCCAACAAATTATGATATTTTTTTTTGATTTAGAATTTGTATGTTTAAATTTTTGCCTGGTGGCGTATTTAGTTCAGATTTTGCCTGGTGGCACCCATTTTGAGAAAATTTTTGCCTGGTGGCGTATTTAGTTAAGATTTTGCCTGGTGGCGTATTTAGTTTAGTAAGATTAGAGTTATCATTTTTTTTTTGGAATTCACTTTTGATAGTAAATTTCTAAGATAAAATTTTTAGAGAAAACTTAAGAAAACTTAGTTTAAGGAGTAGTTAAGTTTGTAGATCATTCTTTGGATAGACCTTTTGATCCAAAGTGAATGAAAATTTAATTAGTTTAAGATTTAAGTTCAAGATTAAAATTTTTTTTTGTAATTTTAGATTAAGTTAATTTTTAACTGATGAATAGGAGAGGTAGAAAATTAATTTACCAACCAATTCCGCGTGAAGAAAGGTATAGGAGAAGAGCAAGTATGTTACTTAACCAAGCTAACCAAAGTCTTAGGGAAGAACCCGAAAACGACGAAGATAGACCCTGCACTCCAGAAGTAAATTTGGAGAACGCTGAGAACAATGCTAGCCCTCAGATTGACCCAAGGCTAAACGACCCAACGGCCAGTTCTAGCCATAACGCGCGAAGCGAATCATTAGATGCAAGCACTAATAGGTTTGATAATTATGTACAGGAAGTAGTAGCTGCGACAGTAGGTCTCAATAGAACTGAAGACCAAAGAGATGAATTAGCTCGAAGTCAAGCTAATATTTTAGAGCAAGTTAGTAATATCTTAAAAGATACTCTTTCTAAAGCTTTACCCCAAACACAACCAACCGCAACTACAACTCGACCTCTACACGAGGAACCAACACCCGTACCTCATAATGTCGAAAATAATTTACCTTTTCCTAACAATCAGAATAATCCAGCTATGACACAACCACATGAACCAAGAGTTCATGGAGTTGATATGGTCAGGGGATCCAATGTAGACAATTTTCTGACTCGAGTGAGTCAGATGAATCTTAACGATACTTCAGTCGCAACGAATCCACCCATGTCAGCTCAATCACCAACTAGTTCTTTTATGCATTTTCCACACTATCACAAGTGGGGCATCAAATATGACATAAAGAATATGACTATAGACGATTTTATGTTTAGATTAGATAAAGTGAGAGAAAGTAATCACATTTCGTGGGAGGAAGTCGTGAGTAATTTTCATCATTTTATGAGTGGTTCAGCAGAAAATTGGTATTGGACCTGGTCGAAGAGCAGGCCAAGAGCAACTTGGACAGAGCTCAAATCAGCATTAATAGAGCAGTATCGAAGTCTCGAGACCGACTCTGAATTAACCAGAAAAATGATGGATAGAAAACAAGGTTATAACGAAAGTTTTAACGACTTTTATGATGACATCATTAAAATAAATTCAAGATTAAAAATTCCAAAATCCACTACCGAAATTGTTGAACTAGTCAAACTGAATGTGAAGAGAAGAATGGGAGAATTGTTGATAACTTTCAACACATACAGTCTCACAGAGTTAGTCTATGTTTGTAGAACCATAGAGAAGTTCCTAAACGGAAAAGACGGCGAAAGCCAACGTTTCAAACTACAAGCGTCATACTCGAACCAACCAGTTCGAAAACAAGTACATGAGCTAAACCATCAGCAACTAGCGATAGATCCGGCGGAGCCAAACACTTCATTGGAGGCTTCCTATAAGAAAGAAGAATTTAAGTGTTGGAACTGCAAGGGCGTGGGTCATCTCTTTAGAGATTGTCCAGATACTAGGAGACGACTCTTCTGTTATAAATGTGGTCGAGAAGAAACTCCAAATTGTCCGATCTGTTCGGGAAACCCAATCAAGAGCAATTTTCCAATCGAGGGGGAAATTGTGAAGACCAAATACTCGGCAAACTAACTTACCCTCAAGCACCCATAAATAAAATCACTATATTGAAAAAAAATCTTCGATAAAACCGGATGTGACAAAATCAGTAAAGACAAATATATTTCCTTTAAAAAGACCTATACAGGAAAGACGAATTCAATATTATAAAGCTAGAGAACGAATTTTGACATTCCCATGTCGTTCTAAAAAAATAGCGAAGTTAAGAAGTAAAATGAAATTTAAGAGAAAATTACTAAAAGCAATATCATCAACGAATCTCAATAACAGTATTAGTAACGATCCTCGTCCTTATGTTTCTATTGAAGCATTCGGAAAAACGTGGCTCGGTCTTCTAGATTCAGGAGCTAGCATTAGTTGCTTAGGATCAGGAGCGTTAGAATTTTTGAAGGAACGTAATATTCCCTACAAGGATTTTACTTCAGCCGTTGCTACAGCTGACGGAAAGGAACAAACGATCGTAGGCATGGTTACGACCTCAGTTCAATTCAAGGGCGCAGTCCACGAGTTAAATTTGTTTGTTGTACCATCGCTGACTCAACAACTCTACTTAGGGGTTGAGTTTTGGGCGTTGTTCCAAATTGCTCCACAGCTTATTTCGTCTATGCACATAGATACTGATTCTGAAGACAATATTAAGGAACCGACAAAGTGCGTTTTGTCGAGCCAAGAGTCAAAAGTATTGAAAGAAGTAATCGAGCTCTTTCGTCTTTCCATCTTTTGCGGAGAAAGGCTTAGGACGGACTCACCTTGTCGAACACACGGGTGCACACACACCTTGTCGTAGATACGGGTGATGCTATACCGATAAAACAGCGTCACTATCCCATATCTCCTGCGGTACAAGCCCTGGTGTATGAGGAATTGGACCGTATGCTTGAGTTAGGAGTTATCGAAGAGAGTTCCAGTGCATGGAGTTCACCTGTCGTATTGGTACGAAAACCTGGGAAGAACCGCATGTGCTTGGACTTTCGGAAGGTAAATTCCGTGACAAAAAAGGATGCGAATCCAATTCCACATATCGAAGGATTATTAGCACGCCTCCAAGAGACACATTTCATCTCGAGTGTGGACCTTAAAGACGCGTACTGGCAGATACCGCTGGAGCAAAGTTCGCGGGAGAAGACAGCATTCACAGTACCTGGTAGACCTCTCTACCAATTCAAGGTGATGCCGTTCGGACTTTCGAACGCCGCTCAGAGTCTTCAATACTTAATGAACCTGATTGTTCCACAAGAACTGCGTGAACAAGTATTTGTTTATTTAGACGATCTGTTGATCATATCAAAAAACTTTGAAGAACATATTAATATGCTACGAATAATAGCGAAGAGACTTTTGGAGGCAGGATTGACGATTAACGTCAGTAAATCTAAATTTTGTTTTCAAGAACTTCAATATTTAGGATATGTGGTAGGACCTGGATTGAAGCCAGATCCTGGGAAGATATCCGCTATAGTTGATTTTCCTGTACCGACTTCCGCTATACAAGTGCGTCGATTCCTCGGCATGGCGGGATGGTACAGACGTTTCATCGAGAACTTCTCTGGCGTAGCTAGTGCTATGACAGACACTTTGAAGAAAAATCAAAAATTTCAGTTTGGAACTGAAGCACTTAAATCGTTTCAAGCCATAAAGGAAGCTTTGACTTCCGAACCTGTGTTAAGGAATCCTGATTTTAGTAAACAGTTTATCATACTATGTGATGCTTCAAACACTGGGATAGGCTGTGTGCTTTGTCAAAAGGATGAGTTAGGAATAGAGAGACCGATATATTATTACTCACAGAAGTTGAATGTGGCGCAACGGAACTATTCAGTCACCGAGCGTGAGTGTTTAGCAGCTGTGATGGGAATAAAAAAACTTAGACCTTACGTGCAAGGGTACAGATTTTTGTTTGTTAACGACCACGCAAGCTTAAAGTGGCTGTTGAATTTGAAGGATCTAACGGGGAGATTAGTGCGTTGGAGTCTTCAATTACAAGGGTTTGATTTTAGGATTGAACACCGGAAGGGTACGTTGAATGTAGTGCCAGATGCTTTATCTCGCACTCACGAGTTAGAGAGCCTACATTCAAAGGTATGTCCACCGGGGTCTTTGTCAATCAACCCGACTGAAGTGTTGTTTGTCGATCTCGAAGACCCAGCTTTTAAGTCGGAAGAATATCTCCAGATAGCAGAACACATCAGGAACAATAATGAAAGATTACCTGATCTTAGATTTTCGAAAAATTTCGTATACAAGAAGATCAGGCATTGTACAGGCAACCCGCTTCAAGATTTTCAAGTCTGGAAGTTGTGGATTCCAACGATGCTGACGGAACCGATGATTCGACAGGCTCATTGCCCGCCTCGAGCTTCTCATGGAGGGGAAAGCCAAGACTCTGTATCGACTCCGTCAACAATTTTTCTGGCCGTCCATGGCATCCTAAGTTAAAGCATTTATTAGTAATTGTGATACATGTAAAACGACCAAATCTAGTAATGCGATTTTGCGTACCGAAATGGGGGAAGCATATGTAGTTGAAAGACCCTTTCAACACGTATATGTCGATTTTCTCGGACCGTATCCGCGATCTCGTAAAGGTAATTGTTATATAGTAATAGCGTTAGATCAACTAACTAAGTTTGTTTTCATCAAACCTTTGAAGAAAGCGAATTCAAATGAAGTAATTAAATTCTTGAGAGATGATATCTTCATGATTTACGGTGTACCCGAAAGTTTGTTGTCAGACAATGGTTCACAATTCTTGAGTAAAGAATTTAATAAAATGACAGAAACGTTTGGTATAAGACACGTTAAAACGGCTGCATATGCTCCGCAAGCTAACGCGAGCGAAAGAGTCAATCGCTCCATTTTATCAGCGATTCGTTCTTATATCGACCCTCGACAATATAACTGGGATGAGTACTTATCTTGTATAGGTAGTGCTCTACGTACATCGGTACATTCAGTTTTAGGCATGTCGCCATTTGAAGCTTTGTTCGGACAAAGAATGATCGAACATGGCGCAGACTATAAACTCTTAAAGGAACTTAATGGACTGAAAAACAGCGAAATAGATTGGTTACCTAAAACAGCAAAAATGAACATCTTACACACACATCTTAAGTCAGCTTTAGAACAAGCGCATGAAACTTATAGGAAAACTTATAATCTTAGAAGTAGTCTTGTCAAATTCAATGTAGGAGACATTATTTTTAAGCGAAATTTCATATTGAGCGATGCAACTAAACATAGAAGTGCGAAACTTAGTCCGAAGTTTTTGAAAGTGACTGTTGTAAAAGTTGTCGGGAATAACTTGTACAAGGTCAAGGACGAGAAGGGATTTGAATCCGTAGTGCATACTAAGGATTTGAAAAAGTAGACAGTATATCTTATGTCAGTAGCCCGGCTTTGTCAGCTGTGCATGAGACACCCTTGTATACACATGATTCAAAACCGTTTCTTTTCTTGTTCGTCCGACGAGTTGGGAACTAGTCTGAAGAACAAGATTTGTAGGAAACAGTGCAGGAACAGACAAGAACAGTACGGCTAGATCTTATAAAATTCTCATTTTTTATATTTCTGAAAATGTTTCGAAAAATCATTTAATGTCTGAACATCATTTTTTTTACACCCAACACTTAGCGCAACTTATACCTGGTTAACGAACAACCAAAAGTTCAATCCATACGCTAACACTAGCAAAGAAATTCATTGCAGCACGCAGCAACAACCGCGTCACGCAATAAGAATATTGAATTTGTAAAACAACATAAATTGTATTCTTTGTTACTTATAAGAAATCGAATCTAATAGGAATATTCTTTCGATAAAATGATTCTATCAGAACTAAAGTATAACTCAACGACAAGAAAACGAACACGCCTAATTTGGTGTGATCGTCACTTAGAAATTTGTTTAAAGATGGCAGTTCGCTATTGTGAATAGCCTATTCCACCTTGTTCTAATTGGATTGTTTCAATCCCGCATTATTCCAACTAGCCGGCAATAGTGAACTAGGTTTCTTTTAACACGTCGCGACAGACATCTTTCTTTTATTGTCTGGTCGGCGTGCGAAACACATCTTGGTTTCAAGAAACTTAAAGTCCAAAAAAACTGGTAAGAAAAATATGAAATCTTAAACATTATATATTTGGTAACTTATTTACAACAACCTAATTAGGATTTTCAAACCACATTTTGGTGGGCGATGAATTTTAACTAGGAAGGATAAGCTGTGAGTGGCAAGAATTTTATTCGAAGCGTACCCACGAATACAGAAATTAATTGAACAAAGAACAAGTAAAGAACGCATGGCGGTTGTATGGAATAAAAAAAAAAGTCCTAAAATAACAAGGTAAATCTTTAATATTAGAAAAAAGACAAAATCTAAATCTAAAGAAAAGAAAAGAAAAGAAAAGAAAAGAAAAGAAAAGACAAAATAAAAAGAATTTCCGTAAAAGAAAGAAAATAGTTTTGGCGGCACGAGCAGTACCCACTTTTTTCTAAAGTCCTTTTTTATGTTGTTATGTACAACGACGAGCCATGGCTCGAAAATATTCCAGTAAAGCAAGCCATCCTAAAGAAATCATCGCGCCGACCAGACGGGATTATATACATATTTAATTACACATTCATTTTTTTTGAATAGAATCCCTGAACAATCTCATGAATGAATCTCCAATCAACTTTTAGTCAGATTCCCAATTAATCTTCAATTTATTAATTTCCATCATTGAATTGGACCCGAACAAACCTAATTTCCTTTAAGATCTACGAAATTAGAGTCCTCGGAATCGGAAGCTATATCCATCCGATTCTCAACAAGACAAATAGTCTCAATTATAATCTCAACAATCAAACTCACAACATCAGAGTTATAAAGTTCGATTATTCGGATATTTTTGGATTTATAGTCATCAAATCCTCATCAATACCATCCGCAACAATCAAGTTTTGTTACATTTACTCACCGAAGTCGGATTCTCAGAACCTGGATCTTTCATACTTCAAGATCTCCAATAAGCCAAGTTATATCAATCCAGATCTCATCAATCAAATCAAACACCAATCAAGTCGCAACATTTTTCATATTCTTTTGAATTAGATGTTCCTAGAAAGTGGACTCAAATAAAAAGTGTTCTTGACCTACAAATGGACATATATGTTAGTAGATAACTTAAATTCCTTTTTATTTGAGAGATCAGTGAGAATTTTTAGAGATTTGAATAGGTTAAATGTGAGATAAAAGTTTGACAAACGAAACGTTTCAAGTATCCGTAGTAAGAGAAAAGATTAAGTCGCGAAGGTCGAGTTAAATTAAAGTAAATGTTTGAAATCAATGAAAGTATCTGAAAATATGATACCAACATAAATGGTAAAGAAAAGTTTCATGATCTTAATTTTTTTTGATAACCTTTTTGAAAAGTTTTATTTGAAAGTGTGACTACGAATGTACGTTCGCTATTTAAGAATTAGTAACAGCAGCATAGTACGAAGTTCTAATATTTTGAAAGTGATATTAAATCTTCAGTTTTGAAACACCGATAGTAGAGCAGGGATTAGTTTACTTAAGATATTTTTGTTTTGTAAATTCTTCCGCTCCTTTTGAAGACAAATTTCAGGATTAATCTAGAAACGAGAAAACCCATCACTAGTAAAAACAGTCAAGGAACGAGTATAATCAATTTGTGAAATAATCTTTTAATTCAAAAACAAATTATTAACAGCTAATACATCAATCGACTCCGAGTTCGTGTGCACTTCAACAAGGAAAAGATCTGGTGAGTGAAACTATTATTTTCTTTTATTATTACCTATTATTATAATCTTGATTTTTAAAAAATGGATCTATATAAACATTTGAAATTCCCTTGATATTGAACGATATTTTAAAGTTAATGACAAACGGATAGAAATAAATTTTGAGATATTTTTTTTTTTACGTTGAACGACAATAATATATATTTATATAGTGGTAAATTAGAAAACCATTACTAGAGGACAAACGTCTAAATCGTGAAATTTTTCAAATCCGCGTGTTCAGAAAGATAAATTAGAAACAAAAAATTTATTAGGAATCAATATAAAAACTTTTATAATGGACTTGATTGAAAAGAAGTAATTTCAGTACGTCATTAAACAAATCCTTAATATAATTGTAAGAAGAAAATGTAATCTGGTTGAAGATTACATATGTTTATTTTGAGAAGAATAAATTTTTGGATAGATTTTTTTTATATTTAGACAAAGAAATGAGCGGAAGTATATGTTAGTTATCGATTACTTTTGTGAAAGTTATAGTTAAGAAAAATTTGTGTTGAATAAAATTATAAAAAGAAATGACAATTTAAAGTTTTAATGGTGGTATATTTAGACATTTAAGATACGAATTCACCGTTTAATTATCAGAGACGTAACTGATAGATTATGATGAAGTAAAGTTAAGTGTTGAAGGGTCAAAGAGAGTCGGATTCGAGAATTTAAGGGAAGTTTATACTTTTTAGGCTTCTCTTGTTCAAATAAAGGGGATTCTCAATAAAAGTTATTTATGCCTAAAAGAGAGTCAATTACAGGAATGTAAAGGGAGATGATCTTTTACATATTAGGGCAGGGTAAAGAAAGGCAGAGAGCGCATCAACATTAGTGTCTCTCAAATAAGGGGTTTCTGAACATCCGAATCCTATGGAAACCAAGGCATCATATCAGGTGGCTCATCTGATGTGATAGGGAGGGGCAAGTGAGATTCAAGGGACACGAACACCTATGTTTCCCTCATCATAAATCACAAAGAAAAAGAACCAAACATTTATCTAAACTAAAGCAAATACAATCGAAAAGAAGAATACGACGATCTGTTCAGGTAACAGATTCTTTCGGGCCCTAGGATTTTTAACATTTAAACTAACCTGTAAGATCGAGGTTGGCTGGTCGAAAATAATGTAACCGTCTCGCTCCAACTGCAAGAACCCCACTCAACCAATTGAGTTAGCATACGTGCACCCTTAGACCAGGTGGTTGTAGCAGCGCAGACAACCCTTATGCGAAAACGTTGTGGACATCATGTCTGGTATCAGGTATGAACGAAGCATAGTGTGTAGGATAAGGTTACGATTCCTTTCTTTGAGTCAGGTAGTTAGAGAGAAGTAGGAGGTTTTCTTTTCTGAAAGCCAGAGGTGGTTAATCCCATCTCCTTTCTCTTTCATATCATACTCTATGACTACCAGGATTCTTACTTAGGGAAACGATCGATGTATTCGGCGAGTTATGATAATCAGATGGATAATCGAAGGACAAGGAGAATATTTCAACATCCTATGGGTTATTATGACTAAACTGTGATAGTAGATTTAGGAGGATATACTTTTAGTAAAATCAGAATTATAACTCGGCTGTTGAGTCGAAATATGGTGGTATAAGAATGAAAGTGTATGACATCGACGCATTTCACTAAAGATGATGAGGTCTGTTACGATATCGAATTATATCGGTATTGGGATGGATCGCTTCATTTCTGGAGGGGAATTACACTATATAATATATTTATTTATATTAGATAGTTAATAAGTTTTTATTACCGTTACAATCACACACCCATCCAGTCTTAAACTCGAATTTAAGAGAGCTCCTCCTTTTTTCCCGGAAAAGGATGTCCGCCGCCCTCCATAAAAAAAGCTTAGCTTGGGGGTTCGAAAGATTTTTAAGCCCCCTGCTTGTAGGTTTTAGAATTTTCTTCGAAAAAGCTTGTAGGGTTTAAACAAAATAGCAACTACATATGACGTGAAATCCTGAAGTAACAAGTAGGTTTACAGATGCCCTTACATCCTGGTTCGTTGAAACTTCTCCATTGTTGGTGGATATTTTTTCGGGCATCGGTGGTTTCTTCCCAAATAAACGGTTGATGTTTTTGAAGGCATCAGGTCCAGGTTTTATCGCTTGCAGCCTTTTGTTGAACTGGTTGTTGCTGTGATGCTGGATAGAGTTCCGTATCATAATGTTCACGCACTTAAGCTCGCTCAATACTACCTGGTAGTTGCTGTTGACTGTGTTATATTCACGCCGGTGGATCCTTTGGAGACGTTTCCTCAGTTGTTGCCGATGGGTGTAGAGGTTCTGAATGTATACAGGAAGGTGCTGGTATCTGTCCTTCGACCTCTTGGGTTGTTTCTGGGGGTCCATTGCGTTGGAAACGGCCGTTTCCAGATAGTTGATGGCTGTGTCAATTTCGGCGTTCTCCAGATTCCTGTTTTCAGGTGGCAGTGTGATAGTGGCTTCTATTTTCGTTGGAATTTGTTAATATCCAGTCTGTGAAGTTGATGTAGTGCTCAACCGGTTCGGTTATAAGGAATATGGGTTGGCGCAGTTGGATGTTTAATTGAACAGCTTCATGGTCCGAGTCCCCTGCTATAGTTGAACAGGTGTAGTTCCTGAGCTCTGGAAGTAGAAAAGAGAAATTAGATGTAGAAATAAAAAAGTCAAGTGTCGATGGAGTTTTGGGATAGGTGGGTTTTGGTTGCGAGACAATCACTAATGAGTGTTCGCTGTGGTCGCTGTTTTGGTCCAGCCAATCCACAATTGCCTTGCCCTCTGGTGAGTTAGTTGTATCCAGTCCGTAAGCCGATGAGTCCGTAAGTGCTTTTTTCAAGGATACCGTTGAGAATTTGGAGGTCCTTCTGTATATTTCTTGCTAAGGAGTTGCACTTGAAATAGGCACTGAATATGGTGAGGGTTTCACCTCTTCCAAGTGCTATTGTGACGGCAGTGGCTTCGCTGGTTGAGAGACCTGTGATGATGGTTTCAGTCGTGTTGGGGGAGATCTTCTCCTTGACGAATATTGCCGTCCCTCGACGACCCTCATACTTACCCCTCCGGTACGTTTTGAAGCCGGCCATGTCGATGTTGTTGTGGCTGGTCACGTTTGTCTCGCTGATGAGAGCGATGTCCGGATTGTGTTTTTTGATCCACAAGTTGAATGCTGTCCTCTTCTCAAGGCTGTACAATGAGTTAACATTGTACGTCGTGATGAATTGAAGCCTTCTTCAATTGCATATTTGGAACAAAAAGGTGGCCAGGGCCACGGACTTCTGGCCTTCGCTAAGCTGGGTATAGTTCGATGGGACTGCGCTCCTGGCTTTCCCCATGACCGTACGAAGGTCGGATCCAAAGATCCTTTGAACTTCCGTGATTAGGTTGGTTGGCGCACCCGTTGGTTTGATTGGTGTTGTTCGGGGTGTGTTTTTAACTGGTGCCTTTTTTTGCTGCTGTTGGTTCTTGGGGTTATTTTGTGCCTGTGTACCTTTCACCATAGCTGCGTAACATAAACCTGTTGCATAAACCTTGTTTTTATACTCCGCTTCGTCTGGCCTATTTATTTTTTGTTTAGTAGAGGCATTGTATAAGAAGTACAGAAAGAGACAATTTGAGAAAAAAGTAAAGTATTTTTATAATGGTGTGAGTTATAGAAACACAAATGTATTTACACAGGGTTGGAGTGAAGGAAGACGGCTACTTTCTGGGGCGCCGAGAGGAATTTTGGCTGCGTTTCCTTTTGGGTGGTTTATTAGTAAAAAATATACCTATGTACATATGTAGCTAGAAGTTCTGGTATATGGTTTTCATCTTCTCAGAAGTACTAAGCCACATACAAAGGAACATAGCTGTTACTGTTAAAAGAAAAAAAGATTTTTTAACTTTTTTAAATTTATTCGTTCAAATAAATAAATAAATGAGTCTTTTTGATTTATTGCTTGGCTGGGTTATAATATCGAACAAAGCACACTTGAAGTAATAAACTTAATCTTACCCATTACAGGAACCTGAAAATTTTAAATGGATACCTAAATGAAAATACAGGGTGAGTCATGAGCAATGCGACAAAATGCTAGGGCGTGTAGGTTGCGTTGAGACAAGAAAAAAATCGTATGGGAGGGGGGGTCTATTCCCCTCCGTATAGCCGGGAGGGGCAATTTTCGAAAAAACTGACTTAAAATGGGAAAAAAATTATTTAAAATCAACGGCTTCATTCACAATGCTGTGCGATACGTTTTTAAAAAGCCAATAACTTTTTCTTTCATTCTGTGTTTAAATAAATCTATTCTAAGAAATAGTTTTTGAAATATTAATTTTCAAAGTCAAAATTTTGAAAAAAAAAATTGAAAAAAAAATTTCAAATTCATTTTTTTCAAAATTTTACGTAATTAAGTGCTAATTTTAATTTCAAAATTCAATGCTGTTATTAATTTTAAGTCTAAATAAGAAAACCGGATGCAAAAATTTTATGTCGATGTCGTTCTCAAGAAATTAAAAAAAAACAAAAACCACCTTTTTCTAAGAAAAACATTTATTTTTATTGTAACGAAGCAATTTAAAAAGCATTAATCTTAGTTTTTTTTAATTTTTTTTAATTGGAGTTTTATGAGAACGTAATAAAATTAAATAGTATTGGAATAACCCTGGATTAATATTATTTTCATTGATAACTTCTGAAAACTGACCTGTCAATATTTTTGCCTTGGCCTGCCCGCAGCCCATGGGTTCTACCTGTTATGGGGACAATAGGGACAATAAAACCGCATTTTTTTTAATGAAAAAAAAAGAAAATTGCAACGCAAGATAAATGAAAGGCATTGCAGTTTTGCTCAGTAATTATTTCCAATTTGAATATTAACTCATTAACACGTAACGATGTCAAGCTCATACACCCGAGAAGAATTAACGGACATGCATTTCTGCTACGGTTTAGCTAATGGTCGAAGTCGTGAAGCCGAAAGACTGTACGCTGAAAGATATCCCGATAGGAGGTGTCCCCATCATAGCACGTTTCCAAGAATCCACCGACGTCTAAGAGATCATGGAGTGCTGGAGCATCGAAGAAGCGAAAGGCCAGTTTCTGATGAGTCAAGAATCTTAGATGAAAGAATTCTGGATTTAGTCCGAAATAATCCCTCCGTCAGTACAAGAAGGATATCCACTATGCTTGGAGTATCACAATCTAGAGCATGTCGAGTACTTCGGGCGGAAAATTTACACCCGTACCACTTTACGCCTGTGCAGGAACTCACCTCAAACGACAAGTTCTTGAGAACCGAATTTTGTAGAACATTACTACTTAGAAATGAAACTGAACAAAACTATTTTAGAAGAATATTCTGGACGGATGAAGCACAGTTTACTAACGATGGGGTTACTAACTTCCACAATTTACATAATTGGAGTAGCGCCAATCCACACAAAAAAAAAAAAAACAAAACAAATCACAACACCGCTTTAGTTGTAATGTTTGGCTTGGTATTGTTGGACACACTGTGATCGGGCCCCGGTTTTTGTATTCCATTATTAATGGAGAATCATACCTGCAATTCCTACGAGACCTTTTACCCGATTTATTAGACAGCGTTCCATTGGTTATAGCAGATACTTTAATCTACCAACAAGATGGTGCTCCAGCACACTACAGCTTACAGGTGAGAAACTGGCTAGATGATCATTTTAGTGACCGTTGTATCGGAAGAAGGGGCCCCACGGAATGGCCGCCTAGGTCACCAGATTTAACTCCCCTAGATTTCTAGGCATGGGGATTTATCATTGGAACAACTGAAGGAACGAATTGAAGTCGCTGGAGTCAAATTGCAGGAAAATTTGTCAAGCATAAACTTATGTGAAGCCATTACAAGGAGATATAATCTATGCCTTCTAAACAATGGAGATCATATCGAGAATTTTTTATAAGTACTTCCAATAAAAAACATAGTAAAAATAAAAGGAATAATAAAAACTAAAAAAACTAAGATTAATGCTTCTTAAATTGCTTCGTTACAATAAAAATAAATGTTTTTCTTAGAAAAAGGTGGTTTTGGTTTTTTTTTAATTTCTTGATTTAATCGACATAAAATTTTTCCATCCGGTTTTCTTATTTAGACTTAAAATTAATAACAGCATTGAATTTTGAAATTAAAATTAGCACTTAATTACGTAAAATTTTGAAAAAAATGAATTTGAAATTTTGTTTTCAATTTTTTTTTTCAAAATTTTGACTTTGAAAATTAATATTTCAAAAACTATTTCTTAGAATAGATTTATTTAAACACAGAATGAAAGAAAAAGTTATTAACTTTTCAAAAACGTATCGCACAGCATTGTGAATGAAGCCGTTGATTTTAAATAATTTTTTTCCCATTTTAAGTCAGTTTTTTCGAAAATTGCCCCTCCCGGCTAAACGGAGGGGAATAGACCCCCCCTCCCATACGATTTTTTTCTTGACTCAACGCAACCTACACGCAGTAGCATTTTGTCGCATTGCTCATGACTCACCCTGTATAGTTTTTAGTTTTATGTATAATTTTAATGAAAAAAATCACTACTACACTACTACTCGTACACTCCTTTTAGTCAAATAGGTACACATCAAATTTATTAGAACTACACTTGTTTGTTGATCTTATGCGATTGCTAAACTATTAACAGCTTACTGAGATTCTCCAAAATATTAAGATAAAAATAACAATGCAGAAGGAAAATAGTCTTTTTTTCTGGGACCAGATTTTATAAAGTCACATTCATGGAAGTGACTTGAACAGACATAGTATGGATTCTTGATTTCATCCAAATCAAGAATTTCCATCCAATTTTGTGCTTTCCATTCATCTTTCGGAAAACATAAAAATTATTAATATAGTTCTTTGAGCTTTCAATAAGGCAGAATGCTTCACTCACGTACACTGTATAGATGTCAAAAGTCAAAACCCTGTTTCTCCTGGTTTTAGATTCGGAATCCCAATTGAACAGTTTTTTTCGATTCTGAAAAATTTGAAGTTTGGTGTGACTGTATTAGTATTTCGAGCAATCACCTTACATTTCGCACAATTTGTAAATTTAAATAAAATATGACATTTATCAAGTGTGACATTTAAATCTTTGAATGTGTGAGTGATTCTGTTTTTGCTTCTGATTTCAAATCCAGAATAGAAATTCTCTTTTTTTTAGAATGTTGTCGTCGGTAGGTTGAAGAGAAAAGTTCACCTTCGCGAGTGCTGCTCTGTTTGTGCATTTTGTGCCCCCTCGTGCCCCACCTTCTGTCTCGTTTGTCTTATCGTATAGTGTCCCCATCATAAGTTTAGGCCCTTCAAAACAAACAATAAAATAAAATAGAAAAATAGTAATAAAAAAGAAATTTAAAATATACCAAATCATCACACAAAATTTAAAATATGTAAAATCATCACACACAAAAAAAAAGGTAATCATCTCGCAAAAAAAAAATAAAAAAATAATAATCATCATCAGTTCCACAACAAAAGAAAAACAACAACAAATAATACCAAAAAAAATGTACCCACAGAGCGCAGTGAGTATTCCTTCCCATAACCTACAGTTGTTTGGCTTAGCGGGTGCATGAATTGCATTGAGCTTGTCTAAGCTCTCTCAATTGATTGGTTCGAATCGATTCACATCACTGCTAAGGCATAACACTAGTAGTGTTGTGTACTGAAAAGTATTCTATAATCATATTCAGTTTTTCTCTTAGATTTCGTCTGTTTTAGTCTTTTTTTTTTCTTTTTTATCACAATGATTGGTAATTTTAGAATTGACTATTGTAATATTCGTGGGCTTAGAGCAAATTTCCTTGCTTTGTACGCCCATTCTGTTACAAACAGGCCAGCTGTTTTGGCACTAAGTGAAACCCAAGTAGGTGAAACTACTGATCCTGCTGAATTTCAAATTCATGGGTATAATTTAGTGCCATTATTCCTTTCCCACCACGGTCTCGCCTCACCGTCTACGTAAGAAATGATGTTGCTTACAAGTTCTCGGTAAACAGGCACATCATACAATATTGTTTTCCTTATCGAAGCCCCGATTTGGACAGAGTTTCAACTGCTCGCGAATTTGAAGCTCTGTCTGACTCCATCCAAAAAATTGTTTCCTTGCATCCTCACACTGAAATCGTTATTACGGGCGATTTCAATGCACACAATTCTTCTTGGCTTCAACATTCGTGCCAGACAACACCCAAAGGTATGTGTGCTGAGATCTTCGCTGAGTTAAACCACCTTACTCAGCTTGTCAACGAGCCCACCCGAATATCGGACGTTAATGGCCGAGCCGAAAGTACTCTTGACTTGTTTCTAACCTCAGACCCTGATAAATACACAATCAGTGTATTAACGCCTCTAGGCACATCTGACCATAGTATCATTTCCGCAAATTTTTCGTGCCAAACAAACCCAGTTAAAGAAAGAGCTCCTGTGAGAACCGTTTGGCAATACGAAAAAGCCAACTGGGACGGCCTCAATAATTTTTTCAGGATCTTTAACTGGCACTATGCTTCCTCGGTAGCACTCAGTGTTGTTCCATGTAGACAAAAAATGTAGACTACATGATTGTCTACGTGTAGACAATTCAACGTAGACAATTCATTTTTGTCTACATGTCAATGTAGACAATGTAGACAATGTAGACAATCAATTTTATTTCAGTTTTTCAACTTTTTTGTCTTCTTAATGATATAAACAAAACAAATTTGTATTAATTGAGTCTTTCGCTCTGCATTTTGTATTTATTTAAACAAAAATAACAAAAATAAAAAACCTTAAATGCTTATGTATTTCATAAATAAATAAATAAATACAGCCTTATTCATTTTCATCTTCGACGTCTTCATCAAAACAATTATTATATTGATTATCCTCGATTCTCAGTGAATAATAAAGATGAAGGAGTTTCTTCGATCGTTCAAAAGTCAAGCGGTTTCTCGACATGGAATGAACATGCGATCAACTTGAAAAAACTCTTTCGATCTAAGCGGAAGAGGCTGGAATAAGAATAAGTTTTTTTGCCAAATTGGCCAGATTTGGATGTTTTATAGAGGCCATATTCCAAAAAACAATTGGTTTTTTAATATCTTTTTCATAAAGAATCTTAAAAAAGTTGATTTTTCTATTAAAAGAGTCCCAATCTTCAATTCCAGCACTATTCAGATGCTTAAACAAAAACTGGCACACGATTTCATTTTGACTAACCGTCAGCTTCCCATTGTCAAAATGAGGGTGTAAATAATAAGCAGCGAGAGCATATTTGTTTAGAGCCATATCCACGCGTGATTTCAAAGATGTTTCGTGTTGTGCCTTAAATCTATCTGGGAGTTTTAAACTCAACCAAAGATGAACTGCTTCTCCAGCAGAACGATCAACCGCTTGACACCTGTTTATTAAAGTGCAGACTGGATCAAGAAGCTCGATGTAACTCTTAACATCATCAATAAAGTTTTCATCAAACATCAACAAAGCTACATTCTGCTTTATTTTTTTGGTAGTTGATTCTGCTGCTACAATTTTCATTATATCATAATTTTTTACTAAGCATTTATATGAATCACGGTATGAACACCATCTGGTTTCACAGGGCAGTACAATTCTGGAGCTTCCACGATTAACTAGCATTTTTTCAAAATCTACTTGTTTGAACTCTTTTAAAATCAAAGCAACCTTGGCATTAATATTTTTATCGATTAAGTCTTTGGCTAAAAGATTTCCTATATGACTACTACAAGTGCTATGCCATATAAAATGCTCTGCATTTTTTCCCATTCTCTTCATAGTGCTGGCTTTGTCAGATACAACAGCGTAAACTTGAGTGGAGTAAATTTCTTTTGCAAGATCTACAGATTCTGAAAGTATGTTTGTTAGCTTTTCTGCGGTCTCTGATTCTCCAGATAGGTCCCATTCCTGAAGAAATGCTTGTTCGCCTTCAGCATTATGTAGCATTGAGACGACAGTCTTGCTGTTGCTGGAACTATTCTTCCAGCCGTCAATCAGCAAAACAGAATCCGAACTGATAGATGCCTTAATTGAAGAAACACATTTATCATAGGCCTGATCCAAAAGCTGTTGAAAGTTTTTTTCGACCTGGAACCTTATTTCCATACGCAGGTCGAATTTTTTTTTATAAAATTTTTAAAATGAATTGAATCAACAATTCTTAACGGAATGTTGCATCCAAAAACCAGTTTACCCAAAGCTTCATTCAACTCGTCTTCCTCTCTTTCCGTCAATCGGTCCATAAATTTAGAAACAGAGTTTGATGTGGTTGCACAACGTTTCGATCGTTGTATGTTCTTATTGAAAGTTGTTACAGGCGGGGGTGGCCCCAACGACGATGATGAGGAACTGCAACAGTTGGAACTCAATGAAAATGATGAGTTTGTTGTAGTCGCAACTTGTGATAATGATGAGGAACTGCAATTGTTGGAACTCAATGAAAATGATGAGATTGTTGTCGTCGCAACTTGTGATTGAATTTCGCTTGAATCAGTATAGGTTAGAGTTGTTGGAGCATCATGAGTTGAACAACTGTTCAATGGGTCGGTTTCGTCAGCTGCTTCCTACAGAGAATGCGTCAGATTCAATTTGATCGTTTTTTAGTATAATAAAAATACTTACACAGCTATTTAAAATATAAACATTACTCTTGTCATCATCATTTGTAAGAGAGATAGACATCTAACAATTAACATTTGTGAGTTATACATTTTATACAAAAACATTGTTTTTTACTACCGTCTCAGAGTTTTGAATGCCGGAGCTCGAGCTTATATCACTGACATCAATAAAAACAATCATAGAAACATCACCGGATTCAGATGCCGCAGGTGATTGGGATGGTTTGCAGGTATTCCTTTCTCAATTGAATGTTAAAGCATATGGTCAATAAATAATATGATTTTATGGTTTAGGTAATACGTTTCTATATATTTACCTGTGACTGCGCAGACGGCTTTCCGCAGTGTTATGTATATTTTTATTGCACACTGTGCAATATGCTATATATTTGTTGTTTGATTTCATTAAAAGGAAACCAAGTTCATCAAAACCTTTATTTTTGCGTCGACCAGACATAATTGTAATTTCAAACACGCACCTTTTCTAAATAGAAATTAACCTTGCGAAAGAACAATCAAGAATGACAGATTGACAGGACTGTGACAGATTATAATGAAATATCCTCATTGTCTACATTGTCGACTTCATTGTCTACATTGTCGACTTCATTGTCTACATTGTCGACTTCATTGTCTACATTGTCGACATTGTCTACATTGTTGACACAATTGTCTACGTAGAAAGGTAGACAATCAAAGTCGACGCGTAGAGGAACAACACTGGTAGCACTCCAGTGCGGATATGATTACCAATATGATTATTTTGGGAATGAGAACTTTTATCCCGAAATCATGGTTCGATGCGAGCTGTAAAGAAGTTATTAGGGTTAAAGAGGTTAGCTTCCGTTGTTTTAGAGCCAACCCAACTGAGGAAAACCGGAAAAAGTTCAAACAAGCCAGGAAGGCCTGCAACGCCCATATTCGAAGGACCAAATTTTTGCATGACCAAAAATTAAGGCAAAAAATACTACAATGTCCCACAGGTATTAAAAATTTTTGGACATTCGTTAAAAATGTAAGGAATAAAACATCTTCCTCGGTCCCAACACTCGTTGTCAATGACACTCCCTTCGTTAGCTCTCTTGAGAAAGCTAACTTATTTGTTAGGCAGTTTGCCGCCAACTCTACGCTGTCTGATAGTGTCACGACTCTCCCAGTTCTTGAGCGCGTAAATGATTCTATGGAACCAATCTTCATTCGTACTCGAGCTGTAGCGAGAGTCCTAAAAGATCTTAACACACATAAATCCGCTGGTCCGGATGGTATCCCCGCCATTGTTCTGAAGAGGTGTTCTTCCACGCTGGCAAAAGCTGCGTAAGCTTTTCCATCTATCCTATTCTTCTGGGCTTGTTCCGAGCAGTTGGAAAACAGCATTTGTGCAGCCTATCCCAAAAAAAGGCGAATCTTCTTCACCCTCTAATTACCGACCAATTGCACTTACGTCCCTTCTTTCCAAGGTCATGGAAACGCTAATAAATTATCAGCTCAAGAAATATCTCGAAGATCGAAAGCTTCTTAATGACCGGCAATACGGCTTTCGCAGCAATAGGTCCACTGGTGACTTGATGGTTTATCTCACCGAACAGTGGAACAAATCTTTACATCGTTTTGGAGAAAGTAAGATTATTGCACTTGATATTTCTAAAGCATTTAATAGGGTTTGGCATCCTGCTCCTTTATCGAAAATGCGTGCTTTTGGTATCGATGAAACCCTTCTTCGTTGGATTAGTAACTTTCTTTCGAATCGTTCTATACAAGTAGTACTAGACGGATTCAAGTCTGAAACCCACAACATAAACGCTGGTGTGCCACAGGGTTCTGTTTTGTCTCCGACCCTCTTTCTCATTTTTATTAATGATCTTCTGTCTGCAACTACTAATCCATTGAAATGTTTCGCTGACGATAGCACCCTTAGCTTTTCATATTCGTTTCCAGATTCACATCCCTGCTCTTCGGACGTGGAACTGAAACGGCTAAATATGATAAGTACATTAAATTCTGACTTAGACAGCATTGTACAATGGGGATTAAAAAATCGCGTAGAATTTAATGCTTCGAAAACTCAATGCTGCCTTCTGTCGTTAAAGCGAGACGTACCCCCCGAAGAAACCAATCAGCTTACGATTTTAGGTATGTGTATCACAAACCATCTTTTGTGGAATGATCACATACTTAACGTTGCCAAAAATTCCGCAAGATGTCTAGGTTTCCTTTGGAGATGCAAGAAATTCTTTTCCCCTTCTAATCTGGCTATTATCTATAAAAGTTATATACGTCCAAAGCTTGAGTATAACTACCATCTTTGGGCTGGTGCTCCAGCAACTTACTTAAGCTTCTTGGACAGTATACAAAGACGAGCCTTCAAAATGATCGGAGACAGGAACATCATCGAAACTTTTACGTCACTTGAACACGGTCGTAACGTTTCCTGTCTCTCACTCTTTTATCGTTACTTTTACGGTAAGCGCTCTAATGAAGTAGCCAGTTGCATTCCTCCCCTTAAACGATTCACCCGTAATACTCGCGCTTCCAGGAATGCTCATCAGTTTACCCTTGAACTCAACTTCGGTCGTACTGTCAAGTACAGGGATTCGTTCTTTAGCCGTACTACGCGAATGTGGAATACCCTTCCACGCTCTGTCTTTCCCTCTCATTGTGATATACTGAAATTCAAGATTAATGTTCACCGACATCTCATTTCAAATCCTCTCCTACTTACCTAAAGCTCGCACTGTGTTCTGACATATAAAATCCCCTTGTGTGCGTGCTCATTATAAAAAAAAAAAAAAAAAAGAATCAGAATCAGAACCGTCACTATTGCTTCCAGATTGCCAATTGAAAACGACATTATTCTATGCCATCAACTATTAGGTTATAATTATAAAATGTATGCCGTTACAAATGAAATATAGTTGAACAATTCGGGCGCAATTTGACAAAAAAAAATATTTTTGTATGGAATGCTTTCTTTTTTTAATATTTTAGTTTCTTTTTACTCCACAATTTGAATTTATTACTGTTTTTATTCAACAAGAACTGTTCTTATTTTATTATTTCGAATTCACATATTTTTGAAATCAAATTGGGCCTCTTGTTTTTCTTACTCTCCCAACACGAAAGTATTTTTTTCATCTGACACCTGTGGAAAAAAGCTAATGACAATTTGGAAAAGTCCCTACTGACAGCAACAAGGAGACTGTGAGAAGACAGATACAGAAGAGCATTTTTTTTTTTTTATAATATGCGCGCGCTCAAGGGGATGGTGTACCCTTTATATGTTGTTCAACAAAGTGCGGGCGTCAAGGATAGGGATGGGAAGGGAAAGGTGTATGGAAAGCTATGTGGCGCGAGTTACTGAGACGGTGGTGGTTGTCTCAGATTTTATCTCCAGGGTTGGCGGCTGCGCTAAAGCGGAGAAATGCCGTGTCTTATATCAATGTCCCTTTATAATTCGCATTATTTTGTTCATTTTTTTTTTACTCAATTCTCTCTCTGGCTTTCACTGAGTGCAGACGTGCTGCTGAAGTAAATTTTCATTTCTGTGTATAAAGCTCAATAAAGGGAAACCTTAAACAAAAATTCATATAAAATAGTGTTCTCGATTATGGAGAGATGTAGTTAGGAGCCAATTTTGGCTGATAAAGTTCCTCCAGACGCCGCCAACCACATCGAATAGCTGCGTGATAATTGGTCACGATTCCTTACCTCATCCAACCGAATCCTTGCAGCTGATCAAGATTCTTTTAAGTCCGTGTTAGCTAGAAAAAGAAGGAACCCGCCAGCACCCACCTCGGGTTCCAAACGGACGAAAGAATTTATTAACAACACAAACCGATTCAAGGTACTTCAACAGGAAGATGAAGACGATACTCATACTTTTGAAAACAGTGTAAACCGTGCGTCGCTATGGATTGGGAAATAATCCATGCCTAAACGATAGGAATAGTACACAAGGAGCCATCAAACTTAACAACAGCAACGAGAATCTGGCAGTTAAGAACACCAGCAGTAACACCACCTTCATCAATGTGCCAAATAGTGGCCACACCAGCGGCAACAATACCAATCGTAACGATTCCAACCAAACGTCAAGGCCGGAGCCATGGTGCCCCCCTATCTTCACAAAAGGAGTTTCGTCGAAGTCTTTACTGGATTTTTTGGGTAAGTCCAATTATAACTTAGATGAAATTAAGTTCATTGCAAATGGGTTCGGTAAATTAAAAATATTTGTCAGAAGTGTCGAGCTGCACAGTTTTTTTATTAATAAGTTTCTCATTCACCCCTAAATAATGTAAGAAATTCAATACCATTTTAAAAGGGATTTCAAATAATTTTTCCCCAGCTGAAGTCCAAAAAGAGCTCATTAGGCTTGACCCTTCGTTGAAGGTATCTGTCAAGATTTTCGAGACTAAATGGTCCAAATCCAGTAACATTCCGCTTGACCTTTTTCTCTGTTCTCTCGAAAACAGAGAAAGTCTCCAAAAAATTAAAAAAATCAAATTTCTGCTCAGACATAAAGTAACTTGGGACACGGTAAAAAACTCTGACACTAAGCAATGCTTTAGATGTCAAAGATACGGACATGTCGCTGCCTACTGCAGCTTTGCTAACAGATGTGTCAAATGTTTTAAAGATCACGATCCTGGTCATTGCGATCTTGGCCCAAAAACGGAAACGTCCGTTGCTTCTTGCGTAAATTGCAAGGAAGCTGATCACCCGGCTAGTTTCAGAGGATGCCCTAACCGGATTGCATTCCTTAAAAGAAAAAAAGAAGCAGCATCGGCTTCAAACTTAAATAAAGTTTCCAACCTTATTAATAAATCCTCGATAGCTATTCCACACAGTGGTTTATCTTACGATGACCAATAAAGAGGGCCAGCTAATCCTTCTATTGCAATTAATCGTCCGCTTCCTAAGCCAGACAATCCCTATCCCAATGATGTGGCCGACTTCCTAAATGAGTCCGAGAGACTTTTTGGAGTGCCAATTTCTATTCTAATGTCCAAAATAAGAATTTTTTGGCCTCACTACAAAAAATTAGAGGAATCCCGCAAACCGGGTGCTTATCTTACTTTTATTGCCTCCCTCTCCCCACCTTCACCATGATTCTTCAGCTCATTTCTTCTAATGTCAACTCCCTTTCAAAAGATAAAGAAATCGAAATAGATCTCCTTTTAAAGGAGTTCTATCCAACAGCAGTTTTCCTTCAGGAAACTTGTTTTAAAAAACCCGTAAACAAATGTCGTTTTAATGACAAGTATGACCTTATTAGAAATAATGAAGGTCGAGGTACTGGAATTCTCTTGAAGAACTCAATTCGGTTCTCCCAAAAATTTTTTTCCCATAACCTGATCTCAGCAACAGTTGCTGTTTTATCACTAACTTCCCCACAATTCACAAAAACATTAGCTCTTGTCTCGGTTTATGTTCCTTGCAATGTGAATGGTGCTCACCTGGTCAACTGGTTCCTAGATAATCAGTTTCTTGATTTCGACATTATCGCACCCCCGGGTTCCACCCGCCCTGCTCACACATTGACTTTTTTCTGGCTTCATCCAATCTAAGATCAAATAATAACATAGCCTGCACTACTCTTGACCTAATATCTGACCACTTCTCAGTCTTCACAACCATACAGCTTGATCATAACTCTGTTTATCCGGAATTACCAAAAACTTATTCCAGCTTCAAGAACACTTAAACTGGCCAGCCTTTAACAGAGCACTTAACACCAGACTTTCCAACCTTAATATTCCAAGTGATAGAAATCTTTCAAACGATGAAATTGATACCTTCATCGATTTGGTCACTAGATCACTGACCAACTGTATGAATGAATGAATGAATGATTACGGGTGTATTTGAACTGCGACCTTAAGATCTATTGTGCCCCCTTTTTTATGATCTGGATGAGGTTTCTCATCTACAGTTCATCCTCCAAATTCGTTCCTTTGAGGAATTTGAGAATTTGGGGTATTTTTAGAGAATGTGTTTGGTTCTCGTCTATATGGTACTTGCCCAGATGTTTCTGTCTTTGATGCATTAGTGCATCGCAACTACCTATTATGTGGTCCGGCGTTTCCTCATGAGCATCGCAGAATCTGCAAGAAGCACTGCTCTCTAGGCCAAGGAGGCTGAGATGTCTTCGCAGTTTACAATGGCCAGTGAGGAGTCCCGTTATTCTCCTTAGATTGGTTCTACTAAGGCTGATACAGGATAGAAATCGTTCTCGGTTATAATTCCCGAGTAAGAGTTTCGCCTGTCTCAGTTTAGGGAGTTCTTTCCAGATTTTTGATCTTTTTGCCTCCTCTTCTATTTTGATTTTGTTTTTGATTATATTCTCCCCTATGCCACAATAGGGTTCTGGCCCCATTATCGGTGTCATTGCTCCTATTTTTGCTGGGGAGTCAGCCTCTTCATTGCCCTGGACACCTACGTGACCTGGTACCCAATGTAGTGTGACTTTGTTATCCTTGCCTAGTTCATTAAGCTTATTTACACATTCCCATACTAGTTTTGACGTGATGGTGTATGAATTCAAAGCTTTTAGTGCAGCTTGACTGTCTGACATTATGGCAATGTTTTGTTTTTTATATTTTCTATCGATGTTACGTTCTACGCATTTTCCGATGGCATTCACTTCTGCCTGGAAAATGCTGGTGGACTTCCCCATTGGTATGGACATTTTGGTTCTAGGCCCAAAAATCCCTACACCAGTCCCGTCAGAAGTTCTCGATCCATCAGTATACCACTTGATGGTGTTTGCTTGGAGATTGTAGTTTTCCCTTTCACGTTATCCAATCTCTTTTGCAACTTAACTCCGTTCGGAAAAGCTTTACGAAGTTATATTTTCTAATCATGCTATCCCTGGGAATGTCAAGAAGGTTCATTTCTGTGGACTTGAGGATCATGTTCCTCTCTCCATGACCAATGATCTTTCCTGTCCCAGTACCCTCCTTAGCAAACCTCATGATGGCTCCCTTAGCAGCACTTTCTATTGCCATGTGTAATGGCACTAGATTTAAAATGTTTTCCATTGCTGCTGTAGGGCATGTTCTCATTGCTCCGGTTATACATATACATGCAAGCCGTTGCACCTTTTCTAATTTTTTCTTTGTTGTTGTTAATTCGGTTCTTTTGTGCCATGCAACCGCTCCATAGGTGATTATGGGTCTCACCATCATGGTATACATCCATCTGAGAATGTTTGGTTTGCATCCCCATGATTTTCCTGCAATTCTTTTGCAAATCATCAGGGCTTTAGTGGCTTTCTCGACAGTTATTTCAACATGTTTGTTCCAGAGGAGTTTACTATCTAGTGTAATGCCTAAATACTTGACCTCTTTCTGGATGTCTATTACTTCCCCTGCCAATCTTATGTTTTTCATGCGTGGTAGAAGTCTTTTCTTAGTAAATGGTATTATTGCTGTCTTCGTGGGGTTTATGTTCAAACCCACTGAAGTACACCATTTCCTAGTTACTGTTAGTCCTCTCTGTATTATATCACAAAGAGTTTCTTCAAACTTTCCTACGGCAGTTATTACAATGTCATCGGCAAAGCCAATGCATTTTATACCTTGAAAAGTTAGAGTTTCTAGCAATTCATCTACTACGAGACTCCACAGTAAGGGTGATAGTACCCCTCCCTGAGGACAACCTCTTGTAGTGATGACTTTCTGAACACTTTGTCCTGTGTTGGCTTCCGCCATTCTTGTACTTAGCATTCTGCCAATCCATCTAGTTATGGTGATGGGTACCCCCTTTCTAATAAGGGCTCTGTCAACAGCTACATGCGAAGTGTTGTCAAAAGCTCCTTCTATGTCCAGGAAGGCGCAAATGGCAGTCTCTTTGTCATCTAATGCTTTCTGTACAGTATTTGTAAGCTCGTACAGTGCGGTTTCTGTAGATCTGCCCGCTCTGTAAGCATGCTGATGGTGATTTAAAGGCATGCTTGTTATTACTTCTACTCTAATGAAGTTATCGATTACCTTTTCCAAAGTTTTCAGTAAAATAGATGTTAGGCTAATTGGCCTGAATGACTTTGGATGGGTTGTATCTTTTTTCCCCACTTTGGGGATAAAGATTACCTTTGCTCTTCTCCATAGATTTGGTATGTGCCCAAGTGCGATGCTACTTCGAAGTAATTTTATAATATAAGGCATTAATTCCTCCTTTCCTTTTTGTAGAAGGGCTGGAAAAATGCCATCTACACCCGGTGATTTAAAGGGTTGAAAGGTACTTATCGCCCATTCAATCCTATTGCCTGTGCAAATAGTCGAGGCTATCTGCCAGTCTGTCCAGTTAGTCCGGAGAGGTATTCTCTCTGTCATATCTACCATAGGTATACTACCCGGAAAATGAGTATTTAACAGTAGGGTAGCCCTTTGCTCCTCATTCTCTGTATAGCTACCATCCGGGTATCTAAGTGCTAACGATGTGATGGTGGGATCTTTTGCTAGAGCTTTGTGAAGTCTAGCAGCCACCGGGGTAGAGGAAACCCTCTCGCAGAACATCGCAAAGCTTTTCCTTTTTGCTCTTCTGATTTCCCCGTTATACTTTGTCAGCTCTTCAGAGTAGTTATTCCACTCTCCAGTGCTCTTTGCCTTGTTGAATAGTTTTCTAACCTTGGATCTTAGTTTTGACAGATTTTTGTTCCACCACGGAGCATCTTTCTGTCTTTTTATTTGCTTTATGGGGCAACTGAGTTCATAAGCCTCAATTATTGCCCCACTAAACTCATTTACTAAGTGTTCTAACTCAAGGTTACTGTTTGTCGTTTCAACTGGACCTATTCGTTCAAGGTTTGTTTTGAGAACGCTTTTGTACAGGTTCCAGTTTGTTTTCTTAGGGTTCCTGCCAGAGGTATTCTCTGTGAGCAAGTTGTCTAAGGTAAACTCTATAATTCTATGGTCAGACATAGATGGTTCGTTTGAAACCCTCCAATCCCTAGTCAGGTTTCCTATAGTCGGGCTTTCAAACGTTAAGTCTAAGACTTCTTTTCTTACTCTAGTTAGATGGGTGTTGGTTGCAGTCGTTTGGCCTGCCGTGTGTTTTCGGAGTCCCGTAACAGGGATCCTTCCGAACTTGTAATGAAGCTGATGGTCTGCTTTCATTATAGCTTCTGCAGACTGATCGTCGATGCCGATCACCATTAGCTGTCCCTTGCCCTCTGCCTTACTGGTGAGCACTTTCCAGGCATGCACCATCAGGCCGTCATTCTGAGCTTGGATGAGTGATAGCGTTTTTTTATCATCCTGCCCTGGGGATATCTTCACCCATGCGCGCCATCAGCTCGGTGCCATTCCAAGTGCTCAGCCTGGACGCCTTCTCCTTAAGCCATTCTGCTGTCTCTTGTCCAGCACAATCGACTAACAGGAGCCCCGTTCTGAAGTGCAGGCCATTGAACTTCAGTTTATGCCTCCACCCAAGAGACACTTCCTCAATGATAGCTTCCTCCAATGCCGACAATTCTTTCGCACTGAGTGAAACCTGAGGGTACTGTCTTGGTAGGACCGCAATCCTCACGCTCTTGGCCGCATTTCCATACGAGAGCTCATCAGCCTTTTTGGCGGTGCTTGGTCCCGCCGTTACTGTGGCCGACGTCCTGCATTTTTTGGCATCTTGCCTTTGGGGAGGAGTGATATTGTGGCTCTTCCTCTTCCCACCATCCAGGCTACTTACAGGTCCCTTGCTCGGGTCTGCCTTTCTCTCATCTACCTGCTCGGAGTGTCATCATCTGCTCGTCTGGGTTGTGTTTTCCCCTGACTAGGTGACGATTCTCCCTGAACTGCCCGGTTCTCAGTCTTATCAAGAGGCCTGCTCTTCAAATAAAAACTCATACCCGGTCTCGAATCGTTATGGAAGATGTTCTCCATGCGATCCGCATACTCATTCGCGGTGACATCCCGCGGAATGTTGTATTTTTTGTGGTTGTTTTTGTTTTTCTGTTTTGTTTGTTTTGGCATAATTTTGTTCCCACGAGTAGCTAGAGAAAGGTTGGTCCGCCATATCAGAGCTCCGCATGATATGGTAAGGTCAAAGTTACTCTTCGATTCGACCTGGTGTCGAAGAGGTACCGTTAGAATACAGCCGGTATACCCCTGGCTGCAAACCATCCAATAGGCACGGTGCACTAACACCCTGGATTAGGGGGGGTAGTACTTAGTTCGTAACTCATCAAAATCGCTCCCGGATTGGGTAACCCCAACTCGGCAGGTCAGATGACTCTTTGAAACTTAAGCCCCCGCACCACTTCAAGGTGACTACCGCGCGGGGACCAACTGTATCAACCTCCACAGCCAAAATATTAGTTTGCGAAATAATCGTCTTAATATTTCCCTAGCTACACTAAATCTCTTCAAAACCACAAAGACCTGGAAGCAAAAACTAAAAAGAATTTTCCACCACTTTGGTGACCGCAGTAACCTACACTATGTGGAGTTGTCGGCTCAAATAAGATGCCTCTCCAAATTAATCAGTGAAAGAGTTCGAATTGAACTTAACGAGCAATTCAGGAAGAAACTAGCAAGCCTTAGACCTAACTCAAATATCTTCAAGGTGATTGACCAGATAACCTGCCGCAAGGCTCCAAATACCCAACCAAGTGACCAGATTCTGTCATTTCAGAATAATTTGTATTTTTCTCCATCTGAAAAAGTTGAGGCTTTTGCCTCCTTTTATTCCAATTTATATGCTCCAAGAACCCCCTGCTTTGACCCAATCTTAAACTTAGAAGTGAATACCTTTAATTCGTCATTCCTAGTATGGAACGAAAATCTACAACTTACTAATTTTTCCCCTCTGAATAGTTCTCTTGATAATGACAATGATTTCTTAATTTGTACTAGTTCTGTCGAAAGTATAATTTCCGCTTTAAACAATAAAAAATCATCAGGTCCTGACCTCATTCCGAATTTTATTCTTTGTAAAGCCAAAAATACATTGGCAACATTTCTCACCCCGATTTTTAACAAATGTCTAAATAATTGTTATTTTCCGACTGCTTGGAAAGAAGCCAAACTAATTCCGATTAAAAAAAGCAACTCCCAGTATAGCGTTGAAAATTTCCGCCCTATCTCTCTTCTCTCTAACATCGTAAAAGTACTTGAAAAAATTATCCTTTTAAAACTAGTTAACTTTTTTGATGACCGTGACCCTACGCAATTGGAACAGTTCGGTTTTAAAAGAAACTACTCCACAAAACATGTCCTTTTACATTTCCAGAACGAAATCCTTACCAACCTCAGATCCAAAAAATGCACTGTTGCTTGTGCCATCGATTTAAAAAAAGCATTTGATTCGGTTTGGCACGCTGGCCTTATTCATAAACTCAACCAGCTTCACATTCCTCCAACATTTATAAAAATGTTGACTAGTTTTCTATCAAAACGTCGTCTTTCAGTCAACTTCGAAGGTGCAATCTCCTCACCTATTAACATCTACTCGGGCGTCGCTCAAGGATCTATTCTTGGGCCTCTCCTTTTCAACTTGTATTTATTCGATTTCCCCACACCCCACCTTAGATCTGATGCCTTTACGCTGATGACACAATTCTTTTTAGTTCAGACGACAGGCCCCATGAAGCTCTGAATTCAATTAAAGAACACCTTAACTTAGTAATCCCCTATTACAAAAAATGGAGAATTGACCTTAATCTTAATAAATGGGAACTAATCTGCTTTCGCAATGCGGCTGGCAAAGGGCACCACCTTGCTGTGCGCGAAAGTCGATATCTCAAACTAGTCATAGACGGAAAATCGATTCCCTTGAAAAATTCTATTAAATACTTGGGCGTTCATCTTCATGAAAGGCTGAAAATGAATCCCCATGCGAGAAAAGCCCTAAACAACAGCAAGGCTGCAGCTTCCAAGCTAAAATTGTTGCACAATTCATCCAATGTTGAACCCAAAACTAAACTCTTAAATGTATAAGACACTAGTACGCCCTTTAATGTCCTATGGATTTCTTATTTGGTTTCAAATTACACCCAGTGTGGTACTTGAACTCCAAAGATTCGAGCGTTACATTTTTCGAAAATGTATCGAGAAACGCCGAAGACCAGGTGGCAGATGGCACACCAATAAGACAATCTACAATGACTCAAAAATCACCCCTCTGCTCTACTACCTAACTTGCCTTTCCAAAAAAAGAATCCTAGCTTTACAATACCACGAAAACACTCTTCTCAAAAATATTTATGAAAATAACATCAATTGGCCAATAAATGACAGATACTATATGTCCCCAATCAGTATACTCAACGAAGGGTCTAGCACGGCAGTAGGAATAGGTGCACTAGTAGAGCGACCGTTACACAGTTGAGAATTTGAATATTTGAAATTTGAAAAAAGGTCAATGTAAGAGATGGGATCGTGTCTTGTAAAAATAAATGATTTTATAAGTAAGTCACAAAACCCAATGTTTGATGTTGTTTATGGTTGTTTGTAAAGGATCGATGCGATACACGGTTGATGTAAAAGAAAAGCGGAAAGGGTCAAGATACAGGTAAATGAATGTTTGATTGTTTGTAAAAAAAGGGCAAATTATGATGACGATTGAAAGTGGTTTCTAGTAAATTTTATTGTTGACGATGCGAGTCATAAAACCTAATTTTCGAACTAATTTATGACTGCAAAGGATCGACGTCGTACACCTTCGTTGCCTCCTATTTCGTAGGTGTTGTATTATGATGATGAATCAAATATTGATTATACGGATAAATCAACAGAGGATTCTGAATACTAAATTGGTAGGGGAATGCTATATTTGTTTGAGGGGGAAAGGCAGGTCAAATAAGTGAACAACAACAAGAACAACAACAACAACAATGTTTGTTTGTTCATGTAAAAATAAAAGAATAAAGAAAGTTCTGTCAATTCGATTCCAACCACTTAACAAAAACTTTATTGCCTCTTGTTTGTAGAACTTTTTCTACCAGAAATACATCTTCACTTTTTGATTTCATTAATTCTGCATCATAGAAACCACCTTGTACGGGTTTTCCTTCGAAATCTTCAAGAAGATATGTTATAGGGTTAGTTTCTTGGATTTTTCTTATTTTAAAGATCTCAGTTGTCCAGTTCGGGGTGTATCCCTTCTCAAATACATGTTTATATTTGCTAATTCTTACTTTATCACCGACCTTAAATTTTTGTTTAGTTATTTCTCTTTTCTTGCTTTTGAAAAGTGGTAATATAGATTTTGAATTTTTTATGTTACATCTGCAGGATAACATTTAATGGTTTTGTGAAAAGAATGGTTGTAATCATGTAGTAATTTCTTATAAATATTTATCCATTTATAGCTGCCATTGAAACTAAATTCTTTCCACATTTTTTCTTTTAAAGTTTTATTAAATCTTTCAACAATAGAAGCCTTTAATGAACTAAAAGTAGAGTAATGGTTAATTTTATATTTTCTCATTAAGCTATTGAACGTTTTGTTGAAAAATTCCTTTCCATCGTCCGTTTGCAAATTTTTGGGGGTTCTAGAAGAATCCATAAATATTTGTTCCATTCCTTTTGCAATAGTAATTCCTTCTTTGTTTTTCATTGGCATGACCGATGACTTATCGATGACTTACATTAAATAATTAAACCCCTTGTTTTGAGAACTATAGGGAATCATTTCAACAAGATCAGCCTGCCATAAATCATCATAACCTTTAATGATAACATGACGTCGTCGTTTGAAATTTCTACGTGCAGGCTTATGCAACTCTTCCACAACCTGTCGTTTACTCATATTTGTAAGGAGTGAATTCAACAAAACAAAAAAGAAGTCTTTCATAGGTATATAGTATGTATTATTTTTTATTTACTTTATTCCAATTTTTATAAAATAACATTAATTTCTTAATTCTAACTATTCGATTTTCTATCATGTAGCAAGCACATGTATCCGGTCCTAGTTGACACTGGTTTGATGACCAACAGCATTGGAGTAATGGTGACCATGAATTGAGTCAACGTAAAGTCCGTTTTCGAATCTTTTAAGAAAAGATATAGAACTTATAAACTCTTCATGGTGTTCATTTAATATTTCTCCATGATTTTTTAAGAAATCATAAATATCTTTTATTATTTTGTCTGAGTCCATTTTAAGTTCCTTGTTGTTTAAGTTTTGAATGCTAACTAACAAATTTTATTTTATTTATGAAAATTGAAAATCTCATCTTCATTTTTACTTATATGTACTTATATATATTGTACATATATATATATAATATAAGATACAGATATATAACACTTATACAAATATAACAACATTTTTTACTTATTTTTATCTAATGGGCGTAAAGGGTACATTAGGAAATAGCGTCTTCATAATATGTTCAACTTTGTTTCTTATTTTCTCGTCAACATACTTTTCTTCTATGGAGCCTTTAAGTTTTTGAGAAATTGATTGCGTGCCATGTTTTCTTGTTCCATATTTTTTATTGCTTCCTTTATCGAAGAGTCTATGTGGGTTTTTAGCATTTGAATTTCCTTATTAAAAGTGGATAAAACTTCCATTAAAGAAGAATTTATGTGGTTTATAATGCTTGTTTCCTTAAAATTTATTAGATCATCAACATATCCTCTGCAGACAGCTTGGTGTGGAAATCTAGGTTTTTTTCCTATCCGATTGCTTGAGGGCCTACATCATCTAAGCTTTTTTTTTTTGAAAAAACTTGGAGCTCCTACCGAACTTGTCAACGTTCATCTTGTATATGCAAGTATTATGGTTTAGATTAATCTTAATATATGATATTTGATTCTTTTAGTTCTTCAATTATAGAATTGATTTCATTCTGATGGTTATTATTGCCAGCATTTTTTGATGCTGTTAAAAGTCTAAGTCTATTGACAAGTTCATTAGGATCATTCCAGAACACATATTCCATATTTTTGTTTGTGTATTTCATTTCAGTAGTATCAGAATAAGATCCTCCGGTTTTTTCACTTTCAGCTTTAAGTCCGACAACAAGTTTTTTTAATTATTTGAGTATATTTTGCACCTCTGTTACCCTTCATTCGTGAAGAACTGTCATGATTTATTCTATGTGCGTTGGTTTTTTGTAAAATTTTTCCATATTCTTCTAAGTCATTAGCACCATATTTGAGCTTACGTGGATTTTTCTTTAACATCAACTCAATGAGACCAGGAGTTCGACTAAAAGTTTCACCACCAATTATAATATCATTTTCATTCATTTCAAAGTTGCAACTGCCTATTTTAACAGTTTGTGTGTTCACATCAAAATATATTAATTATAATATGACTGAGCACAACACTAAAAAGCAGGAACATAAAAAAAGAAAATCATTTGAAGGAGAAGGGCTTTTAAATAAAGCTATTGACAAATTACCATTCGAACTACATATTCCTTCTTATAATTATTGTGGCCCAGGAACGAAATTGGAAAAACGATTACGTAGAGGAGATAAGGGAATTAATCAATTGGATGAGGCTTGTCGACTACATGATATTGCATATTCTAAAAGAAGTTCTCCCTTAGATCGACACGTTGCCGACAAAGCTCTAACAGAACAGGCTTGGAAAAGATTCAAAGCAAGCGACTCTTCAGTCTCTGAAAAGTTAAGTGGACTTTTAGTCACCAACATGATGAAAGCAAAGACAAAATTTGGTATGGGGAATAAAAAGGCTAGATCTGTCAATAGAAAAACTATCAAAACTAAACCCAAAAAGACTTGCAAAAGAAGTATTTTTAAAAAGGTTATAAGTGAGGCAAGAAATGCTATTAAAAACAATGTCAATTGTTGTGGTACAACCTCTATAGCAAATATTGCTGTTAAGGCTGCAAAAAATGTTTTAAAAAATAAGAAAAAACAGGACATTACCACACCGAGAATAATCCCACTTCCAAAGAGTGGTGGTTTTCTCCCACTTCTAGCTCCTATTCTCGCTGGTCTATCAGCTGTGGGTTCTTTGACAGGTGGAACAGCTGGCGTAGTAAAAGCCATCAATGATGTACGAGCTGCTAAAAGGCAATTTGAAGAAAACAAACGTCATAATCAGGCTATGGAATCGGTTGCTATTCAAGGAAATGGATTATTCTTACGTCCATTTAAAAATGGTCTTGGCCTTTTTCTTAAAACTCCAAATGCAAAAAACTAATTACCCTGCTACTTAACCACCCTTTAAGCAATTTGGAAATTGATCACTTTGGAAAGAAGCACTTAAAGAATTTTAGAGGAGTTTTCATGCGAGATTCATTACCAAGGATATCATTCGATAAAGAATGTGGTGTTTAAAATTTGGATGATGAAACTGGGATGGGTACTCATTGGGTAGCATATATTATAAACAAAAAAAAATGTTATTAAGTATTTTGATAGTTTTGGAAATTTGAGACCACCAACTGAAGTTATAAGCTACCTTGGTAGTAAAATAAATTATTATTATATCCGAGAACAAGACTTCGATACATTTATATGTGGCCACTTATGTTTAAGATTTTTACTGGAACAATTGGAACAATGTAATACTATTTTTTAAAAACTTAATAAGAATTGAATAAAATGACGTAGAAAAATCAAAACTGTATCATTTGTCTTTTAATCGAGATGTCGTTAACACTTACTTTGAGTGGAAATGAATCAACTCTGAATGCCGAGTATTTCCCACCAATTGTACTGAAGTCTAATTATTATGTATGTGCGCTTTTAGATTTTCAAACATATAACTCTATACCAAATGTAGATGAGTTTAATAACTTGTAACATGTGGGTGATAACGTTATAACGTTTCCTATTAGTTCCTATGAGATAGAAGATATTAATAATTTAATACAAACAAAAATTATTGAAATTAATAAAAACAAGAAAAGTGGTTCAAAAAAGAGTGAAATTAAAATCAAGGCAAATAACAATACTTTAAAATGTGAAGTAATTAGCTCAGAAGACATTGACTTCTCTAAACCAAATTCTATTGGCGCTATTTTGGGGTTTAGCAAAAAAATTCTTGAGTCAAATTTATATCATGAATCAGATCTTTATGTTGATATTAACAGAGTAAATGCTGTACGCATTGAATGTAATATCATAGAAGGAACGTATATTAATAACCAAACAGTACACATCTTACATGAATTTGCTGTTAAAGTAAGTCCAGGCTATAAAATCATTGAATTTATTTACCTGTGAACGTCAAGCGGATAACATCACTGTGTTTAAAGATTGTTGATCAAGACGGAAAAGATATCAATTTCAGAGGAGAAAAAATAACTGCCCGACTACATTTAAAGCCGGAAACATGATTGTATATGAACATATAATAAATTCAATTTCTTATAAAAACAACACACAAAATAATTTGATACTTAATCCATCTTCGAACTCAACTGCGGTAACATCTCTTCTTACTAAAGATAATCAGGACTTTGTATTATCATTAGGATACACATTAAAACATTAAAAACAAAACAAAAAAAGAAATATGCGAAATATTTTTCAAGAACCGGAGATTAATGAAAGTATTTCTAAATACGAATATCATACTTATTCACCGTATCGTAACGTGAAGACAACAACACAAATAGAGAAACCTCGTTACATTATCCTTGCTCTACAAACTGAAAAATATAAAAAATTATCTGCTGACCGTACAATTTTTGATCACTGTGATCTAACAGACTTAAAAGTTTATCTAAACTCCGATGTCTACCCACATGAAGACCTAAATATATCTTTTGAAAGAAACAGATATAGTTTGTTGTACAGAATGTATACCGATTTTCAGAAAACATACTATAATAAAACTAACACTGAACCATTACTTTCCTGGGAGCTATTTAAATCGCGTTCCCCAATTTTTGTTATAGACTGCAGACATCAAAACGAAACCTTAAAAACAGGACCTGTCGACATACGCCTAGAGATGAGAACATCAAAAAATATACCAGCAAACACATCAGCTTACTGTCTTACGCTCCATGATCGTATCATTGAATATAATCCACTTGATCAAGTAGTCAACAGAATTGTTTGAATTCAGAAATGAAAAATGTAAACATGTTTAAATAAAATAAATAAATTTAAACATTCGGGTTCTCATTGGGACTGCTTCCGTTGCGCTAGTTGTTTTGATATTTTTTGTTATTGATCTATCGAGCTTCGAAAATTTTTATGAAATAAAAACAACATACATTTTTTTGATTAGTTAATTTTCAGCACAAGTTTTTAATACACTTTTACACTTCATTATAATTTTTACAATGTTTGACATAATTAGTTTGTTTGTTTTTATATATATTTTTAAGCAGGCTCGTATCGTTGTCTTTTAAATCCATATGGTAGCGAACTATGGTCTTCAAGAAAACGACGTTTTTCAGATTTAATGCTGTAGGTTTTTATTTCTGGAATGGTTATCACCTGATGGTCTTTCGTTCGTTGAATGTTTTCTGATTTTATTAAAATTTTTTCACTGCTTGAAGAAGATGAATTAAGTACAGATTCTTTAATTGAGTCAAAATTAATTTGTTGAGATGCTGCATAATTAAGAAAAATCCCTTTCACTTTGCAGACAACGTATTCCATATTGTCTTTTGCACTAAACACTTTATACGAATAATTCTTAGGTCCTCCACTAACGAATTCTGTGATATAGCTTCCAGCTCCATAAGTTTCCAATTTGTCTGTCATATCACCGATGCATTGTCCAGTAGGAGGTTCGAATTCTCCTTCATGACTTATGTAAATAACCGAATCAGTATCGCAATACAAAACTCTTTCTCCTAAGCTCTCCAGGTAGTTATAAAGTTTAAGCCGAGCTAAAGTTGTTGTGTAAGCAGCAACACAGACATTTACTGTGGATAAAGAGTCGATAGCTTCTTCTTTCATCTCGAAGTTAACGACAACGTTTTCTTCATTTACAGGAATAATGTGAAGCACTTCAATAGATGGATGCGTTAGCAAATGAAAGAAAGTTGAAGGGTTGTTCACAACGATAGTTTGAAGTTGATTTTCGAGTTGTCCAAACTTTCCCCAAAACGAATTTAGTATCAGTTTTGCAAGTGATCTCTTTCCTGGATTATTACATATCTCTGAAAATTCCGGCTGAATATTTTCTTTTTGAAGAAAATCAGAAACATATTTTTCCTTTTTTTGCTGAGACGAACACTCACTTGGCCAGCCAGATGCTTCTTGTTTTATTTTTAGAAACTTATTCATCATTGATGTGAACAGCCCATCATCTAAATTTTTTTCCGGGTTATACTGGACTACATTATATTCCCATATTTCAAATATATTGAGTATGATCAATCCTTTTTTCACTGCTTTATTAACCTCGTCAATTACCCAAGTCCCTGCCAATGCTCTTTGCTCATCAGTATGAGAACACAATGGTTCTACATTTCTCTCATCACTACAGCTTCGACATAGTGAAAACATGAGCTTAGAATTTTGCTTGATCGGTAAAATTGGATGAAGCAAGTTTTCTGGAGGTAAAATTTTACATTTTATGAGCACATTCATTCCTTCCTAATTCGACGTAGTTGAGCAGGCTGCATCACCAGTGATGTGGATCTTAGGATGTCCAGTGGGGAATTTTCCATTCTTACACACCCACGGGTAAAGAGAGCATATATCAATGTACTTTATCTTTTCCCCTTTTTTGCATTTATAGAAATCGACGACATTTCCGGTTCGACCGCCATAAAAAGCATCGCGAGGATTTAGAAGGGAACTTTGAATAAGTTGGTGGGAGTTTAAGAAATCTCTGTCTTCTTTTTTAAACGACTTGAGATTCTTCCGAAACACACAAGACCACATTTCAATTACCTCGTAACCGAAATCCCTCAGTCTTTCTGTCCTCGCTTTTGTTGTCTCATACCAACGTGTTCAACGTGTCATTCTCGTTTTCGTGCAGAGGATCATCTCGTCTATGCTTCAAGCAGAGAGGGTGGCCATGGTAATAGCATCCGTGGTACTCAAAAATTTGGTTGGTTTCTTGACAAAAACCATCAACTTTTACCCCGTTGATTAAAACCTCTTTTCCTTTATACGAATGTCTGATGTTTATTTTTCTTTTTCTTTCTTCCAAAATCATCCACTTGATGGCTTCTGGTGATTGGTTGTCAACACATCTGTAGCCGTTTTTCGGTATTAGTCCGATAGTGTCTGGCTTTAGAAAGTTCCGTCTATATAACAAATTGCATGCTGAAGCAATCGTTTCCGATTCTATAAATGGCTCAACGTTACATTGACTCAAAAATAGTTTTCGGAACTCTAAGCATGCTCCTGTCAAAATTTTGACATCACTTTTGCAATATTCTGCCAGTTCGTTCTCCATATCAAAATAATCGTGTTTATGTTCCGAATGCCATTTTAAAAAAATTGCTCGTTCCTCCGTTCGCATAGTATCTGGACTATAATATTTCATTGGTGGCAATGTTCCAATGTATCTCTCATTTTCTTTCGTATTGAAAAGATACGGAAAGTAACCTTTCTTTAAAGCAGAAGGTAAATCGAATGCTTTTGGAAGTTTCGATAAAGACATAGGAAAATAGTTTATATAGTCAATAAATTTTATGTTTCCTATTTCCATTAATATTATTTTTGTACCACGCATTATTAATTCGGGGGATAGGTGCGTTTTTTCTAAAATATAGTTTAAAACGAACTGATGATCGTATGATTGACCGTTGTGAGCAACTACAATCACCTTTTTAATTTTTTTCCGAATTTCAAGTATATGTTGAATAAATTTAGGTACAATTTCTTCTCCTTTTATAACGTTCATTGACAATCCACAATATTGACAGAAATGTAAGTCAGGAAGTTCTATACAGTGACTACATTTGTTTTGAAACACGCACAAATTTGGTTCATGTTTTTTAATCAAAGCTTTTGATATTGCTGCATCATCATTCCAGATTTTCTCTCCAATTACCTTTTCTTGCCGACTTTCAAGATCATAAAAATTAAAAAATTTTACAAATTAGGCGTTCTCTTATCAGGCAGAATAAAACACATATGGTCTTTAGGTACATGTTTTTTACAGTCCTTACAAAAGAACTCTCCACAAACGTGTCCTGGACTCCCTCCGTAGGATTTTAAGCAAGCGAAACATCTTTTAATTTGCTCACATATAGATTGTTGTTGTACTGATGATGATGATGATGATGATGATGATGATGATGATGATGATGATGATGATGATGATGATGATGAAGGAGCGCTCATTTTGTGGTTGTCATAACATTCTGTTCCTTTAAAATTTCGGTTGCAGTCGGGGCATAAAATTTGATTCTGGGTTTCCTTACATATCAGAGAACTCTGACATTGCGAGCAAAAAGCAGGACATCCATAATGTTTACTCTTTGTATTGTAGGGTACATAACAAATTTCACAGTAGAAAGAACAGCAAAATGCGGCAGTTAAAGATTTTATGACATTAAAATGATATAAATATAAATATAAAAAATATAAATATATTTTTTTATCGTTGCTGTCATTTGAAACTCCTTCGTAAATTAATTTACGGCCTTTTTTCTGTGTTCGTAAACAGTAATTTTATAGTTTCTTAAATGAGTTTGAAATAATTTCAACTCATCAATTCCACAACCTCCTGGTGGTATTTATAATTATAGTAATTTATCTGTGTTTTTTACACAAATAATTCCTCTACGATTGGCACATTCTTCGTTGAACGAATTGAACATGGAGGTAGGTTTTCTTCCTTCTCCAGCTGGCATTTGAACTGATGTTATGGATAACGTAAAATCAGCAGTGCTTAGGCCATCAGAATTACTCTGGAATATTTTGGAAATCATCTCCCAAACATCATCCATGCTGAGCTCTGAACAGGTTTTGTAATTGATCCATCCACTACCTCGCTCATGAGCAAAACTTTTTCCCGAAAACATTATTCCCACCTTGTCGGATTCCTTCAGACCTTCCACAGCAAATCGTACCATATCATCAATCGCCTTTCTTATCCATGAAGTTGGTTCTTCATGTCTTGGAATAGGGTTGATTTTAAAATCTATTTTCCGGCCATTTAAATTGAACCGTTTAATTTTGGTGTTAATATCTGTCAGAACTTGAATTCGCTGAAAATACAAATAAAAACACAGGAAAAAATTATTTTTTTTTTTTTAATTTTTATTTTATTTAAAAAAGTGTTTTTGCGAATTAAGTAATTCGTTTTGTGTATTTAAAAAGAGTGTAGGCAAAATATGTTCTACCTCTTCAATTATAATTTCATTTTTTTGTTTCCTCCCTCTTCGGAGCTTCTGTTGGTGTTATTGCTGTTCTTGTTCATGTTGCTGCTGTTGATTTTGCTGCTGCTGCTGTTGATGTTGTTCTTGTATTCCTGGTAGATGTTGTTGTTCCTGCTGGTTGTGTTGCTCCTGCTGTTGGTGTTGCTGTTGTTGTTGATGCAGCTGGTGTTGATAAGTTTGTTGCACCTGTGCTGTTTCCTCTTTCTCGTGGAAATCGATCACGAAGGAGCGATCGAAAGGCTCCACCACTTCCAGACAGAGCGTGTGTAGCTCCGCGATGTCTTCCTCTTCCATTTGGGTATTACACCTTTTTGGTAGGAATACCTAAAAATAAAAGTTTATTATAATTTTTTAAAGAAAATAGTAAGAAAAATTTAAACATACCACATATTCTTCAAGCTCCACTAAAATTTGTTGGCCAAACTTGGTTACTATCCTTTTGGCAGAAGTAATGGGAAACTTCCTCTTCTGAACCAATGTAGATAGAGAGAGAAGTGGTTTCCTGGTTGAACTTGTCGGCTCCTCCTTGCGTACACTCACTGCTGATTTAATTTTTTTTAAAAAGTTTGACATATTGAATATTTTGGTCATTTCCCCTAATATGAAATTTAAAAAAATCAAAGAATTACCACTCCTGACACTCAGTGCATTTATTTGACCTGCCTTTCCCCCCTCAAACAAATATAGCATTCCCCTACCAATTTAGTATTCAGAATCCTCTGTTGATTTATCCGTAGATATCAATATTTGATTATTTTGTTCATCAATACAATACCTATCAAGTAGGAGGCAACGAAGGTGTGCGACGTCATAAATTGCAGTCATAAATTAGTTCGAAAATTAGGTTTTATGACTCGCATCGTCAACAATAAAATTTACTAGAAACCACTTTCAATCGTCATCATAATTTGCCCTTTTTTTACAAACAATCAAACATTCATTTACCTGTATCTTGACCCTTTCCGCTTTTTTTTTACATCAACCGTGTATCGCATCGATCCTTTACAAACAACCATAAACAACATCAAACATTGGGTTTTGTGACTTACTTATAAAATCATTTATTTTTACAAGACACGATCCCATCTCTTACATTGACCTTTTTTCAAATTTCAAATATTCAAATTCTTAACTGTGTAACGGTCGCTCCACTAGTGCACCTATTCCTACTCACGGCCTTTAACATTGAAGATGATAATGTCTTAACTTCACCATTTTACACGAAACAGGCTCCAAACACCTACAGGGGCTAGGTAGCTCGATAAGAATTCAAGATTAATAAATATGATCAAAACATAAATTAAAAAAAAAAAAAACATAGAAATCAAAAAACTACAACACCCTAAGTGAACTTATTTAGTTATAATTGGATTTATCCATATCATTAGTGACTGTGCTGTGAAATAATGTATTTATTTTATATCTAAGCATTAATATTAAGTCTATATTTAGGAGTATCAAAAATTTAAACAATATTTATAATATTAGTAACTGCGCTGTGAACAAAATGTATTATTCGTATACCTAAGCACTAGCATTAAGTCTATTCTACAAACTAACAAAATTTAAACAATATTTTAGAACATTAGTAACCGTGCTGTGAACAAAAAAAAAACACATTTATCTTATACCTAAGCTCTAGCACTAAGTGTATACTAAGAGTACCAACAATTTAAACAAAAACGATACGAACAATTCAAACAAAAATCGATAAAACATATACATAATAACAATCCACTCAAAAACTCACTCATATTTGTAAACAACTTCAATGTCGTCAAAAAAATCAATTACGTCACACAAAACTATATTCTATTGTCGTTTTCAATTGGCAATCCGGATTTGGTTTTAGATTCGGAATCCCAATTGAACAGTTTTTTTCGATTCTGAAAAATTGAAGTTTGGTGTGACTGTATTAGTGTAACATGTGTGATATATTATTAAATTAAATTAAAAAATATGACATTTATCAAGTGTGACATTTAAATCTTTGAATGTGTGAGTGATTCTGTTTTTGCTTCTGATTTCAAATCCAGAAGAGAAATTCTCTTTTTTTAGAATCAGAACTCTCACTTTTGTCCCATTGAACGCATTCAGAATGCTTTTTTCTTCTTCCAGATTGCCAATTGAAAACGACATATGAATTCATCCCAACATAACTCCATCTCAATCAAAGAGATAGAGACAAACATATCATGAAATAATCTTTTTTTTTTTTATTTTTCTCTATTCCTTTTATTTTTTCTCCCTACTTTTTATTTTTCTCTCTTAGGTTAAGTTATTCTTTAAGACAACTGTCAAAGCTATCGTCTTCTTGAGTGGACGTATTATTTATTATAGCATAAAAATCTTAGACTGCTGTCTTTAAACTTTAATGGATTTGTTGTATAGTGCATATTGCACATTAGGATAAAGGGAGAAATTTGGGAAGGGAAAGGTCCCTAATTTGTTGGCCTTTACGGCTCGCCAACGAAAGCCAGAGTTCTAGGCGCTCAGCGCCGATTTCCTGAAATCGAGAATTTTATAAAAATATTCACCTTTTTTCCTTGAATTCTCCTTTTTAATAAAAACTGTGAATGATTTACTGGTTGAAACGCTTTATTATTCTGGTCTCTGCTGTATACTGAATCAATTATTGAATAAATCTACCAACTATTTATACTAAAAATTGCCTTACATTGCTAACTTAAAACTATGTCACTTAACATATTAATTTTCTATTTCATAATTAAAACTATGTCGCTTAAATGTTCTATTTCATAATCCATTTCCTGAATCATCAAAACCATTTCATCATCATCATCATCGGCTCGACAACCGGGGTCCGGTCCTGGCCTCCTTCAACAAGTCTCTCCACCTATCCCGGTCTTGGGCCAACGCCATCCAGTTGCGCACCCCAAGGCTTCGGGCGTCCTGGTCTACGCCATCTCTCCAGCGCAAGCATGGTCTACCACGCTGCCGTCTACCATAGAATGTACCACAAAAGACTTTCCGAGCAGGTTCCTCTTTACTCATGGTGCCCTGCCCACCGGAGTCTACCGAGCTTAATTTTTGTCACTATGTCTGCTTCAAGGTAGATTGCGTACAATTCATGATTGTACCGTCTCCGGAATCGTCCTTCCTCACATATGGGGCCAACAATTCTCCTTAAGACTTTTCTCTCGAACGCGGCTAAGAGGTCGGAGTGTCTTTTGCTAAGCACCCAAGTCTCGGATCCATACGTGAGTACTGGCAGGACCATGGTCCTGTACAGCAGCAGTTTTGAAGTTATGGTGAGATTTCTGGATTTGAAGAGCTTTGACAGACTATAGTAGGCTTTGTTGGAATTGAGCAGCCGCCCGCGTATTTGTTCTTCTATGTTATTATCGGCTGCTACTATTGACCCAAGGTATTTAAAGGATTGCACCACTTCAAATTCGTGCTCCGCTACCTTGATTGTTTGACCAACTGTTCTTCTCGCATTCGACGCCACCATGTACTTTGTTTTACCTTCACTAATGTGCAGCCCCAGATTTTGTGCCGCCTGCTCGATCTGGATGAAGGAATCGTGTACAGCTTGTTCGGTTCTTCCGATGAATTCAATGTCGTCTGCGTAAGCCAGTATCTGGCTGGACCTGTTGACGATGGTCCCTCTTGTTGCCGTGCCAGAGTCACGGATTGCTTTCTCCAACTCCAGGTTGAAGAGGAGGCAGGCCAAACCATCCCCTTGTCGGAGTCCATTAAAGATGTTGATTGGTCTGGATAGCAATCCGGCTATTTTTACTTGGCTTGTTACGTTGGTCATGGTCAACCTACAAAGTTGTGTCAATTTATTTGGGATGCCGAATTCTCTCATGGCTTTATAAAGTTCTACCCTGGCTATGTTATCATAGGCGGCCTTAAGCACTTTTCATATGAGAGCGACCAACGAACGACGAATGAACGAACAAATTGGATTTAAAACGTTCCTAGACCAAAATTCTGCATAATATCCAGAAAAAATGAAAGAAACCTTATTTATTTAAATGTTAAGATAATAAAATTAGCATTTAAATTGTTAAAATCAGAGAAATTTGATAAATAAAATTGTTCGTCGCGAATCGCAATTTTTTGTTACGAATTGTCAAACTCTATTCTCGTTCCACATACCATCCACACTACAACGAATGAATTGTTCGCGCGTGTTTAACCTCAAATTACTCTTGTTTTTGTTTTCTTCGTGGTTGGTCGCGACGAGTAAAAAAAGTCCATGTGAATGAAATGTCAAAATGGACGAATGTTCGTTCATTCGTGGTTCGTTGGTCGCTCTTATGTGAAAAGTACTTTAAAGTCTATAAACAGATGGTATGTTGGAATGTTAAATTCTAGACATTTTTCCATCGCCTGCCTAACGGTAAAGATCTGATCAGTTGTTGATTTGCCTGGAATGAAACCACATTGATATTGGCCGATTATGGTTTTAGCGTATGGGGCTATCCGTTCTTGTAGGATAGAGGAGAGTATCTTATAGGCGGTACTCAACAACGTGATACCTCTATAATTGCTGCACGTTGTGATATCTAATTTCTTATGTATGCGGCAAATTATACCTTTTCGACAGTCTTCTGGCATTTCTTCCTGCTCCCATACGTGCACTAGAATATCATGAATTGCTTGACGTAAGGCTGGCCCGCCGTGGTGAAATAGTTCGGCTGGTATGCCATCGGCTTTCGGGGCTTTGTTTTTCTTAAGCCGGGCTATAGCCTTCTCAACCTCTTCTATGCTTGGTGGCGGTAACATAGGGTATTCTTCTGGAAGTAGTGGAGCCTCCACTTCTGCAGTGAGCTGACCATTTAGCAATTCATTAAAGTACACTTCCCATCGCTCCATTATGATTTGGGGATCGGTGATCAGATTTCCCTCCTCGTCCTTGCAGTAAGTGCAGCGTGGTGTGTACTGCGTCATGTTTCGGACAGATTGGTAGAACTTCCGCGCCTGGTGCGGAGCTCGCTCTCGGCTTCTTTCTAAATCACAGATGATGTTCTTCTCCCAGGCTGATTTTTTCTGTCTGTGAAGCCGTTTTTCTATTCTTCTGAGCTCTTTATATTCATCTTCGCGTGCCCGTGTTCTATGAGATTGTTGCATTGCTCGGTAAGCAACATTCTTACGTTCAGTCGCTAGCTTGCATTCATCATCAAACCAGTCGTTCCGACTTCTACGACTGCTGCCTAAGATGGAGTTGGCAGTACTAATGACAGTGTTCTTAAGGCGTGTCCACTTTTCATCTACACCCAGCTTACTGGCTCCAGGGCTTACTCTCCCTGGATCGAGTTGTTCTAGGGCGAGTCCTAACGCATGTCCAAAGGTGCTACTGGTGTTTTCGTTGCGCAGTGCAGCCGTGTTGATTCGAAACTGATCGGCGGATGCAATACGTCTTCGCAAGGCAATCCGCCCTCGGAAAACCATACCAACAAGATAGTGATCCGAGTCGATATTGGTACCGTCATCAAGTTCGAGTAGTGGCGACGGTCTATCAACACGTGGTCAATTTGGTTACGAGTGACTCCATCAGGTGATACCCAGGTGGCTTTGTAGATATCATTACGCGGGAACCTGGTACTCGCAACGACCATGTTTTTCGATGCTGCCAATTCTAGGACTCGAAGTCCATTGTCATTAGTGTTCTCATGCAAACTATGGGTGCCTGCGTAATGCCTGAATACCGGCTCCCAACCTATTTTTGCGTTCAAATCCCCAAGGATGATTTTAACATCATACCTTGGACAGGCATTGAGGGCCCTCTCGACTTGTTCGTAATAAGTCTCTTTGTCTTCGTCTGAGGACTCCTCTGTAGGTCCGTGAACGTTAATGAGGCTGATGTTCTTAAATTTGCCTCGCACGCGAAGGGTGCATAGCCTTTCGCTTATAGCGTTAAAGCCGATTATGGTAGACTTCATTTTTTCGCTGACCAGGAAGCCTACCCCGAGCACATGGTGTTTTGTATGACAGCTGTAATATAAATCATATTCTTTCTTCTGCAAAACACCATTCCCTGTCCATCTTATTTCTTGCAGTGCTGTTATGTCAGCTTTATATTTTGACAGGGTATCGGCTAGCTGCTGAGCAGCTCGAGCTCTATAGAGCGATCGTACGTTCCATGAGAAAATTCGTAAATCGTTGTTCCGTTTTCGTTGCAAGGGTTGTCGTCGTGAGATCAGTTCGTTTCCGAGGCTTGTTGACGGTCTCGTAATTCTTTTAGTTTTACGGAACAGGAAATAAGCCTGTTGCCAACCTGTTTAACTAGCCTGATCATATTTGCCAAACCTTTTTAAAGGATTGTTTCTAGCGGCCGCCGTGAAGAGGCTATGATCACACTTCCACCAGTCCCGAATAGTTACGGCACGTGCATGTTTTCGTATGCTACATGTTATTCCCCCTATTCGGCTGATGGATGACCGCCATCAGAACAATTTACCCTACATTAAAAGTGACGCACATATTTTCTTTTTATTATATTTTACTTTATTTTTTTTATATTATTTAAATTGCGTCAGCATTAAGTGCATTCGCAAAGTTCAATTGAGTGCATTATTTGGCCGCAATCTTGTTGTTACAAAATTTTGATGACGCTTCAGTATATGAATTAACTGAATCGTCGTCAGGTAATTGTTTTGATTTGTGTCATGCACCAAGCAATCGAATGTTTGTTTATCATTTTGAATGCTATGGTGCTGACAATGGCCTTGAACATGAAACGATTTGGGGTGGGTTATGGTTCGATGTGAAACCATAGATAGTGTTTCACACAACACCTCCCCCCTTTGAAAAAGTACGTTTTTTGCTTTGAAGAGGCAAAAAATGCTGAGCTTACACCCTAAATGGATGATTCAAAAAGTTTGGAAGATGTGTGTCTAAGTTTGTTTTGTATTTAGGGTTTGGAAATTGTTCTGATAATTCAACTATTGAAGTTATGAGAAAGACTAAAATTATCCAATTATATTTACATACATTGTTGTTGTTTTTTTTTGTTTCGTTTCTGAAATTATTCCATTACATTTACATTTCTATAATTTTTAACTTATTTAATTTAAATCAGATATTTTAGTACTTTTATTTATGTTTGCTTTATTTTACATAAGTTTGTTTTTTTTTATATATTTTTTTATATAAATTATTAATTCTCAATTTAACATCTTGATAATTACCAAAAAATATATTTTTGGTTCTCTTATTTCACAAAAATTTCTTTTTAGTTAACCGTAGATAAAATTAATAATAGTGTTGTAGTTTACAATATAATATTTGTGCATTGTAAGATCCTTGAAAATTAAATAATTAAACGAATGTATTGAACCTCTTTTCTTAACAATAATAGTTTTAAAATATAATAATTATGTATAGAGTGGAAACGGCACAAACGTTTTAATTGCATACATAGTTTTTGTTGATTAGAAATATCTGTTGGTTGATGGTTCCAGAGTTAGTTTGTGTCCAGATTGGTTTGTCAGGTTTTCCAGAAGTATGTTGGTCATCGTATTGGTAAATTTCTTCAGTCCTCCTCTTCGTCGGGGGTACAGATTTCTTTGTACTGTATTGTGTATGTATGTATTGTGTGTGTGTATGCATGTAAAAATTTGTTTGGGGTCTTGGGCCCTCTTTTATTTGTTTGTGTACATTTTTTTTTTGCGTGGGGATATTCCCTCTTTTCAAATTTTTTTTTTAAATATGGGGATCTTTTCCTCTTTTCATATACAAAATTTTTTTTTAATGTTTTTTTTTTATTATATTTATTATATGGGAATTTTTTCCTCTTTTCATATACAAGTTTAAAAAAAAAAAAAAAAATTTTAATGTGGGTAGGATGACGGTATGTAGCGTAAATGCGGGTATCTTCTTAGCTCGCTGAATAGAGTGGTCCTGAATGCCTCTATTTCTGGGACAGATGATGTTAGTTTCTTTTCATACGCCAGGTAGTTCGTTACCATGCATACGACTGTCCCGTCATCAAACCCATTTAAATTTTCCGGAATCTTTACGTTTTTTGTTTCGTATGTTGGTGCCTCCGTCTGTCCATTCCTTGCTTTCCATTCCCTTAGCATGTATTGTTTAATCTTCTCGAGGGCTTCACTTCCTGATATTCCCATTGTGTTTTAATGTTTTATAGTTTTTCGTTCGTTATTTACAACGATTAGGATCCAGTGTAGCCCTACTATTTCGATTGGTATCAGAAGTAGTTTAAAATCAAATACGTTGTTGTGTTGGTGAAACTGTTTTTGGTTTTATTCATATTTATATACATATTTTTGTGTAAGTGTGTATGAATATTTATGGAAGTTGTGTGTTTCATTGTGTATCCGTTTTTTTTTTTTTTTTTTTTTTTGTGGGGCTTTTTATAACCCTCTTTTTTAAAAATAAATAGCGGAATTACCGATAGTTTTTTTTTGTAATTATTTTTTTATATTTACAAAGGTGATGGTATGTATCTGAATTCTGGATAGTTTTTTATCTCTTTGAATAGGATTTCTTTAAAATCCTCCATTTCTTTTTTTGTCGAAATAAGGGTTTTCCTTAATGCAATGTGCTTTGCTATCATACATGTGACTAGGCTGTCATCTAGTCCCGTTAGGTGTTCCGGCACTCTGACGTTTTTTATTTGATAGCTCGGTGTATTGTTATTTCTTTTTATCCACTCATTTCCAACAAACCTTTTCACAGCTGATAGTGCCTCTAGACCAGACACTCCCAGTCTATTGTAATATTTTATTTATTTCTTTAGGTTGTTCACAACAATCAATGCCCAATGGAACCCGGTTATCTCAATTGGTACTAAAGTTATTTCGTATTCAAACATGTTATTATATTTGCTCCACTCTTTCGTTTTCTCGTTTTCCTTCTCTTGCAGAATTGAATTAGCAATTGATTACATATTCAATAATGAGCATCGGTTTGTACGCATGGCTTTATATATAACTATGCATATCTTTAAGAGTAAAGCAGCAACGAGTTATATTTACTATAGTTTTTCGTCTTCTGAGTCAAAAAAATGTTTGAGACGATTATTGTGTATCGTAATAGGTTTTTTCTTAATCAGAACCACACTGTTTGTTGGACTGACGATTTCCACTATTTGATAGGACCTACACATATTTCAGATAGTTTGTGTTTTCTGTTCTCATCTTTTACGAGAACCTTATCTCCAACATGATATGCTGTAATTTTAACGCTTCTATCATAGTAATTTTTTGAGTTCTTTTTACTATCCATTAAGTTTTTTCTGGCAATAGCATACGTTTTTTGGAGTTTGTGTCTTAAAATAAAAAAATAATTTTCATGGTCGTATACTGGTTCTGGTTCCCGCTTTAAATTGGATGGTATATCTGCGGTAAAACCAAAGAGGCAATCCATTGGGGTGAATTTTGTCCCTTCATGAATGCTGTTATTATAGACGAATGCTGCTGTTCTTAGGTATTGATCCCAAGAACTAGTGTTTTCATCACAAATTGTTCGCAAATATTCTACTAAAGGTCTGTGCGCTCTTTCCAATGCTCCGTTTGATTGGGGGTGGTAAGCAGTAAGTTGTCTGTAGTTTCTCTATTTTTAGGAGTTTCCATACTTGTTTAAATAGTTTGCTTACAAAGTTAGTTCCCTGGTCTGTAACCAATTTTTTTGGTATCCTATATCTCGTTATTATCTGTTCGTAAAATATATGTGCAACTGTTTCTGCCTCTTGGTTTGAAAAAGGATAAAAATCTACAAATTTAGTGAGGTTGTCTTGGAAAGTTAATATGTATCTATCCCCTGAATGAGAATCTTGAAGGGGACCGACTATATCTAAATAAACTTTATCAAATGGTGTCTGGCATGTATCTGCTATTACCATTGGCATTTTTGCCTCTGGGCTCGCTTTCATTTTTTGGCATTTTGGACATCGTCTTATATACTTCGAAATGTCCCTGATCATATTAGGCCATTTGTAATTCCTTCTAATGCGTTTATATGTATTTATAACACCTTGATGACCACCGAATGGAGAGTCGTGATAGTCCTTAAGTATGGTTTGTATTTCGTCTGCGTCAAGAGTCTTTCTCTGTACGTCCTTTCGATTACTGGTTTGGGTCAAACTTTGTTGATGGGTCTCTTTATTTCTAGGTGTTTCTGAGTCCTTAGATTTGCTGTCACTAACTTTTCCCTCACCTTTGTTTTCGTCATTGTTTTGTTTAGCGCGTTGTGCTCTTGTCAATGCTAAACACGTGATATTTTTAAACGATGTATTAGATGGATTGCCAACTTGTATTTTTTCACCTTCTGTCCCATATGTAGGGATCCTACTTAGTGCATCAGCATTATTGTTCTTTCTCCCTGGTTTATATTTCAGTGTACAGTCGTATTCAGATAGTTTATGATGAAATCTGATAAGTCTTGACGTTGGATCTCTTGTTCTAAAATTACCTGTTAATGGTTCGTGATCTGTGTATACAGTAAATTGTCGTCTAAATAAATAACATCTATAGTTCTTTGTGGCCCATACTATCGCTAGCATTAGGTTTGTTCGTTGAACTTTACCCAGGGTTGACCCAGGTTTTCTTGACAACCCCAAGAGTTGTCAAAAAAACTTGGGTTTTTCAATTCTGAAAAAACACTTAAGGGTTGTCAATTGTTTCTTTTACATTCAAACCAGAAATTTATACTCTGTGTTGTAATAGTTTAAATTGAAATTTGTACGGATTCACCCGTTGAACAGTCAAAAACATCAAATATTTTCATTTCTACTTCTATTATTGTTATATTAAATTTATTTTTTCGATTTATTTGTACTTAAATAATAAACAATACCTGCAACACGTAAGTCCACAGCAAAACAAATGCTTCAAACTCGTGTCACTTTGACAATTTATTCTTTACCTCAACTCGCCCCAGCAAAAAAACTAGTTCTACTTCAGGGCGAGTTCAGGGCGACCCCAGGTCTCAAAAAATACAGAATTTCGATGTCAGGGTGAGTTCAGGTTTTTCAAAAAATGCTTTAGGGCGACCCCAGGGTGACTTCAGGGCTCAACGAACAAATCTATTTCCTTCTCACTAGTGGAATAGTTGCGTTCAGCTTTGTTAGTATAAATGGTTTGCTAAAATCGGGATAAATCAATAATGGTGGAGATACTAAAAGATCTTTTATTTGTTGAAACGCTTCATGACACTTATCGGTCCATTTGAATTTGACGTCTTTTCGTGTTAAATTAGTAATTGGTCGGGCTATCTTTGAAAATTGGGGTATAAATTTGCGGTAATAATTTGCCAGTCCTAAAAATGATTGTGTCTGTTTGAGAGTTCTAGGAACAGGAAAGTTTTGTACACAACTCGTTTTTCCGGGATCGGGATGTGATCCCTCTGCGGAACATTTATGTCCTAAATACACAACTTCTCGACGGAGAAATTGACATTTTTCTACGTTTAGTTTCAAATTGTGTTCCGCAGCCTATGTCATCCAGATAAACAAAACATTCTAGACCTTGTAGACCCGTTAAGATATAGTTCATGAGTCCAAATGGCATACGTTTAAACTCATAGTCTGTCTTTTGGATCAACGAGGACCTGGTGGTACCCACTTGCTAAATCAAGAGTTGTGAAGTATCTGGCATGCCCTAGTTGGTCAAGTATATCCTCTATTCGGTGTAATGGGAAAGCGTCTCCTACAGTGCACTCGTTTAACTTCCGGAAGTCAACAACAACCCTCCATCGTACTTCACCATCTGGACCTGCCTTTTAAGGTACTACTAAAAGTGGCGAGTTCCAGGGGCTTTTGCTTGGTTGTACGATGTCATTTTCGAGCATCTCGGCGAGCTGTTCGTTGATAATACCTCTTTGTTTTTCTGGTAGCCTATACATTTTGGTGTTTATAGGGGCTTGATCTTGTTTAGTTGGTATTTCATGTTGCATTGTCATCGTATTGGAGAGATTGTCTCCGGGAAGAAAAAATATGTCATTATAATGTGCACAGAGTTCCGATATAGCATTTCGTTCTTTGTTGTTTAATGTTTCGTCTTTGTTGAGTAGTGTTTTAAGAGCTTCAACTCGTGTATTCTTATATTCGCTGTCAATTCTATTGTAATAGCAAGATACATGCCTTGTACCCGGCCTTTTACCATAATCATTTAAGTTTACAATCTCATATTCGCTTAAATTTGAGAGCTCTAAGTTAACGCAGCAAAGTTAATGAAACAAACTGTTGTCGCGTGTTTATTATGGGTACCTGAATTCTAGCTTGTCCCGTTGTCAATAAACAGTTTCCTATAAATACACCATCCACTATTTGTTTGGATAAGCATATCATTGGTTCATCACATTTAATAGGGATTTCTACTATTGTTCTCGCTATAGGGATTATTCGTAGTTCTTGTTCTAAAGTTATACTTAAAGTTTTTACGTTCATACTATTCTTTCAGCTGATGGTTCTTGTGGGCTAATTTCTATCCTATCTTGGTGGGCTGTACTAAGTAATATAGCCGCGTGTATCAATGTGTGCAGTAAAGTAATTATCATTTTATATATTTCTTGAATGGTATACTTAATTTTAAGTAATCTTTGTGATTCAACTCTTAATGTTAAATTTTCGTTTGATACGTGTTTATTGTCTGTTGTTTGTTGGTGAAAACCAACTAGTTCTTCTTTTTGAAGTACTTGATAATTTTCTGCATCTGCAGTATTTAATTTGTGGCGCTGATGGCAATTGGCAATATAAATCTGATATATTTATATTTCTTATTTTCTTAAATTCTTCTTCTATTTTTTCGTTGCTTCCGTTCTTTGAAGGTATCTTATTCCTCTTTCTTTGTCTGAACTTATGTTTTTTCTGCTTATCAGAACCTCTGCTCATTGAAGATTTCTGTAGTTCAACATTCTCATCAGCCACAACGTGACTTTGCCCGATGTCTCTCTGTTCCACTTTGCGAGGCGGATCTTGAGACATGAATAATTGCAAGTTAGTTGTGTTTTTTGAAAATAAACTTTCGGAATTATTATCTAGGCCGGTCGCATTATCGCGCCGCAAAATACAATCATCTTCGAGGTTATTTTCATCATTTAGTGAGGTTTTTTCCGCATTACCTTCCATCTTTTGGTTGTGGTTTTTCTGTTGAGATTGTGTCTGTTTTGTTCGGGGTATCCACGTGTGAGTGAACCCCCGTGAAACAGCTTCCATTATGCGGAATGTACAACCCATTCTCTTCAATTACTTCAGAATCAAACAATGGGATACTAAATACCTCATCTACCTGTATTCCTGTGGAACTTTCGTGTATTTGTTAAAATGTTAATAATTTGTTAGGACCATCTACATTACAGTATTTGCCCAGGAAATTATACCCTGAAATTCCATCGCCTGGGATGGCTAGGTCATCTTCTATAACTTGAAATTCACAGGTAGGAAGTGTTGGTATTTCAATTGTCCCTTTGCATTCTCCTAGTGTGTAGCAGAAACCACAAGGTGTGTTAACGGTTAACTTCTTTTTAGTATTTATAAAGGCCTTATTTATTAATGCTTCTTTCTTTAGAAGGCTTACTTCTGAACCAGTGTCTACTAATAAACGTAGTTTGCTGGTTCTTTCAATTCCTTTCCCAATTTCTACGGACGGAAGTTTTATTTTTTTACATAATTTAAAATATTCTGATTCCTGAATAGGATCAGATTTTCTTGTTTTTTGGGATTTTATTTGGGCTTGCCCTAGGTTTTCCTTAGTTTCAATTAGAGTCGGACCGGGGAACTTTCGGTCGACTAGTGGGCGTTTCCCGACTGGGTACTTTCCCACCTATTTTTGAAGGTACATTCATTGATTGTGTGGTTAGGTCTCCCACACCAATCACAAATCGTTTCCATATGGAATACTCGTTTTTCGTTATTAACTCGGTTGGCATTATCATTCCTAAATGGGTTAGATCTATTTTGATCAGAGTTCCTCTGAGGTTGATATGCCTGGAATCTGTCTCTATTGTAGTCATTTTGCGTGTCGGTTTGACTATGAGGGGGGGGGGTTACTCCTGTTGTAATTGCTTTGGGAGTTTCTATTATTGAAAGGTTGATTGTTTCTGTAGGAATTTTGAAAATTACCCCGGTTTAATATCTGTTGGTTTCCCCTGTATGAGTTCTGATTAAAACCTTTATTACAGGTAGTGGCTTCATGCCCGTAAATTTTACATAACTGGCATATGGGGGTGTTTTGTCGCTTAAGGCATTCACTATACGTGTGTCCCTTTAGATGGCAGAAATTGCAAGTTATTCTTACCTTTTCAAAGTCAAGAGTATTAAAAACATTCTGAACTATGCTTGTTTGGCGTTTTTCAGTGCAGGGTGGTTCACTTGCTTGAGTATAATGGCAGGAAGTATGTGAGAGGGGTATGGTTTCTACCCTCTGTACATGTTTCTCCATGCTAAACGCTGTTCTTATTAGTTCTTCTAATGACTGTTTCCCTATCGTAAACAAGTACTGGCCCAACTGTTTATTCGATACACCAGAAGCTAAAGCTGATTTAGCAAAATCTTCTAATTGGTTTTTTACTATGTCCGACTTATCACCATATTAAATATCCGCTGCCTCTCGACATTGGGTTAGAGAGTGTCGAAGTCTACTCACAAAAGTATTCAAGGTTTCAAATGGGCTTTGGCGACTGGTAATTAAACAGTTTACAAGATCATTATAATTTTCGATTGGTAAATATGTCCTGTTAAGAATTTCCTCAAATTCCGTGAATACAGTTGGCCTAGAGGTAGTGACAAGGTCGAGAGCATCCTCTCGTAACTTAGTGGTAAGAATTTGTATAAATGCTTTTTCGTCTTCCGCGGGAATGTGGTCCCTGACGGGACGAATGCAAGTAAGGAAAGTTTGCAATTTTTGTACCACCTTGGGGTCGTGGCCACCTGAGAATTCGGGGATCCCGTGGGACAATTTGAGTAATTTCTCAAATCCCAATGACATGTTGGAAACCTTGATTGATTTTTGTTCAACTATTTCGAGAGGTTCCTGCTCGTTAGGTTTTGTTTCAGTAAAAAGCAATTTTTTATTAGGTGTTAGTGTTTCTAGAATCTCTTTTGAGAGAGGCATGAATAAGGGTTTGTTTTTCGTTGGGGTGTTTAACATTTCCCTTAATTTCCTAATTTCTCCTTTCGAAAATTTTATTTAGTCGATATATGCCGCTTCGAGTTTCTTGAACTTATCGGCTTCACGGATCAAATCGTTTCCTTTAATCTTGTATAAGTTGTAGTCGGTTTCAACCTGCTGTTTTTCTGTTCGCAGGGTAGTTAACTGTCTTTCCAACCTTGATATGGTTTCTTCCTCTTGAAGGTTGGTTTGTTCGGCCTCTTGTTGATTGGCTATCAATTGTGTCTGAACTTTTCTTTGATTTTTCAATTCAGTTTTTAGATCTTCGATCTTCTTTTCTCGGTGTTCCTGCTGTTTTTTTACAGCGTCTATGTAAAAGTTCAAAATGGCGTCAGTGGCCTCGAGTGTCGAAAACTGACCCCAATGGATGCTTAATTGATTGTTTATTAATTCATACACTTCCTTACCCACTAGTGATTTTAACTCACTGAGTAAGGTTGTGTTAAAATTTTTTATTTCTTGACCCTGATCTACTTGCTCCCTATTTAATTGCTGGAATGCATCGAGCAATTCTTGGAATTCCGTATTAGTAGATCTTGATGCCATAAACTATGATAGTGTAGCCATTCTACAACTAGAAGTTGCCAAAAAGAATTGGGAGAAAACAATGGTATTACTGACCTTTCCGAAAGAAAAAAATACACTTCATATATTTATTGTGTTCGATATATGGTGTTACTGAAGTCAGAGAATTCTTCAGTTTTCATGATTGGATTAAGCTCTGAGCTCATCACCATCCTACCGGCTGCGCCAATGTTGTATAGTGCATATTGCACATTAGGATAAAGGGAGGAATTTGGGAAGGGAAAGGTCCCTAATTTGTTGGCCTTTACGGCTCGCCAACGAAATCCAGAGCTCTAGGCGCTCAGCGCCGATTTCCTGAAATCGAGAATTTTATAAAAATAATCACTTTTTTTCCTTGAATTCTCCTTTTTAATAAAAACTGTGAATGATTTACTGGTTGGAACGCTTTATTATTCTGGTCTCTGCTGTATACTGAATCAATTATTGAATAAATCTACCAACTATTTATACTAAAAATTGCCTTACATTGCTAACTTAAAACTATGCCACGTAATATATTAATTTTCTATTTCATAATTAAAACTATGTCGCTTAAATTTTCTATTTCATAATCCATTTCCTGAATCATCAAAACAATTTACCCTACATTAAAAGTGACGTACATATTTTCTTTTTATTTTATTTTATTTTACTTTATTTATTTTATATTATTTAAATTGCGTCAGCATTAAGTGCATTCGCAAAGTTCAATTAAGTGCATTATTTGGCCGCAATCTTGTTGTTACAAAATTTTGATGACGCTTCAGTATATGAATTAACTGAATCGTCGTCAGGTAATTGTTTTGATTTGTGTCATGCACCAAGCAATCGAATGTTTGTTTATCATTTTGAATGCTATGGTGCTGACATTGGCCTTGAACATGAAACGATTTGGGGTGGGTTATGGTTCGATGTGAAACCATAGATAGTGTTTCACACAACAGATTTTTTTCACAAATAATTTGGAACAAACCCTAAAAATAATTAGTATAGCAAGACCAATTCAAAGTCGGCAATTGATATAACCAAAAGTGTATATATGGATATGTATTCCTAGAACTTAAGAACATTAATTATGTCGAAAAAAAATCTACTACTACTACTACTACTACTACTACTACTACTACTACTACTACTACTACTACTACTACTACTACTACTACTACTACTACTACTACTACTACTACTACTACTACTACTACTACTACTACTACTACTACTACTACTACTACTACTACTACTACTACTACTACTACTACTACTACTACTACTACTACTACTACTACTACTACTACTACTACTACTACTACTACTACTACTACTACTACTACTACTACTACTACTACTACTACTACTACTACTACTACTACTACTACTACTACTACTACTACTACTACTACTACTACTACTACTACTACTACTACTACTACTACTACTACTACTACTACTACTACTACTACTACTACTACTACTACTACTACTACTACTACTACTACTACTACTACTACTACTACTACTACTACTACTACTACTACTACTACTACTACTACTACTACTACTACTACTACTACTACTACTACTACTACTACTACTACTACTACTACTACTACTACTACTACTACTACTACTACTACTACTACTAGTATTTACTCAATCACATGTTGTTAGTGTTATGCCTGAACAACATGTAATGAGTAAACCAGCGGCCCAACAATGATCAATGATAATGGAATAAAAACATGACATAGAACTACGGCAGGGATCGAACCTGTGACCTGTGAGGTTGACAGGCGACCACGCATACCATCGCGCCACGGCCAACCCCAAGGATTTCCATCCAATTTTGTGCTTTCCATTCATCTTTCGGAAAACATGAAAATTATTAATATTGTTCTTTGAGCTCTCAATAAGGCAAAATGCTTCACTCACGTACACTTTATAGATGTCAAAAGTCAAAACCCAAAAGTCAAAACAATCTTTCTCCTGGTTTTAGATTCGGAATCCCAATTGAACAGTTTTTTTCGATTCTGAAAAATTTGAAGTTTGGTGTGACTGTATTAGTATTTCAAGCAATCACTTCACAGTTCGCACAATTTGTAAATTTAAATAAAATATGACATTTAAATCTTTGAATGTGTGAGTGATTCTGTTTTTGCTTCTGATTTCAAATCCAGAAGAGAAATTCTCTTTTTTTTTAGAATCAGAACCGTCACTAATGCCCAATTGAACGCATTCAGAATGCTTTTTTCTGCTTCCAGATTGCCAATTGAAAACGACATTAGGTTTGTTCAATGAAGAAAAGTTCAGAGTAGAGCAGAACAAAACAGAACAGAACAGAGCAGAACAAAACAGTTTACATGAGAAATGTCAGACAAGTTAGAACAGTCAATCACGTGACAGATGAAACAAAATATTACCTACAGCTGATTCTGACAGTTTTCATGAATCTGTTCTAGTCTACTCTGACTAAAAAGCAAGTGCAAGAAATTTTGTTCTAATCTGTTCTAAACTATTCCAGGCAGACTCACTGAACAGCAAATCAGAACAGTTTGGAACAGAAATTTTCTCACTGAACAGCAAAAAGTTGTTATTATCTGTTCTAAACTGTTCCAAACTGTTCGGAACAGCTTCACTGAACAAACCTATTATTCTATGCCATCAACTATTAGGTTATAATTATAAAATGTATGCCGTTACAAATGAAATATTGTTGAACAATTCGGGCGCAATTTAACAAAAAAAAATATTTTTGTATGGAATGCTTTCTTTTTTTTAATATTTTAGTTTCTTTTTATTCCACAATTTGAATTTATTATTGTTTTTATTCAGCAAGAACTGTTCTTATTTTATTATTTCGAATTCACATATTTTTGAAATCAAATTGGGCCTCTTGTTTTTCTAACACTCCCAACACGAAAGTATTTTTTTCATCTAACACCTGTGGAAAAAAGCTAATGACAATTTGGTAAAAGTCCCTACTGACAGCAACAAGGAGACTGTGAGAAGCATTGAATAAGAAGTATAAGAAGTATTTCTTATTCAATGGTGAGAAGACAGCACAAAATTTTCAACAAAATACATTCACAATGCAGAGTAACTATTGAACGTGCATTTGGTCTCCTGAAAGGAAGGTTTCGTAGACTTTTCCATAAATAGATTCGTTAAAACCTGATTCAATAGTTAAATACATTATTGCATCATGTATTTTACATAATATATGTTTGAAATATAATGACTTCGAAGACGAATTCATCACTTTAGAAGACCCAACAAATCAAGATGACCGTGACGATGATTCCATTGATTTGGAAACAGCCCATTCAGAAAGAGAAAGTTTGTTAAATTCCTTATTTTAATAAAAGAAAAAACAATTTTGAAAAGAAAATACATTGTATTATATTTATTATTTTTAAAATACATACATATGTAGGTTTGAACTTCAACGTTCTTTGTACTTCAACATTTCGTGCTATTAATATCCTACTATAATATATTAAACTATAAAATAGTTTATCACATTTTGTACTTTTTTTAAAAATACAAAAAAAAAAAAGGAAAAACAATATCATTTATAAATAAACAAAAAACTTCACAAAATCATTAACAATTAACATTTAAAGTTAAAAAAAACATTCACATTTTATCCACCATTTGCTGGAACAAGTCAATAAATTTGTTGGTGGCTTCCATGCGCTCCCGGTGTCGTTTTTTCAACCCATCTTCCGCAGAATTGTTTTTTTTTTGCGTTTTCTGCTCAAATTTGTTGAAAAAGCAGATTGCTGTCCCCGCAATATTCCATCAGTTTGACTTGAATCCAAGTCAGCTTCTTCGACCATGTGTTCGCGCACTCCCAAATCTTCTGAAGAAAGAGTTGCTGGAGGGCTGATTTCTGGAGCTTTATATAAAATTTCATGCATGCTTTCATAAAACTCCCAGTACTTTCTTGCACCTCCAGTGCTTTCGTTTTCAAGTTTATTTTTTTTATAAAAATTTTTCAATCCTTTTCATTTTGAGTCCACCTGCTCGGAATTGATAATTATCTGGAATTCATAGCTGAGGATGGTTGCAATTTTTTGGTGGATGGGTTTTTTGACGCTGCATTGCAGGCGCTCATAATGCTCTTTTATTAAACTAATGAGCATATTCGTCATACCTCTGTTCCATTTCAAACCTGAAATAAATTTAAAAAATAAATCAATAATGGTGGAGATACTAAAAGATCTTTTATTTGTTGAAACGCTTCATGACACTTATCGGTCCATTTGAATTTGACGTCTTTTCGTGTTAAATTAGGAATTGGTCGGGCTATCTTTGAAAATTGGGGTATAAATTTGCGGTAATAATTTGCCAGTCCTAAAAATGATTGTGTCTGTTTGAGAGTTCTAGGAACAGGAAAGTTTTGTACATAACTCGTTTTTCCGGGATCGGGTTGTGATCCCTCTGCGGAACATTTATGTCCTAAATACACAACTTCTCGACGGAGAAATTGACATTTTTCTACGTTTAGTTTCAAATTGTGTTCCCGCAGCCTATCAAAAATTAATTGTAACTTTCTGTTGTGATCCTCTATATTTTTACCATAAACGACTATGTCATCCAGATAAACAAAACATTCTAGACCTTGTAGACCCGTTAAGATATAGTTCATGAGTCCAAATGGCATACGTTTAAACTCATAGTCTGTCTTTTGGATCAACGAGGACCTGGTGGTACCCACTTGCTAAATCAAGAGTTGTGAAGTATCTGGCATGCCCTAGTTGGTCAAGTATATCCTCTATTCGGTGTAATGGGAAAGCGTCTCCTACAGTGCACTCGTTTAACTTCCGGAAGTCAACAACAACCCTCCATCGTACTTCACCATCTGGACCTGCCTTTTTAGGTACTACTAAAAGTGGCGAGTTCCAGGGGCTTTTGCTTGGTTGTACGATGTCATTTTCGAGCATCTCGGCGAGCTGTTCGTTGATAATACCTCTTTGTTTTTCTGGTAGCCTATACATTTTGGTGTTTATAGGGGCTTGATCTTGTTTGGTTGGTATTTCATGTTGCATTGTCATCGTATTGGAGAGATTGTCTCCGGGAAGAAAAAATATGTCATTATAATGTGCACAGAGTTCCGATATAGCATTTCGTTCTTTGTTGTTTAATGTTTCGTCTTTGTTGAGTAGTGTTTTAAGAGCTTCAACTCGTGTATTCTTATATTCGCTGTCAATTCTATTGTAATAGCAAGATACATGCCTTGTACCCGGCCTTTTACCATAATCATTTAAGTTTACAATCTCATATTCGCTTAAATTTGAGAGCTCTAAGTTAACGCAGCAAAGTTAATGAAACAAACTGTTGTCGCGTGTTTATTATGGGTACCTGAATTCTAGCTTGTCCCGTTGTCAATAAACAGTTTCCTATAAATACACCATCCACTATTTGTTTGGATAAGCATATCATTGGTTCATCACATTTAATAGGGATTTCTACTATTGTTCTCGCTATAGGGATTATTCGTAGTTCTTGTTCTAAAGTTATACTTAAAGTTTTTACGTTCATACTATTCTTTCAGCTGATGGTTCTTGTGGGCTAATTTCTATCCTATCTTGGTGGGCTGTACTAAGTAATATAGCCGCGTGTATCAATGTGTGCAGTAAAGTAATTATCATTTTATATATTTCTTGAATGGTATACTTAATTTTAAGTAATCTTTGTGATTCAACTCTTAATGTAAAATTTTCGTTTGATACGTGTTTATTGTCTGTTGTTTGTTGGTGAAAACCAACTAGTTCTTCTTTTTGAAGTACTTGATAATTTTCTGCATCTGCAGTATTTAATTTGTGGCGCTGATGGCAATTGGCAATATAAATCTGATATATTTATATTTCTTATTTTCTTAAATTCTTCTTCTATTTTTTCGCTGCTTCCGTTCTTTGAAGGTATCTTATTCCTCTTTCTTTGTCTGAACTTATGTTTTTTCTGCTTATCAGAACCTCTGCTCATTGAAGATTTCTGTAGCTCAACATTCTCATCAGCCACAACGTGACTTTGCCCGATGTCTCTCTGTTCCACTTTGCGAGGCGGATCTTGAGACATGAATAATTGCAAGTTAGTTGTGTTTTTTGAAAATAAACTTTCGGAATTATTGTCTAGGCCGGTCGCATTATCGCGCCGCAAAATACAATCATCTTCGAGGTTATTTTCATCATTTAGTGAGGTTTTTTCCGCATTACCTTCCATCTTTTGGTTGTGGTTTTTCTGTTGAGATTGGTCTGTTTTGTTCGGGGTATCCACGTGTGAGTGAGCCCCCGTGAAACAGCTTCCATTATGCGGAATGTACAACCCATTCTCTTCAATTACTTCAGAATCAAACAATGGAATACTAAATACCTCATCTACCTGTATTCCTGTGGAACTTTCGTGTATTTGTGAAAATGTTAATAATTTGTTAGGACCATCTACATTACAGTATTTGCCCAGGAAATTATACCCTGAAATTCCATCGCCTGGGATGGCTAGGTCATCTTCTATAACTTGAAATTCACAGGTAGGAAGTGTTGGTATTTCAATTGTCCCTTTGCATTCTCCTAGTGTATAGCAGAAACCACAAGGTGTGTTAACGGTTAACTTCTTTTTAGTATTTATAAAGGCCTTATTTATTAATGCTTCTTTCTTTAGAAGGCTTACTTCTGAACCAGTGTCTACTAATAAACGTAGTTTGCTGGTTCTTCCAATTCCTTTCCCAATTTCTACGGACGGAAGTTTTATTTTTTTACATAATTTAAAATATTCTGAGTCCTGAATATGATCAGATTTTCTTGTTTTTTGGGATTTTATTTGGGCTTGCCCTAGGTTTTCCTTAGTTTCAATTAGAGTCGGACCGGGGAGCTTTTGGTCGACTAGTGGGCGTTTCCCGACTGGGTACTTTCCCACCTATTTTTGAAGGTACATTCATTGATTGTGTGGTTAGTTCTCCCACACCAATCACAAATCGTTTCCATATGGAATACTCGTTTTTCGTTATTAACTCGGTTGGCATTATCATTCCTAAATGGGTTAGTTCTATTTTGATCAGAGTTCCTCTGAGGTTGATATGCCTGGAATCTGTCTCTATTGTAGTCATTTTGCGTGTCGTTTTGACTATGGGGGGGGGGGTTACTCCTGTTGTAATTGTTTTGGGAGTTTCTATTATTGAAAGGTTGATTGTTTCTGTAGGAATTTTGAAAATTACCCCGGTTTAATATCTGTTGGTTTCCCCTGTATGAGTTCTGATTAAAACCTTTATTACAGGTAGTGGCTTCATGCCCGTAAATTTTACATAACTGGCATATGGGGGTGTTTTGTCGCTTAAGGCATTCACTATACGTGTGTCCCTTTAGATGGCAGAAATTGCAAGTTATTCTTACCTTTTCAAAGTCAAGAGTATTAAAAACATTCTGAACTATGCTTGTTTGGCGTTTTTCAGTGCAGGGTGGTTCACTTGCTTGAGTATAATGGCAGGAAGTATGTGAGAGGGGTATGGTTTCTACCCTCTGTACATGTTTCTCCATGCTAAACGCTGTTCTTATTAGTTCTTCTAATGACTGTTTCCCTATCGTAAACAAGTACTGGCCCAACTGTTTATTCGATACACCAGAAGCTAAAGCTGATTTAGCAAAATCTTCTAATTGGTTTTTTACTATGTCCGACTTATCACCATATTAAATATCCGCTGCCTCTCGACATTGGGTTAGAGAGTGTCGAAGTCTACTCACAAAAGTATTCAAGGTTTCAAATGGGCTTTGGCGACTGGTAATTAAACAGTTTACAAGATCATTATAATTTTCGATTGGTAAATATGTCCTGTTAAGAATTTCCTCAAATTCCGTGAATACAGTTGGCCTAGAGGTAGTGACAAGGTCGAGAGCATCCTCTCGTAACTTAGTGGTAAGAATTTGTATAAATGCTTTTTCGTCTTCCGCGGGAATGTGGTCCCTGACGGGACGAATGCAAGTAAGGAAAGTTTGCAATTTTTGTACCACCTTGGGGTCGTGGCCACCTGAGAATTCGGGGATCCCGTGGGACAATTTGAGTAATTTCTCAAATCCCAATGACATTTTGGAAACCTTGATTGATTTTTGTTCAACTATTTCGAGAGGTTCCTGCTCGTTAGGTTTTGTTTCAGTAAAAAGCAATTTTTTATTAGGTGTTAGTGTTTCTAGAATCTCTTTTGAGAGAGGCATGAATAAGGGTTTGTTTTTCGTTGGGGTGTTTAACATTTCCCTAAATTTCCTAATTTCTCCTTTCGAAAATTTTATTTAGTCGATATATGCCGCTTCGAGTTTCTTGAACTTATCGGCTTCACGGATCAAATCGTTTCCTTTAATCTTGTATAAGTTGTAGTCGGTTTCAACCTGCTGTTTTTCTGTTCGCAGGGTAGTTAACTGTCTTTCCAACCTTGATATGGTTTCTTCCGCTTGAAGGTTGGTTTGTTCGGCCTCTTGTTGATTGGCTATCAATTGTGTCTGAACTTTTCTTTGATTTTTCAATTCAGTTTTTAGATCTTCGATCTTCTTTTCTCGGTGTTCCTGCTGTTTTTTTACAGCGTCTATGTAAAAGTTCAAAATGGCGTCAGTGGCCTCGAGTGTCGAAAACTGACCCCACTGGATGCTTAATTGATTGTTTATTAATTCATACACTTCCTTACCCACTAGTGATTTTAACTCACTGAGTAAGGTTGTGTTAAAATTTTTTATTTCTTGACCCTGATCTACTTGCTCCCTATTTAATTGCTGGAATGCATCGAGCAATTCTTGGAATTCCGTATTAGTAGATCTTGATGCCATAAACTATGATAGTGTAGCCATTCTACAACTAGAAGTTGCCAAAAAGAATTGGGAGAAAACAATGGTATTACTGACCTTTCCGAAAGAAAAAAATACACTTCATATATTTATTGTGTTCGATATATGGTGTTACAGAAGTCAGAGAATTCTTCAGTTTTCATGATTGGATTAAGCTCTGAGCTCATCACCATCCTACCGGCTGCGCCAATGTTGTATAGTGCATATTGCACATTAGGATAAAGGGAGGAATTTGGGAAGGGAAAGGTCCCTAATTTGTTGGCCTTTACGGCTCGCCAACGAAATCCAGAGCTCTAGGCGCTCAGCGCCGATTTCCTGAAATCGAGAATTTTATAAAAATAATCACTTTTTTTCCTTGAATTCTCCTTTTTAATAAAAACTGTGAATGATTTACTGGTTGGAACGCTTTATTATTCTGGTCTCTGCTGTATACTGAATCAATTATTGAATAAATCTACCAACTATTTATACTAAAAATTGCCTTACATTGCTAACTTAAAACTATGCCACTTAACATATTAATTTTCTATTTCATAATTAAAACTATATCGCTTAAATTTTCTATTTCATAATCCATTTCCTGAATCATCAAAACAATTTACCCTACATTAAAAGTGACGTACATATTTTCTTTTTATTTTATTTTACTTTATTTATTTTATATTATTTAAATTGCGTCAGCATTAAGTGCATTCGCAAAGTTCAATTAAGTGCATTATTTGGCCCCAATCTTGTTGTTACAAAATTTTGATGACGCTTCAGTATATGAATTAACTGAATCGTCGTCAGGTAATTGTTTTGATTTGTGTCATGCACCAAGCAATCGAATGTTTGTTTATCATTTTGAATGCTATGGTGCTGACATTGGCCTTGAACATGAAACGATTTGGGGTGGGTTATGGTTCGATGTGAAACCATAGATAGTGTTTCACACAACAGATTTTTTTCACAAATAATTTGGAACAAACCCTAAAAATAATTAGTATAGCAAGACCAATTCAAAGTCGGCAATTGATATAACCAAAAGTGTATATATATATGGATATGTATTCCTAGAACTTAAGAAAATTAATTATGTCGAAAAAAAATCTACTACTACTACTACTACTACTACTACTACTACTACTACTACTACTACTACTACTACTACTACTACTACTACTACTACTACTACTACTACTACTACTACTACTACTACTACTACTACTACTACTACTACTACTACTACTACTACTACTACTACTACTACTACTACTACTACTACTACTACTACTACTACTACTACTACTACTACTACTACTACTACTACTACTACTACTACTACTACTACTACTACTACTACTACTACTACTACTACTACTACTACTACTACTACTACTACTACTACTACTACTACTACTACTACTACTACTACTACTACTACTACTACTACTACTACTACTACTACTACTACTACTACTACTACTACTACTACTACTACTACTACTACTACTACTACTACTACTACTACTACTACTACTACTACTACTACTACTACTACTACTACTACTACTACTACTACTACTACTACTACTACTACTACTACTACTACTACTACTACTACTACTACTACTACTACTACTACTACTACTACTACTACTACTACTACTACTACTACTACTACTACTACTACTACTACTACTACTACTACTACTACTACTACTACTACTACTACTACTACTACTACTACTACTACTACTACTACTACTACTACTACTACTACTACTACTACTACTACTACTACTACTACTACTACTACTACTACTACTACTACTACTACTACTACTACTACTACTAGTATTTACTCAATCACATGTTGTTAGTGTTATGCCTGAACAACATGTAATGAGTAAACCAGCGGCCCAACAATGATCAATGATAATGGAATAAAAACATGACATAGAACTACGGCAGGGATCGAACCTGTGACCTGTGAGGTTGACAGGCGACCACGCATACCATCGCGCCACGGCCAACCCCAAGGATTTCCATCCAATTTTGTGCTTTCCATTCATCTTTCGAAAAACATGAAAATTATTAATATTGTTCTTTGAGCTCTCAATAAGGCATAATGCTTCACTCACGTACACTTTATAGATGTCAAAAGTCAAAACCCAAAAGTCAAAACAATCTTTCTCCTGGTTTTAGATTCGGAATCCCAATTGAACAGTTTTTTTCGATTCTGAAAAATTTGAAGTTTGGTGTGACTGTATTAGTATTTCAAGCAATCACTTCACAGTTCGCACAATTTGTAAATTTAAATAAAATATGACATTTAAATCTTTGAATGTGTGAGTGATTCTGTTTTTGCTTCTGATTTCAAATCCAGAAGAGAAATTCTCTTTTTTTTTAGAATCAGAACCGTCACTAATGCCCAATTGAACGCATTCAGAATGCTTTTTTCTGCTTCCAGATTGCCAATTGAAAACGACATTAGGTTTGTTCAATGAAGAAAAGTTCAGAGTAGAGCAGAACAGAACAGAACAGAGCAGAACAAAACAGTTTACATGAGAAATGTCAGACAAGTTAGAACAGTCAGTCACGTGACAGATGAACCAAAATATTACCTACAGCTGATTCTGACAGTTTTCATGAATCTGTTCTAGTCTACTCTGACTAAAAAGCAAGTGCAAGAAATTTTGTTCTAATCTGTTCTAAACTATTCCAGGCAGACTCACTGAACAGCAAATCAGAACAGTTTGGAACAGAAATTTTCTCACTGAACAGCAAAAAGTTGTTATTATCTGTTCTAAACTGTTCCAAACTGTTCGGAACAGCTTCACTGAACAAACCTATTATTCTATGCCATCAACTATTAGGTTATAATTATAAAATGTATGCCGTTACAAATGAAATATTGTTGAACAATTCGGGCGCAATTTAACAAAAAAAAATATTTTTGTATGGAATGCTTTCTTTTTTTTAATATTTTAGTTTCTTTTTATTCCACAATTTGAATTTATTATTGTTTTTATTCAGCAAGAACTGTTCTTATTTTATTATTTCGAATTCACATATTTTTGAAATCAAATTGGGCCTCTTGTTTTTCTTACACTCCCAACACGAAAGTATTTTTTTCATCTAACACCTGTGGAAAAAGCTAATGACAATTTGGTAAAAGTCCCTACTGACAGCAACAAGGAGACTGTGAGAAGCATTGAATAAGAAGTATAAGAAGTATTTCTTATTCAATGGTGAGAAGACAGCACAAAATTTTCAACAAAATACATTCACAATGCAGAGTAACTATTGAACGTGCATTTGGTCTCCTGAAAGGAAGGTTTCGTAGACTTTTCCATAAATAGATTCGTTAAAACCTGATTCAATAGTTAAATACATTATTGCATCATGTATTTTACATAATATATGTTTGAAATATAATGACTTCGAAGACGAATTCATCACTTTAGAAGACCCAACAAATCAAGACGACCGTGACGATGATTCCATTGATTTGGAAACAGCCCATTCAAAAAGAGAAAGTTTGTTAAATTCCTTATTTTAATAAAAGAAAAAACAATTTTGAAAAGAAAATACATTGTATTATATTTATTATTTTTAAAATACATATGTAGGTTTGAACTTCAACGTTCTTTGTACTTCAACATTTCGTGCTATTAATATATACCTACTATATATTAAACTATAAAATAGTTTATCACATTTTGTACTTTTTTTAAAAATACAAAATAAAAAAAAAGGAAAAACAATATCATTTATAAATAAACAAAAAACTTCACAAAATCATTAACAATTAACATTTAAAGTTAAAAAAAAACATTCACATTTTATCCACCATTTGCTGGAACAAGTCAATAAATTTGTTGGTGGCTTCCATGCGCTCCCGGTGTCGTTTTTCCAACCCATCTTCCGCAGAATTGTTTTTTTTTGCGTTTTCTGCTCAAATTTGTTGAAAAAGCAGATTGCTGTTCCCGCAATATTCCATCAGTTTGACTTGAATCCAAGTCAGCATCTTCGACCATGTGTTCGCGCACTCCCAAATCTTCTGAAGAAAGAGTTGCTGGAGGGCTGATTTCTGGAGCTTTATATAAAATTTCATGCATGCTTTCATAAAACTCCCAGTACTTTCTTGCACCTCCAGTGCTTTCGTTTTCAAGTTTATTTTTTTTATAAAAATTTTTCAATCCTTTTCATTTTGAGTCCACCTGCTCGGAATTGATAATTATCTGGAATTCATAGCTGAGGATGGTTGCAATTTTTTGGTGGATGGGTTTTTTGACGCTGCATTGCAGGCGCTCATAATGCTCTTTTATTAAACTAATGAGCATATTCGTCATACCTCTGTTCCATTTCAAACCTGAAATAAATTTAAAAAATAAATCAATAATGGTGGAGATACTAAAAGATCTTTTATTTGTTGAAACGCTTCATGACACTTATCGGTCCATTTGAATTTGACGTCTTTTCGTGTTAAATTAGTAATTGGTCGGGCTATCTTTGAAAATTGGGGTATAAATTTGCGGTAATAATTTGCCAGTCCTAAAAATGATTGTGTCTGTTTGAGAGTTCTAGGAACAGGAAAGTTTTGTACATAACTCGTTTTTCCGGGATCGGGTTGTGATCCCTCTGCGGAACATTTATGTCCTAAATACACAACTTCTCGACGGAGAAATTGACATTTTCCTACGTTTAGTTTCAAATTGTGTTCCCGCAGCCTATCAAAAATTAATTGTAACTTTCTGTTGTGATCCTCTATATTTTTACCATAAACGACTATGTCATCCAGATAAACAAAACATTCTAGACCTTGTAGACCCGTTAAGATATAGTTCATGAGTCCAAATGGCATACGTTTAAACTCATAGTCTGTCTTTTGGATCAACGAGGACCTGGTGGTACCCACTTGCTAAATCAAGAGTTGTGAAGTATCCGGCATGCCCTAGTTGGTCAAGTATATCCTCTATTCGGTGTAATAGGAAAGCGTCTCCTACAGTGCACTCGTTTAACTTCCGGAAGTCAACAACAACCCTCCATCGTACTTCACCATCTGGACCTGCCTTTTTAGGTACTACTAAAAGTGGCGAGTTCCAGGGGCTTTTGCTTGGTTGTACGATGTCATTTTCGAGCATCTCGGCGAGCTGTTCGTTGATAATACCTCTTTGTTTTTCTGGTAGCCTATACATTTTGGTGTTTATAGGGGCTTGATCTTGTTTGGTTGGTATTTCATGTTGCATTGTCATCGTATTGGAGAGATTGTCTCCGGGAAGAAAAAATATGTCATTATAATGTGCACAGAGTTCCGATATAGCATTTCGTTCTTTGTTGTTTAATGTTTCGTCTTTGTTGAGTAGTGTTTTAAGAGCTTCAACTCGTGTATTCTTATATTCGCTGTCAATTCTATTGTAATAGCAAGATACATGCCTTGTACCCGGCCTTTTACCATAATCATTTAAGTTTACAATCTCATATTCGCTTAAATTTGAGAGCTCTAAGTTAACGCAGCAAAGTTAATGAAACAAACTGTTGTCGCGTGTTTATTATGGGTACCTGAATTCTAGCTTGTCCCGTTGTCAATAAACAGTTTCCTATAAATACACCATCCACTATTTGTTTGGATAAGCATATCATTGGTTCATCACATTTAATAGGGATTTCTACTATTGTTCTCGCTATAGGGATTATTCGTAGTTCTTGTTCTAAAGTTATACTTAAAGTTCTTACGTTCATACTATTCTTTCAGCTGATGGTTCTTGTGGGCTAATTTCTATCCTATCTTGGTTGGCTGTACTAAGTAATATAGCCGCGTGTATCAATGTGTGCAGTAAAGTAATTATCATTTTATATATTTCTTGAATGGTATACTTAATTTTAAGTAATCTTTGTGATTCAACTCTTAATGTTAAATTTTCGTTTGATACGTGTTTATTGTCTGTTGTTTGTTGGTGAAAACCAACTAGTTCTTCTTTTTGAAGTACTTGATAATTTTCTGCATCTGCAGTATTTAATTTGTGGCGCTGATGGCAATTGGCAATATAAATCTGATATATTTATATTTCTTATTTTCTTAAATTCTTCTTCTATTTTTTCGTTGCTTCCGTTCTTTGAAGGTATCTTATTCCTTTTTCTTTGTCTGAACTTATGTTTTTTCTGCTTATCAGAACCTCTGCTCATTGAAGATTTCTGTAGCTCAACATTCTCATCAGCCACAACGTGACTTTGCCCGATGTCTCTCTGTTCCACTTTGCGAGGCGGATCTTGAGACATGAATAATTGCAAGTTAGTTGTGTTTTTTGAAAATAAACTTTCGGAATTATTGTCTAGGCCGGTCGCATTATCGCGCCGCAAAATACAATCATCTTCGAGGTTATTTTCATCATTTAGTGAGGTTTTTTCCGCATTACCTTCCATCTTTTGGTTGTGGTTTTTCTGTTGAGATTGGTCTGTTTTGTTCGGGGTATCCACGTGTGAGTGAGCCCCCGTGAAACAGCTCCCATTATGCGGAATGTACAACCCATTCTCTTCAATTACTTCAGAATCAAACAATGGAATACTAAATACCTCATCTACCTGTATTCCTGTGGAACTTTCGTGTATTTGTGAAAATGTTAATAATTTGTTAGGACCATCTACATTACAGTATTTGCCCAGGAAATTATACCCTGAAATTCCATCGCCTGGGATGGCTAGGTCATCTTCTATAACTTGAAATTCACAGGTAGGAAGTGTTGGTATTTCAATTGTCCCTTTGCATTCTCCTAGTGTATAGCAGAAACCACAAGGTGTGTTAACGGTTAACTTCTTTTTAGTATTTATAAAGGCCTTATTTATTAATGCTTCTTTCTTTAGAAGGCTTACTTCTGAACCAGTGTCTACTAATAAACGTAGTTTGCTGGTTCTTCCAATTCCTTTCCCAATTTCTACGGACGGAAGTTTTATTTTTTTACATAATTTAAAATATTCTGAGTCCTGAATATGATCAGATTTTCTTGTTTTTTGGGATTTTATTTGGGCTTGCCCTAGGTTTTCCTTAGTTTCAATTAGAGTCGGACCGGGGAGCTTTTGGTCGACTAGTGGGCGTTTCCCGACTGGGTACTTTCCCACCTATTTTTGAAGGTACATTCATTGATTGTGTGGTTAGTTCTCCCACACCAATCACAAATCGTTTCCATATGGAATACTCGTTTTTCGTCATTGACTCGGTTGGCATTATCATTCCTAAATGGGTTAGATCTATTTTGATCAGAGTTCCTCTGAGGTTGATATGCCTGGAATCTGTCTCTATTGTAGTCATTTTGCGTGTCGTTTTGACTATGGGGGGGGGGGGGTTACTCCTGTTGTAATTGTTTTGGGAGTTTCTATTATTGAAAGGTTGATTGTTTCTGTAGGAATTTTGAAAATTACCCCGGTTTAATATCTGTTGGTTTCCCCTGTATGAGTTCTGATTAAAACCTTTATTACAGGTAGTGGCTTCATGCCCGTAAATTTTACATAACTGGCATATGGGGGTGTTTTGTCGCTTAAGGCATTCACTATACGTGTGTCCCTTTAGATGGCAGAAATTGCAAGTTATTCTTACCTTTTCAAAGTCAAGAGTATTAAAAACATTCTGAACTATGCTTGTTTGGCGTTTTTCAGTGCAGGGTGGTTCACTTGCTTGAGTATAATGGCAGGAAGTATGTGAGAGGGGTATGGTTTCTACCCTCTGTACATGTTTCTCCATGCTAAACGCTGTTCTTATTAGTTCTTCTAATGACTGTTTCCCTATCATAAACAAGTACTGGCCCAACTGTTTATTCGATACACCAGAAGCTAAAGCTGATTTAGCAAAATCTTCTAATTGGTTTTTTACTATGTCCGACTTATCACCATATTAAATATCCGCTGCCTCTCGACATTGGGTTAGAGAGTGTCGAAGTCTACTCACAAAAGTATTCAAGGTTTCAAATGGGCTTTGGCGACTGGTAATTAAACAGTTTACAAGATCATTATAATTTTCGATTGGTAAATATGTCCTGTTAAGAATTTCCTCAAATTCCGTGAATACAGTTGGCCTAGAGGTAGTGACAAGGTCGAGAGCATCCTCTCGTAACTTAGTGGTAAGAATTTGTATAAATGCTTTTTCGTCTTCCGCGGGAATGTGGTCCCTGACGGGACGAATGCAAGTAAGGAAAGTTTGCAATTTTTGTACCACCTTGGGGTCGTGGCCACCTGAGAATTCGGGGATCCCGTGGGACAATTTGAGTAATTTCTCAAATCCCAATGACATTTTGGAAACCTTGATTGATTTTTGTTCAACTATTTCGAGAGGTTCCTGCTCGTTAGGTTTTGTTTCAGTAAAAAGCAATTTTTTATTAGGTGTTAGTGTTTCTAGAATCTCTTTTGAGAGAGGCATGAATAAGGGTTTGTTTTTCGTTGGGGTGTTTAACATTTCCCTTAATTTCCTAATTTCTCCTTTCGAAAATTTTATTTAGTCGATATATGCCGCTTCGAGTTTCTTGAACTTATCGGCTTCACGGATCAAATCGTTTCCTTTAATCTTGTATAAGTTGTAGTCGGTTTCAACCTGCTGTTTTTCTGTTCGCAGGGTAGTTAACTGTCTTTCCAACCTTGATATGGTTTCTTCCGCTTGAAGGTTGGTTTGTTCGGCCTCTTGTTGATTGGCTATCAATTGTGTCTGAACTTTTCTTTGATTTTTTAATTCAGTTTTTAGATCTTCGATCTTCTTTTCTCGGTGTTCCTGCTGTTTTTTTACAGCGTCTATGTAAAAGTTCAAAATGGCGTCAGTGGCCTCGAGTGTCGAAAACTGACCCCACTGGATGCTTAATTGATTGTTTATTAATTCATACACTTCCTTACCCACTAGTGATTTTAACTCACTGAGTAAGGTTGTGTTAAAATTTTTTATTTCTTGACCCTGATCTACTTGCTCCCTATTTAATTGCTGGAATGCATCGAGCAATTCTTGGAATTCCGTATTAGTAGATCTTGATGCCATAAACTATGATAGTGTAGCCATTCTACAACTAGAAGTTGCCAAAAAGAATTGGGAGAAAACAATGGTATTACTGACCTTTCCGAAAGAAAAAAATACACTTCATATATTTATTGTGTTCGATATATGGTGTTACAGAAGTCAGAGAATTCTTCAGTTTTTATGATTGGATTAAGCTCTGAGCTCATCACCATCCTACCGGCTGCGCCAATGTTGTATAGTGCATATTGCACATTAGGATAAAGGGAGGAATTTGGGAAGGGAAAGGTCCCTAATTTGTTGGCCTTTACGGCTCGCCAACGAAATCCAGAGCTCTAGGCGCTCAGCGCCGATTTCCTGAAATCGAGAATTTTATAAAAATAATCACTTTTTTTCCTTGAATTCTCCTTTTTAATAAAAACTGTGAATGATTTACTGGTTGGAACGCTTTATTATTCTGGTCTCTGCTGTATACTGAATCAATTATTGAATAAATCTACCAACTATTTATACTAAAAATTGCCTTACATTGCTAACTTAAAACTATGCCACTTAACATATTAATTTTCTATTTCATAATTAAAACTATATCGCTTAAATTTTCTATTTCATAATCCATTTCCTGAATCATCAAAACAATTTACCCTACATTAAAAGTGACGTACATATTTTCTTTTTATTTTATTTTACTTTATTTATTTTATATTATTTAAATTGCGTCAGCATTAAGTGCATTCGCAAAGTTCAATTAAGTGCATTATTTGGCCGCAATCTTGTTGTTACAAAATTTTGATGACGCTTCAGTATATGAATTAACTGAATCGTCGTCAGGTAATTGTTTTGATTTGTGTCATGCACCAAGCAATCGAATATTTGTTTATCATTTTGAATGCTATGGTGCTGACATTGGCCTTGAACATGAAACGATTTGGGGTGGGTTATGGTTCGATGTGAAACCATAGATAGTGTTTCACACAACAGATTTTTTTCACAAATAATTTGGAACAAACCCTAAAAATAATTAGTATAGCAAGACCAATTCAAAGTCGGCAATTGATATAACCAAAAGTGCATACATATATGGATATGTATTCCTAGAACTTAAGAAAATTAATTATGTCGAAAAAAAATCTACTACTACTACTACTACTACTACTACTACTACTACTACTACTACTACTACTACTACTACTACTACTACTACTACTACTACTACTACTACTACTACTACTACTACTACTACTACTACTACTACTACTACTACTACTACTACTACTACTACTACTACTACTACTACTACTACTACTACTACTACTACTACTACTACTACTACTACTACTACTACTACTACTACTACTACTACTACTACTACTACTACTACTACTACTACTACTACTACTACTACTACTACTACTACTACTACTACTACTACTACTACTACTACTACTACTACTACTACTACTACTACTACTACTACTACTACTACTACTACTACTACTACTACTACTACTACTACTACTACTACTACTACTACTACTACTACTACTACTACTACTACTACTACTACTACTACTACTACTACTACTACTACTACTACTACTACTACTACTACTACTACTACTACTACTACTACTACTACTACTACTACTACTACTACTAGTATTTACTCAATCACATGTTGTTAGTGTTATGCCTGAACAACATGTAATGAGTAAACCAGCGGCCCAACAATGATCAATGATAATGGAATAAAAACATGACATAGAACTACGGCAGGGATCGAACCTGTGACCTGTGAGGTTGACAGGCGACCACGCATACCATCGCGCCACGGCCAACCCCAAGGATTTCCATCCAATTTTGTGCTTTCCATTCATCTTTCGAAAAACATGAAAATTATTAATATTGTTCTTTGAGCTCTCAATAAGGCATAATGCTTCACTCACGTACACTTTATAGATGTCAAAAGTCAAAACCCAAAAGTCAAAACAATCTTTCTCCTGGTTTTAGATTCGGAATCCCAATTGAACAGTTTTTTTCGATTCTGAAAAATTTGAAGTTTGGTGTGACTGTATTAGTATTTCAAGCAATCACTTCACAGTTCGCACAATTTGTAAATTTAAATAAAATATGACATTTAAATCTTTGAATGTGTGAGTGATTCTGTTTTTGCTTCTGATTTCAAATCCAGAAGAGAAATTCTCTTTTTTTTTAGAATCAGAACCGTCACTAATGCCCAATTGAACGCATTCAGAATGCTTTTTTCTGCTTCCAGATTGCCAATTGAAAACGACATTAGGTTTGTTCAATGAAGAAAAGTTCAGAGTAGAGCAGAACAGAACAGAACAGAACAGAGCAGAACAAAACAGTTTACATGAGAAATGTCAGACAAGTTAGAACAGTCAGTCACGTGACAGATGAAACAAAATATTACCTACAGCTGATTCTGACAGTTTTCATGAATCTGTTCTAGTCTACTCTGACTAAAAAGCAAGTGCAAGAAATTTTGTTCTAATCTGTTCTAAACTATTCCAGGCAGACTCACTGAACAGCAAATCAGAACAGTTTGGAACAGAAATTTTCTCACTGAACAGCAAAAAGTTGTTATTATCTGTTCTAAACTGTTCCAAACTGTTCCAAACTGTTCGGAACAGCTTCACTGAACAAACCTATTATTCTATGCCATCAACTATTAGGTTATAATTATAAAATGTATGCCGTTACAAATGAAATATTGTTGAACAATTCGGGCGCAATTTAACAAAAAAAAATATTTTTGTATGGAATGCTTTCTTTTTTTTAATATTTTAGTTTCTTTTTATTCCACAATTTGAATTTATTATTGTTTTTATTCAGCAAGAACTGTTCTTATTTTATTATTTCGAATTCACATATTTTTGAAATCAAATTGGGCCTCTTGTTTTTCTTACACTCCCAACACGAAAGTATTTTTTTCATCTAACACCTGTGGAAAAAAGCTAATGACAATTTGGTAAAAGTCCCTACTGACAGCAACAAGGAGACTGTGAGAAGCATTGAATAAGAAGTATAAGAAGTATTTCTTATTCAATGGTGAGAAGACAGCACAAAATTTTCAACAAAATACATTCACAATGCAGAGTAACTATTGAACGTGCATTTGGTCTCCTGAAAGGAAGGTTTCGTAGACTTTTCCATATAGATTCGTTAAAACCTGATTCAATAGTTAAATACATTATTGCATCATGTATTTTACATAATATATGTTTGAAATATAATGACTTCGAAGACGAATTCATCACTTTAGAAGACCCAACATATCAAGATGACCGTGACGATGATTCCATTGATTTGGAAACAGCGCATTCAAAAAGAGAAAGTTTTTTGAAAAGAAAATACATTGTATTATATTTATTATTTTTAAAATACATATGTAGGTTTGAACTTCAACGTTCTTTGTACTTCAACATTTTGTGCTATTAATTTATACCTACTATATATTTAACTATAAAATAGTTTATCACATTTTGTACTTTTTTTTAAAATACAAAAAAAAAAGGAAAAACAATATCATTTATAAATAAACAAAAAACTTCACAAAACCATTAACAATTAACATTTAAAGTTAAAAAAAACATTCACATTTTATCCACCATTTGCTGGAACAAGTCAATAAATTTGTTGGTGGCTTCCATGCGCTCCCGGTTTCGTTTTTCCAACCCATCTTCCGCAGAATTGTTTTTTTTTTTGTGTTTTCTGCTCAAATTCGTTGAAAAAGCAGATTGCTGTTCCCGCAATATTCCATCAGTTTGACTTGAATCCAAGTCAGCTTCTTCGACCATGTGTTCGCGCACTCCCAAATCTTCTGAAGAAAGAGTTGCTGGAGGGCTGATTTCTGGAGCTTTATATAAAATTTCATGCATGCTTTCATAAAACTCCCAGTACTTTCTTGCACCTCCAGTGCTTTCGTTTTCAAGTTTATTTTTTTTATAAAAATTTTTCAATCCTTTCCATTTTGAGTCCACCTGCTCGGAATTGATAATTGTCTGGAATTCATAGCTGAGGATGGTTGCAATTTTTTGGTGGATGGGTTTTTTGACGCTGCATTGCAGGCGCTCATAATGCTCTCTTATTAAACTAATAGCCTTTTCACACCAAACTCAAAACGCGGTTTTCAGCTAAAAGTTTTCGAAAATACGAAATGCGTTCACACTGCATATTACATGTTTTCGTCTGTCATTTCAATTTTTTGACAACACTACTGTCAAATTTTGTATTGAAAATTTAAAAACTTATTTGTGTTCACATATTTGCAACAATAAATGAATGCTAAACAAATTAAACTAATTTATATACATAAAAAGAAAATTGAAGAAAACATGAATATTTTGTTAAACTTCTTTTTCTTATCTGAAAATTCTTACATGAGAATCAGAAGAAAGAAATTACTTACCACAAAAAGTTTATCAAGAAAACAAATTAAAACTCGACAGTCAGCTGTTTTTAATTTCTTTTGAAAGCATTCCATCAATTTCTTTCTTGTCGATTTTTGGGCGCTGAACATTCCATAGGTGTGTTTGATTTAGTTCATCTATGAGTTTCCACACGTTTTCGACCGGTTTTATATAAAACATGTCGTTTATGAAAACCTGAAGCTACAAAAAATGTATGCGAAAACTTGTGTTTTCGATTAGGTTTTCATCGAAAACCGATGTTTTGGCGAAAACCGTGTTTTCGGCTTGGTGTGAATACCGTATAATGAGCATATTCGTCATACCTCTGTTCCATTTCAAACCTGAAATAAATTTAAACAACCAAAAACCATAATTTTATTATTTTACCTTCTCTGGCCGGTTGCATGTTTTGGTTTTCATCCGCCATTTTTTGTGTTTGACTTTTTTCGTGTTCAGCTTTTGAACTCCGTCTGCTCTATCCTTTTTTACTGAGCTCATAGAGCGCGCTCTGAGCACGCTCTGAACATGTTCAGAGCGAAAAAAGAAACACAAAATTGAAGCTCTGAACGCTCTGAGCTAAAAAAGAAACACGATTTTTTTTTGACAGTTCAGGCTCTGCTCTGAAGTCTGAACTAAAAAGAAAAACACCCAGATACAGAAGAGCATACCGAGCACGGAAAATTAATGTACTGATTACTTGTACATTACAATAATCTTTCATTAGGGCTAAGTTGTAAAGTGAAGCATATAACAATATTAAAACAAATTAATAGGAAGTTTAGTGCAAATAAAAAAACATGGCATTTGAAGTAACAAAAATATGTCGAACCTGCCTGGGGTTAGACGGAATATTACTTTCCATTTTTGATAGCAAAGGTTCCAACGGTAGCGGATGTATCGCTGATATGTTAGGAAGCATTATTAGCGTGGAAGTGAGTTCATAAGATTATTATAGTAATACCTAATAGGTTTCTTGAATACAAGTTTCTATTTTTAAAAAGGCTAAAAAGTCGGATGGAATGCCAGAAAAGGTATGTCTTATGTGCATCAGCGAAATTAATCGGTGTTATTCCTTTAAAATGAAATGCGATAACTCTGATAAAACCTTAAGGCAACTGCTCAACATCACTAAAGAACCAATGGCACTGGCACTACGAAAAAGTAATACTGAAAAAGCAAATTTGTTTAAAGTTGAGTCAAAGCATTTGCCCAAATTTTGTGATGAAAATAATCAACTAACTATGCAAGTTTTGGCTGAAGGAAATCAGAATGAAGATGTCAAAGAGGACTGTAACGGAACAGTGATAATTGATACCAATATAGTTCATTCCAATCAGATTGAAGAAGAAGGATCTTCTTTTTTCGCTGCACAAGAGGACAACGGAGTGATTGTAGATGAAAAAAAAAACGAAGAAATTTTTGATCATGATCAAAATTCCAGCGAGTACAGCATCATATTTACAAAATTCGTCGACGAATCACAAGAAAAAGCAGAAATTATTGATCAAGGAAACCATCTTAGAAAAGAGTCGCCGCGTTCTTCAATACTTGCAAGTTCTTCAAAAGAAAAAAAATTGGAATCAAAGTGCCTCATGTGTCCGATGTCCTTTGTTCATATAAGAAATCTTAAAAAGCACATGCTGAAAGTTCACAATATAATTAATCTAACATCGACAAACAACTCAAAAGACGACAATATCTTAAACATACATGAGAAAGAGTTGGAATTTTCTCCAGATGAAGCAGAAAATAGAAATGAAGAAGAATATGATTTGGAGTTGATTGATGAAATGGAAGAAACCATAGACAAGCAAGAGCCTAATGTTCTTGGACAGAATAAAGATACCCAAGTGAAGGAGTTACGTTGTCCACATTGTAGAGCTCTCTTTGCAATGCACTCTTCCCTTAACATTCACATTAAACTAAAAAAATGCACAAAGCCGCAATTTTCTTGTGGAAACTGCAAGAAGGTCTTTATCTCACTGAATCTATTAAAGGAACATATGAAAACGCACAATTTTTTTTGTGAGAAATGTGGTTTCAATTTTGAGAGCAAACTTGAACTGACTAAACATTGGGAGGAACATCAAAATATCAATCCAAAACACCAATGCCCTAATTGTAGAAAAGGTGAGTTCTAGTATATAGAAGCCGTTTTTCGATAGTTTTTTGATTTCTGAGCAGCGATTTTAAATAACTAATTGCTCAATGCAATACATTTTAGTATTTTAGTATATTTTTTTAAGCATTTTTGAAAGCACAAAGCACATACAGGTTGCGTATCACATACCCCTTTACCCTAATTCTACGGTCTTCGCAATAGAGCTTATTGCTAATCCACTGCAATTTCAGTCTTCGTGTAATAGAGTGTATGGCCAATCAATAGGTTCGTGTCCTGTTCTGGTATGTGACAGTGGCTGTGACTTTAAGTGCTGCACCCATAAAAGAGCACAGGTTCAACATTTTATACTTAACAGCTTATACTTAAGCCGATGCAAGATAGAAAACGCACTCAATTATAGTTCCCTAGCAAGAGTTTGGTCTGATTCAGCTTGGGGAGTTTCTTCAAGATTTTGGATCTTTTGGCCTCATCTTCGATTTTGATATTTTTTTTTGGCTAGGGAGTCTGGCTTTTCATTTCCCTAGACACCATTATAGCCTGGTACCCAATGCGTGTCTGATCTGTGATGGATGAATAGATAGATAGATGGTGGATGTCACATTGGGTTTTGTTGTAAACTAGGGCTTAAACTACTGTAACACAAAAACTTGTTGATAACTTATAATAATAATTTATGTATGTTTTTAATGTTAGTTTTTCATTAAATAAATTTGTCTTTCAATTTGTATTCCAAACACGATAGACGTGTTTTATTTCATTAGGTTATGGGCCCAGATAACGTTTAAATAAATTAAAACTATAATTATAGAGCTAGAAGATTCGTTGAAGCATTTGTTGCATAATTATTTAAAAAAAATAATATTTGAAAAACGAAATGGGAAGCTCGATGAAATCGGAGTTTTGAATGGACAAATTGAAGGGAATTGAAAATTTCCACAACTGGTCATTTGCCATCGAAAGCTTTTTAGAACTGAAGAAACTAAGCGGTTGTATCAAGCCGAAAGCAGATGATCCTAATACACCAATCGAAGAGAATAAAGATAAGCTAAGTTCAGCTAAGGCATATTTGGCTCTCAGTGTCGAATCTGATCTATTCGTTCACATCAGACCTTGCAAAAGAGCTCTGGAAATTTGGTCAAATTATTATCATTATTGTATTTATAGTCCTTTTAAATGAAAGACTAGGTCTTATTTATACAAACAACAGGAACAAAGATTTTATTAATAATAATATGAAAGAAAATTTTCATTACGACAGAACAATAAAATATAAAATGATTTTCACAATCATAAGTTAAAAGTAAACAAGTGTTAAGTATCTAATAAGTTTAAAGTAACATTTTGAATATTCATAACTTCAATACTTTCCCTTGTTACATGAAACTTATTTTTAAAAACATCTTGTATTTAAACATCTTGACCCATTTTATTGCACAAAATTTTAAGTCGTGGACTTGCTAATGGTTTAGTCATAAGATCTGTCAGTTGATGCTCAGTTGAAATTTGTTGAACCTTGATTGATGGCAATATGTTTCGTTCGTCGATGAAACTCGGGATTTTGAGAAAGTCTCACCGCGGCAAAATTATCAATTTGGATAACTGGAATTTCTTTTAATTCGTAAATGTCCTTAAAAAGTCTTTTCAACCAAATGGCTTCTTTGGCTGCTTCATTTGCCGCTACAATTTCAGCTTCAGTTGTTGATGTAGCCACCATAGCTTGCCTTTGGCTTAACCATGAAATAGCTCCACCAGCATGTTTGACACATACTCCTGAGGTTGAACGTCCAGTTTTTATGCAACCTCCAAAGTCAGCATCACTAAACCACTCAATAATTCCCTTCTCTGCGTCGTTTCTATACGTTATTCCATACTCAATTGTTCCCGATAAGTATCGAAAAACGCTTTTTACTCTTGTTATATCTTCACTTGATGGATTTTCAAGAGTTCTTGATAAAAATCCAACACTCTAGGCAATGTCTGGTCTTGTACCAAGCATAAGGTACATTAATGTCCCTACTGCTTGTCTATATGGAAAGATATTCTTCTTTTCTTCTTTCCCTGATTCTTGATTCTTTTCTGATTGGTTGTCATTTTCAATATTCTTGATCATAGGCGTGCAAACTGACTTGCAATCAGAAAAATTAAATTTTTCCAGAATTTTTCTTACATGTGCACTTTGTTTGATCTTTATGTTCTTATCTTTGGGTGTTTTTCTTTTTAGTTCAGAGCAGAGCCTGAACTGTCAAAAAAAATCGTGTTTCTTTTTTAGCTCAGAGCGTTCAGAGCTTCAATTTTGTGTTTCTTTTTTCGCTCTGAACATGTTCAGAGCGTGCTCAGAGCGCGCTCTATGAGCTCAGTATAAAAGGATAGAGCAGACGGAGTTCAAAAGCTGAACACGAAAAAAGTCAAACACAAAAAAGGTGACAGCTGGTTAGGTGTGTTTCTTAAATAAATCGGAACACTCAGAACAGAGCACGTTCAGTTCAGAGATCGTTCAGAGTATGCTCAGAGTGTTCAGACTCTGTTCAGAGCTCTATTTCTGAACTAATAAGAAAAACGCCCTTTATGTTCTATCTCTAGTCCCAAAAAATAAACGGCTTCTTTAGATACAATTTTGAATTCTTGCTTTAATTCGTTTATAAAAATGTCTAAGTCCTTCTTGTCTGTTGCCGCAACCAAACCATCATAAACGTACAAAACTAGAATTAACTTTTTTCCATTTCTTTCACGTATGAATAAGCATGGATCGGCTCCACTTATTTTAAATCTAAGATTTAAAATATATTTACCGAAGCGTTTATTCCAACATCTTGATGACTGTTTGAGACCATATAAACTTCTTCTCAGTTTACAAACTTTGTTTGAATCATCATTATAGCTCTCTGGTTGCTTCATATATATTACTTCTTCAATTTCTCCATAAAGGAAGGCTGTTGATACATCAAATTGTGCAAGATAGATGCATACCTTCGCTTGCAGCAATACTTAGGATTGACCGTATCGTTCCCAACTTTGCCACTGGACTGAACGTTTGACTGAAGTCTATACCATAACGTTGGCTAAAACCTTTTGCAACTAGTCTCGCTTTGTATTTGTCTATAGTTCCATCTGGATTCTTTTTTAAATTGTAAACCCATTTGCAAGAAATTGGTTTTGACCCTTTTGGTAATTCTTCTAAAATCCATGTTTTATTTTCTTTGAGTGATGTAATTTCTCTTTTCATTGCTTCCTTCCACTCTTATTTGTCTTTGCAGGTGGTCGCTTCTTCGTAAGTTTGTGGATTCTCCAAACTATACACAAATTCATCCGCCGCCATAATATAATCGTCATACCGTTTTGGTTTTCGTTTTGGTTGTTCGCGATTTCTGAGGCTTCTCCTGGATGTGTCAAAATGTTCTTCACAGTCCAAATCAGTGTCATTTCCGGTGTTATATTCGTCACTTTCAGAGTCATTGCCGGTATTGTATTCTTCGTTCTCTATCATTGTTGGTTCTTCTTTTATTATTGTATCTTCAAGTTCAGGTTCTTTGTGTTCATTACTGATTTCTTCAAAAACGCGGAAAGGTAGATTGAAGGTTCTTGCCATTTCTATGATCGTTCTATTTTCGCGTTCACTTCCACCATTTTGCTGTGGTGTGTATGGAGCTGTGAGTCGCTGTACGATTCCATTATCTCGAAGAATCTTCTTGACTTCTTTATTATCAAACTCGCCACCGTTGTCACTGAGTATTTCCTTAATAGTATGACCTAAACTCTTTGTATGTGCTATGACTTCTCGTAAAACATCCTTTACATCCGACTTATGTTCGATTGCAAACCTATAGCGATATTTTGTATAACTATCTTTAAATACAACTAAATAACGCTTATTTTTGAACGAGGCACTAAAAGGTCCGCAAACATCAGGGGGGTCATTCCGTAATTTTCAAAACGATAATCGTCAAAACGATAATCGTCGACGATATCGTCCATTATTTGCTTCATGTAACTCATGCACTGTCGTGTCGTCAATCGTTTACAATTTGAGAACGCCTTGTACATATCAGAAACTCTCAAACTGTATTTGACTTGTCAAATTGAATGATAAATGTCAGTAAAATGTTTTTTTTGTGCTGTTATGTGTTTGATGGCGGTAAATCAAAATTTCAACAAAATGTAAGTTATTTTATCGTATATATAATATCGTAAAGACATACTTACATATGATTTTTAAGAGAAAAGGGATTTGATTTGTCTTTTAATTGTCGTATTCGTATTAATTGTCTTTTTTTCCAATTTTCAATTTCATTTTCACTATTTAAAATAAGAAAATTTGAGCGCCGAAACATTTTCACTTTCATTTGTCAATAGATAACATAAAAAAAAAACAAATGTCAAATTACAGTGGGAACTCAATTACTCAACTACAGTCACCTACAAACTTCAAAATTAATGCAAGACGATACCTATTTAGCTATCGTCCAAACGCTATCGTTTTGACGATATCGTTTAGACGATTATCGTCTTACGTGAAGCAAATAGAGGAAGCACTATCGTTCAAACGATATCGTCTGACGATAATCGAGTTACGGAATGACCCCCCAGTTGACATGAGTTCTCCTGGCTGAGTTGTTTTTCTTCGAATACCAAATGGCAATCGATGCATTTTTCCATATATACATGGTTCATAAATATCGTTATCCAGCTTAACTTTGATACTTAACTCTCTTTCTAACAATGATTTAACATGACGTTTGTCTTGGTGTCCCCATCTCTCATGATATAGCTGTAGAGTATTGCTGTCTGTTGTTGCTACATGGCATCCTTCATTGATTGAAACTGGTCTCAAATCAGCTTTATATAGAGACCCATTTGTCTTACGATGACCATATAGCAAAACTTGGCCATTAACTTCAAACCAACACTTATTTGTTAAGGACTTAAAAACACTATTTTTATTTCTATCCTGTCCTGCTAGAACAGAAAACAAATTTCTACAAATATTGGGTACATACCATACATCTCTGAGAGTGATTTGGTTTCTTGATTGTTGACTCTTGATTTCATTCGAATATTACCTTTTCCAACAGCTTTCAAAGTTTCTTTTCCTGCAGCTTGGAACAACACGGTGTCTTAAATTTCTTGAATTCTTCAAAATAATCAGCACAATTTGTCACATGTTTGGTTGCTCCATTGTCAATCCACCAGTCGTTGGAATTGCTTTCAAACGTAAGTACTTCATTACATACTGACACTAATGAAGCATTTATGTTGACGTCACTTGAGTTGTGCTTTTTGTTGAAACACGATGACTTGTTCCTATTGGGACGTCCATCGGATATCCACTTTCTACAGTCTTTCAGCCAATGACCCTTCTTCTTGCAGTAATTACAGATGTCTTCATTTCTTGAAAAATTTCTCTTGAACTTACTTTTGTCTTTCTTCTCTCCTCTTGCTACCAGGGCCTCTTGAGAGTCATCTTCTTCTTTTTTAGATTTTTGAAAATTTCTTTCAAACAAACAAAGCTGTGATGTTAATTCTTCAAAAGTCTTTTCTTGTTCTTTTGATAATAACATCCAGCTTGATTTGAAAGTATCAAATTTGCTTGGTAAAATATGTAATACCTTACAAACAAGCATCAAATCCGGTAGTGTTTTATAATTCTTTGCAGCAAGCCCATTGTTCAATTTCATCCATAAATTTCTCAGCTGAGCGATGTGAGTTGATACATCATCACCTGTCTTCCACTTAAAACTGAAGAGATCGGTGTAAATTTTGAAAAGTTGGTCCTTCGCAGTTGCTTCAAATTCATTCTTCAATGCATTCCATGCTTCAAATGCTGTTTCTTTATCCATTATCTTTTGGTAAACAACATCAATAACAGAACTAGTTATCATGGATTTTGAATAACTGTTCGCCTTTCTAAACAAGTCGCACTTTTTCTTGTGTTCTTGTTTTTGAATTTCGGAAGCATTCACTGCCAATGCTGCTGGCTTAACTAGATTGCCATCAATTACATCAATGGCTCCTTCATGGTAGTCAAGAATATCCCTTATTTTTCTCTTCCATATAGGCCAGTCTGCTTCACCATTTAAGAACTTGATATTCTTAACGAAGTCCATAATCGTTTTCTTTTGAATTTTTTTTTATTAATTTCAGAACTATTTTGCACTTTTTCTTCAAGCCAATGCTGGTCCCATAACCTATTGTATTTATAGTCCTTTTAAATGAAAGACTAGGTCTTATTTATACAAACAACAGGAACAAAAATTTTATTAATAATAATATGAAAGAAAATTTTCATTACGACAGAACAATAAAATATAAAACGATTTTCACAATCATAAGTTAAAAGTAAACAAGTGTTAAGTATCTAATAAGTTTAAAGTAACATTTTGAATATTCATAACTTCAATAAAAATTACATGCTATGTACGAAGATCGGGGGTTGATGAGAAAAATTGGTTTGTTGTGCACGCTAATTTCAATTCGTTTAGAATCATGCGGTAATATGCAGGAGTACATAGATCAAATTGTGACAACTGCAAGTAAGTTGGTCAGTATTAATTTTAATATTGATGACAAATGATTAGCAGCTATTTTGTTGGCTCGACTAACGGACGAATACAAGCCACTTATTTTGAGCTTCGAAGCATGTACAGCCAAGCTTAATGCAGATGAAATAAAAATGAAGCTTCTAGATACACAAATGGGATGTGAAGCAAAAGGGGGAGCATTCTATGGGAAAAAAATGGCAAAGGAAGGTGTAAATTTAAAACAAAGTCGCCGTGGAATCAAATGCTATTCATGTGGTGGGAGAAATCATATAAGCTCCGAATGTAAAAAGAAAGAACAAAAGAAAAGCAGCAACAGCTATACTGGTAGTGAAGCATTGATTTCTACGAAAGTTGAACCAAGCCAGTGTATTATTGGCAGTGGTGCCTCAAATCACATGACGTCCAACAAAGATCTATTGTTTAAATGTGTTGGAAAATCGAATCTCACTCTAAATGGAAAGGAAATTGAAATGTCCAATGTCTTACATGAGCCAGAAGTTTCAGTCAATTTATTATCGGCTTTCAATGTGGTTCAAAATTGCAATAAATTGATCTTTGACAAAAATAGTTGCACGATCTTTGACAAAAATGGTGAGGAGCTTGTATGTTGCAAACCAGAAAATGGTGTTTATAAATTGACATCAGAAAATGGTTTATGTTTATTGCCATCGAGTTCAGCGTCAAATATATCAACTTGGCATAGAAGTTTGGTCACCTTAACTATGAGAGCTTACAAAAAATGCGTGATGGTGCAGTTACTGGAATGAATTTCAAAAGCGAACATATCGGCTTGAAAAATTGTGTCGTCTGTGCCGAAGGGAAGCAAACCCGTGAATCTTCTAAATTGAGTGAAAGTCGGAGCAATGACTTATTAGAAATTATTCATTCGGATTTAGTGGGACCAATGCAATCAAGGTCAATTGGGGGAGCTAGATACTTGCTGACATTTATTGATGATTTTTCGAAGAAAATTTTTGTGTGTTTTTTAAAAGAAAAATCGGAAGTACTCGAAACATTCACGGATTTTAAAGTTTTCGTAGAGGATCAAACAGGAAAAAATATAAAAATTTTCCGTACGGATAATGGGACCGAGTATTGTTCACGTCAATTTCGTGATTTTTGTCGAAGAAATGGTATCCAGCATCAACTCACAACAATTTACACACCAGAACAAAATGGTACAGCTGAACGGATGAACCGTACACTAATAGAACGAGCCAAGTGTATGTTATTCGATGCAAAATTGGAAGATGTTTTTTGGGCCGAAGCAGTTATTTCGTATTTAATCAGTCGCTCAGTTTGTGCTTCATCAGAAGACAAACCCCCTGAAGAAATATGGAGTGGTAAGATAATTGATGTTTCACATTTACGTATATTAGGTTCTCCTGTCATATTGCACGTTCCTAAAGAATGTAGAAGAAAACTGGATAAAAAATCAAGAAAAATTATTTTTGTTGGCTATGATAAGATAATGATAAGAAGGGATATCGTTGCATTGATCAATATACGAATAAATTGGTTGTGAGCGGAGATGTAATTTTTTATGAGCTAACTGAGCCATCAGTGGTTAATTTCATCATGGAAAAAGAAGCTGATGACAGTGAAACAATACAAGAGCAAGTGAGGGATCAATTAGAAGAAAATGATCAAAATAATGAATGTTTATCGGCTGATGCTTTGGATGATGATTGTTTTGATGATGACACAACGAATAAAAAAAATGAAACTGATTTTGCATACAAGGTCAACACCAAGAAGGTCACAACGAACACCAAAACCTCGTCAATTTCAAGACTTTGTAACTGTGGTGGAAGCTATGAACCAAACCAACCATGAACATTGGAAGGCAGCTATGGAAAGTGAAATGAATTCCCTGGATGAAAACAAAACTTAGTATTTGACGGATTTGCCGAGTAATCGAAAAGTTTTGAAAATAAAATGGATATTTACAACAAAGCGAGATATGGATGGCAACATTATTAGATACAAAGCACGTCTGGTAGCAAAAGGGTGCAATCAAGTTTACGGCCTAGATTACAATGAAACTTTTTCACCAGTGGTACGTCATCAGACAATCCGTTTTCTCATTGCACTGGCAGTCAAGAACGGAATGATGATCGACCAAATGGACGCGGTCACTGCTTTTTTCCCAGGTGATTTGCACGAAGAAATTTATATTGAACAACCAGAAGGATTTAAGGATGGATCTGGAAAGGTATGTAAATTGAATCGTTCAATGTATGGTTTAAAACAGGCTGGTCGCCAGTGGAACCTGAAATTGGAAGCTGCACTCAAATCATTTGACTTACGAAAATCAAAGATGGATCCATGCGTTTATTAATCAAGACTTAACATTAATACTGGCAATTTATGTTGATGATATATTAATCTTCTGGAAAAAATTCAAACATTTTAAAAAGTCACTAAGCGGTTCATTCAAAATGAAAGATTTGGGACCAGTGAAGAGCTGTCTTGGAATACGCATAATTCAAAATGAAAAGGGTGTCGAATTAGATCAAACTAGATATATCAAGGAAATCTTAACTCGTTTTAATAAGGAAGATTTGTAACCAGTTTAATATGTCATTAAATTCCATATCTTATTGATTTAAAAAAAAATAATATCGAATCTCGGAATAAAACATCACGCTTCCCGACGGCCATTAAAAAAAAACTAAGATTAATGGTTGTCATTCGACAACTTAAGCTTTGGTGATAGATCATAATAGTTAGTGGGGAGGAAAAAAGGTTGTAGAATCTGTTCACGCTGTTGACTTTTAGTACTTAGCTTTGCAGACTTTCTCTGAGTAGAATTTTAGGAGAAAGTTGAGGGGAAGTTAATTTAAGATTTTTTTACTCAAGTGGGAGGGTCGTTAACTATGAGGTTAACAACCTCAACGGATCTGTCTATGTACCGGCAGATCATCTGTTGGTAAGAAAAACTTAACTTTCGGCTATTTTCTGGGCATAATCATATTTCAATTGTCGCTCACACTATACGGTCCAGTACCTGAAGACTAGTGTACCTACCTATTAAACTAAAATAAAAAAAAAATCACCAAGGATTTTTGCCGCAGTGTCGTTTTTCTTTTTTTTAAATTCATTTGAGAATTTTTTATTAAAGGTAATTTCTAAAGAAAATTCAAATTTTAATATTCGTTATTTAATTAAATAACGTAAAACCAGTGTGGTACTTTAATTAATGGTGATTAATTTTTTTATTAAAGGTTTTTGTATATGAAAATTCATATATGCCAAAGAAATTAACAAAAAGGATATAAAATATCTTTATTCTATTGGGGAAGGCTATCCCAAAACTAGCAACCTTATCAGGGATCTGAAGGAGAGATAGAACAGCAATCCGTAAAAAGGACAAAGAATCCAATTCAGAATATTGGTTCATAGAGGAGCATACCTACCTCTGTCACCTAAATTATCGTTGGCTGAAATTCGATACTATATAAAAAAAAAAAAATAAAAAATAATAACCTTAAATCGTTTTTAATAATTTAATAATTTTGAATATTGAAATAATTAAAAAAAAAAAAAAGAATTTAGTTTATTTGAGTCGGTATCCAAATTATTTTTTTAAGGCATATTGAAACGTAATTTAATTAAATATATTAGTATAATTTTTACCGGAGTGAATAAAAAAAGGTGCAAGGCAACCAGATTGTAAAGTGAGTGATTTGCTGTAAATTAATTATATTGTGACCAAGTTGCTGGGATGCTGTGGCCACTTCATCGCCGGAATCTTTGGGTAAGTCAGTAAATTTATATTACTCAAATTTGGTTTTTTTATTCGAGCCGATTAAAAATTTGGAAAGGGTTAAGTACGGGGGAAAAGTGTTAGATTATTTTTGAAATTTGGTTTAGACAAAAGAGGAGATAAGAATTCCCATATTTTTTTTGACAAGTTTTAATAGAATTAAATTTTGGATAGGTGATTAAATAAACATAAATTGAAAAGAATTAAATTTTATTGTAAATTTTGAATGTCATAAACGTTATAATATGAATATTCCTTGAAACAAAAAGATCATTAAATTTTTTAAATGAATAAAAGTAATTCAACTAATTGAATAATGAAATTATAAAATCATGAGTTTTGATTAGAAGGTTAAAATAAAGGATGAGGAGAAATATAAAGAGGATCGCAATGAGGTTTTAAGACGCCTAGTTAAGGGGTCGACCAAGGAAGGGAGGGTATAGATAAATTTCTCGCGCATCTTAAAAAAACATCGTTAGATGCATAGAGACTGGCATGATAATTTTTTTTGTGATGAGTGAAGGGCCAAGGAACCACCCCACCGACGAGCTAAATAAAGGGAACTTGCATGTCAGCACCGGCCCATAGCCAACAAATCTCGTTACAGATTGTAAACCAGTTTATACACCAAGCGATGACAACGAGAAACTATCGATTAATTTAATATCAGATGAAGATCAAAAGGAAACTCTATCAAAAATACCATACCAGGGTGACAAATTGTCACCTGTCAATGTTTATAAACCAGGAAGCGGTGGGCAGCTTATTATATTTGGCACAATGCACAAGACCAGTTATAGCTTTCGCAGTAAACGATGTAAGTCGATTCAACACAACATATGGCTTAGCACACTGGAAATCTGTAAAGCGAATCATCCGTTACTTGAAGGGGACCTTGGATCTTAAGTTGAAGTATTGCATAGATGATTCAACTGATTTGCGAGGTTACAGATTGGGCTTCGGACGTAGATAAAAGACGATCGTGCACTGGATACTTATTTAAAATGTCAAACGCAGCAATATCATAGACAAGCAAAAGACAGCCGATCATTGCCCTATCAAGCATGGAAGCAGAATATATGGCTATGTCATCGGTCATACAAGAAGCTATTTGGCTAAAGCAATAATCGGACGAACTCAATGTTAAAAAACATGCAACAATTGAAATATTATGTGAAAGCCAAGGTGCCATTAAGCTTGCACAATCAAATGGATTCCGACCAAGGACAAAACATATTGATATTCGGTATCATTTCATCCGAGAGCATGTCGAAGATGGTAGTGTAAAACTTGGTTTTATATCAACAAATAATATGGTAGCTGATAATTTTACAAAGGCTGTTTCCAAAGAAAAACACAAGTTTTGTGCCAAAAATATGGGTTTATGTTGAATTTTCTTGTTTTTCTGTTGTTATTTGTTTTAATTAACTTTATGTATTTTTAACTAATTTAAAAATTGAACAAGTGAGGGTGTTGTAAATTAGGGCTTAAACTACTGTAACACAAAAACTTGTTGATAACTTATAATAATAATTTATGTATGTTTTTAATGTTAGTTTTTCATTAAATAAAATTATCTTTCAACACAAAAGTGGACATTGGCAGTGTTCTATAGATATCTTAGCTACTCAGCAACGGAATTTTTAGCATTTTTATAGGCTTGGTTTCATTATTCCCTAGAAAACAAAAGCAATATTTTAATAACTGGTGATTTTAATATATATTTACTAACAAAAAACCGCAATACGGAAAAAGTGTTGGATATCTTTGCTGGGGCTTTCCCAGTTGGTGAATCAACCTACTAGAATAACCGAGGTTTCAACGTTGTAAACGTTAATAGACTATTTCATCACAAACAGGGACTTCAAATCTAAAGTGAATGTAATCGCGGATAATAAAATATTGGATCATGAAACCATAAGAATGGAAGTTGAAGTTAGACAAAAACAAGTTATACAGGAAAGAAAGTACAAAAATATTCGTTATACAAAACCGCGGTTTGATTCTTTTCTGAACGAAAATGGTTTTTCAGATATATACTTTGAACTCGATTTAAATCTTTTATCTAACATGTTGTGAAGCGCTGACAATCGAAAAAGTGGAAAAAACCTAGATGAAAATAATGCATGATTCAATTTCCACTTAAAAAGATTAAAAAAAGAAAAAGTCAAAGCTTAAACACTGCTGTTTATTTTAGCACAACCGATAATTGGTCGGTATATAAATCAATTCGTAATAATTATGTTTATATTTAGTGAAATTAAAATTGTTAGAAGTAATTATATAACATCTCAGATTATGGCGAAGTATGGAAATCAAATTGAAATGTGACACTCGAGAAGATAGTGTTAAAAAATGTAAAAACGAATGTAATCGATAGTGTGAACTTCGGGGAGGAGACGTCTGTAATAAGCCTTGCTTATTATTCAATAAAACAATAAAATTACTAATTGAAGATATATTGAAGTGCTTATCAGTTCACAGCAAACAAAAGAATAAATAATAAAAAAATTAATTTAGTTGACGTAAAATCTAAAGTTTCTTAAAATTAATATAACTTAGCTGAGTGATGGCAGTAACAAGTAAATATAAACTTAAGTGCTAACCACACTCATTACACGCTTTTTTTTATAAAAATTAAAACAAAAAAAAAAAAAAAAACTACTTCTTGCGTTTAGACCAAGTTGCCATAATCTATACCAAACCTCTGTGGAGGTTTTACTACTCGACCACTTCTAGTTCTAAGTTGTTCTGTTGGTATTTCAATTGGTTCACTATATCTTATTGCTTCGGAACAAGATGTCTCAGATACTGTATTTTCGGTTGAAGCTAAGGCATCAACATTTATAACCGGAGACAAAGGTTCATCCACATTACAATTATTTGTGTTACAATTTATTGTGGCATCGACCTCGGTTTGACTATTCGCGTTTACAATAAGCCTTTCATTTCGAGTAATTTAAATTTAAATTTCTCTTGAATTTTCACTTTCGTGAAAAACAAAATCACAAGCAGAAAAATCTTCATTTAAAGTTTTAACAATAAATCTCCTATTACGTCAAAAATGATTACTTAAGCTATCTTTAATTATATAAGACCGATTATTTACAAGTTTAACAATCTGTCCATATTCCCATTCCTTTCCTGTTTTTTTAAACATTACTAAATCACCTACATCTAATACCGGTAATGATTTCGCGTGTTGATCATAATAGTATTTTTGCTTTTCTTTTTTGTGTTTAATTTTTTTAATTATTTCTGATTCATTAAGTTTGTTTCTGACAAGAAGTGGGTCTGAGACTGGTAATCTTGTTTTGACAAGCCTGCCAAAGAATAATTCTGATGGCGTAAATTGCATGCTTGCCAAAGGTGTTGTATTATATTCTAGTAAGCGATATTGAAACTTGTTTACTTCATGGCAACACCTTTTTCGGCTAAACTATTACTCTGTGGATATCTAGGACTTGAAAATTTAATTTGAATGTTACATTCAATTGAGAAACGTTCAAATTCGGTGGAATTAAAAGGGCTATTATCACATTTTATAACGGCTGGATATCCAATTTTATCAAAAATGCTGGTAATAACTTCAATGATGTGTTTTGATGTTTTATTTTTAATACTAGTGGCAGCTAAATAATTTGAGTAAGAATCGATTAATGCAACGTAATCTCTACCCGCATATTCAAATAAGACCAATGCAACTATTTGAAATGGATATTTAGGAATGTCTTCCTGAACCAATGGCTCTTTTTGCATATTTCGTTTGAATTTTTCACAAACTTTGCATGAAGATACCAATTCTTTAATTTGAGTATTCATTCCGGGCCAATAATACAACATTCTTGCACGCGCAAGAGTTTTTTCTATTCCGAAGTGTGGTTGATGTAACCAAATAGATATTTTCCGTTGCAGTTCCGAGGGTATAACCAATCTATGATTCAGTAAACCATTTTCTACATGCAGTTCCGATTTTAATTTAAAGAAATGTTGACTAAGTTCATCCAACTGATGATAACTTGGCCAACCTTTTTCTACATATTTACAAATTCTTATATATTTTTCATCGTAGTTCAATAGTTTCTTATATAAATTATAGTTTTCTTCGGTGAAACAGACAGATTTTGTTATTGAATGAATGATTTCATTCAATCCTTCAATTTCCGATACTTCTGAGAGTTGTGCTCTTGATAAGCAATCAGCCACTAACATTTCTTTCCCAGGTTTGTAAACAATGGTCATTTGTGGATATTTAAGAAGAAACATGAACATGCGTTGAAGAGGTGTTGTAACATCATCAATATCGCGCTTGACCAAAGTCTCCAATGGCTTATGATCACTTTCAACAGTAAACTCACGTCCATATAAGAATATATGAAACCTTTGGCATGCAAACACAATGGCTAATAGTTCCTTTTCAATTTGGGCCCACTTTTGTTCGTTTTTGCTCAGTGTTCGAGAAGCAAATGCTAGAGGGTGCCCATTTTGAATTATAACACAACCCAACCCATCTTTAGATGCAACAGTTTGAACGGTTACTGGCTTTTTTGGATCATAAATAGCTAAAACTGTCTCGGAAGATACAATGCTTAACAAGTTCTGAAATTCCTTCTTGTGTTTCTCAGTCCACTCAAAATCAACATCATTCCTAGTTAAATTTCGCAATTCCGCGGTTTCCTTTGACAGATTTGGAATGAATCTAGCTAAATACTTTAACAGACCCATAAACCTTAGAACATCTGCCTTATTCTCCGGAGTCTTAATTTTCAAAATTGCATATCGATATTTTGAATGGGCTTTGATTTTTCCTCCTAATAAAATGTTACCCATAAATTTTACTTCTCGTTGACGATATTGGATTTTTTCGGGATTAAACTTCGAAATAAACAACTACTCCCGGTATAGCTTGTCTTATCTAGTTCCATATGCCAAAACAGAGAACTTCAGTTCAACAATGCCAAAAATTTTAAGTTTATTACTATTATAATCAAAAACGGAAAAACCACTGTGCTGATTGTTAAATTTAATTTTCATTTTTTTAATAAATTTAAACGGGATGCAATTATTATTATTATTATTATATATTTACTAGCAAACCCGGCCAACTCCGTTTCGCCACCAGATGGCTTCGTTTTTTGTAACATTTCGTTTGGGCATTAAAAAATGAAGAACATTTTTTTTTTTTTTATATTTGAAAAGAAAAAATTTTATTCCATTTCACATTAGTAATGAACTCATTTCGATTACAAAAATGAAGTGTAATTTAGTTGAACTTCTCTAAGTAAAAAATGAAAGTGAAACCAAAGTAAATACTGAACCGAAGCGTTATACGTGTCCTCAAATTATCCGTTTCATTGAAGTGCTCTTTGGTAAACTACATTTTTTGTTTTTTGGTCTGACGTTAACACAAACAAAGCGGACGCTTTCCCAACTTGTGAACACGCAACGTATAGCTGCCCATTTGAAATACAATGATTTTCTAAATTTATCCCGCAAACAGTAAGTGATTGGCCTTGCGACTTGTTAATTGTCATTGCGAACCGGGAATTGCAATCGTTTGAAGTCAAACGGAAGATCAGTCGGAATCATTGGTATTCAAGGAATACATACATTTTCACCTGCGTACTTTCCGTTAATAATCGTTGCCTCAGTCAAATTCTTCATAATTCTTTTCATAGCAAGGGCGCAAGTCGACTACGGTTGCAAAGTCGCGATGGATTCAAATTAGGCAATGTCATAATAACTGAACCAACTTTGAGTTGCAAGTTATGTGGTGGAAGTCCTGGTAACTCCAGAGATTTCTAAAACTCCGTCGGATAATTTACTACATCATCGGGATTTGTTATGGAATCAACAGATTTGTATGTCACCAAATCGCTATGGATTTCAGTGCATGTACATCATTATTCTTTGTTGCGATAATTGCTCGTTGACTTAACCAAGCATAATTCTGATAATTCTCACAAATGTTTGGGAAAACATTTTCAATAAGAGCTAACTGAAAGTCTACAAATCGGCAAAAGTCGTTGGTAAGAGTAATTAATCCAGTTGGCGTATCAACTGGCACTTTTCCATTTCCAACAGCTAACAATTGTTTGGAAAATTGTGCAGCACTTTGATCATTTTGAAGTTGAACTCTCATATTAGTGGTTAGTGATAATGGCAAACAATTAAGATGATTAATTCATTTATTTTTGAAGAATATGGTGTGACTTCTGATAGTGTGATGGTGTAGTGTGTGGTGTATGTGTAGTTGTTATGTGTTGCAATTGATTGTGTTGGTGTGATTGATTGGTGTGACTGATTGTTGTGTGTGTTGTATCTTTTACCTTGCAAGTCGACATGAAGCCGCTTTCTCAGTATTGCATTATTGTATTCAAGGATGTGTCGAAGAAAATGTTTGAAATCGGGATCAGTTCCATCGAACAATAGTTTCAGTGGCTGTGGTGGTGTAAGTAATGGATCCAGTTTGACTTTTCCACTTGAACTTTAACGCATTGCAATATCGGCATACAGTGGTCATTGGTCCAATATTTAATATTAATATATGTCATCATCACTGTAGTTCGCAGTAGGATCATATTGGAATGCCAAGCGATTATGATGCCAATGATCTTCGTATGCTCACGCGTTGTCTCAATCAGGCATTTTCTCTTATTATGTTTTGTCTTTCTTCGCTTAAGTTCTGTGAATACACTTGTTGCTGGCTTGCATGTCTTGTGCGGCAAAAAAAATCGCGATGGCAAAATAGGGGTTGATTGAAAAGGGTTGAAAATTCAGGGTTATATGTATTTACTAATGCTGTATCATAAAAGGGTGGATTACCCTTAACATTTAGGGGAATAAAAAATAGATGTTGTCCGATTCTCAGACCTACCAAATATGCACACAAAATTTCATGAGAATCGGTAAAGTCATATCGGAGGAGTTTAACCACAAACACCGCGACACGAGAATTTTATATATTAGAAGATTACAATGTAAGTAAATTACAAAATAATACAGTTTTATTAGCGCTAGCTACCAGGGCTAAAGGCTAACGATGCAAAATGAAACTTAATTATAATAATTATAAGTTAAAAAAAAAAATAATCATAATTTATAATTGTTTAGATAAGTCTATATATGTTGAGTTCTTTTAAAATGGATATGATTGATGTTGTCTAAGGATGGCGACCTAAGTAAATCCATCATCGGTTGTTGAATACCTCGGGATAATAGAATTCTTTTTGGAGCGTTGCAATCAGAGACTAGGCGAGCGATTGTGAGCTTTCCGTTATTGCATAGGTGACAACTGGGAGGATCCTTGTTCTCGAGGAGATGACAGTGAGTAAGGTTTGAGTGTCCGAGTCGGAGACGAGAGACACATCTTATCATAGTACTGGAGCACTTGGAGGGAAAAAAGACTGGTTCAGCTCTCGGGTTGATGTGGGAGTAATAATGGTTATATACGTTCCATTTAACCGTTTTAAGATCAAAACAATATTTTTTAATCACTTTATATATGTCTTTTTTGCTTAGAACGAACGTTGAGATGAGTGGTTCGTTAACCGCGTTTTTAGCGACTTTGTCGGCAATTTCGTTCCCTTTTATCCCGGCATGTCCAGGAATCCAAAAGAGCTTAAGAGATTGTTTGTTAGCTATAAGCTTGTCCCTTATTTCCCGTATTACTGGAGAGTTATTGTTGATGTTAATAATTGCGTTTATGGTGGACAGGCTGTCGGTGCATATAATAGTTTTCTCATTGGTGTTTATTTTGATTGCGGTGAGTATAGATGTCGCCTCCGCGGTAAAAACTGATGAGAAATCGGGAAGTAGACTCTTATAAAGGGTTTTTTCAGAGTCATCGACCACAGCAAAAGCAGTGCCATGATGATTTTTTGAGGCGTCAGTGAAAATAAAAGTCCAATTATTATTTTTGTAGAAGGGCATTTTCTCCAAAAAATGGGATTTGTAGACATCGTTGTTGGTTGAGCTCTTAGGAAGCGATATGAGATCAGTGATAATAGAGTTTTTCGTAAAAAGCCATGGGGGATTAGAGAGTTCCTTACCGGAGGAGTTGAAGTGGAGTGGTATGCCAATTTTTTCAGCAGATGCGAGCACATTGTTGATGGTGGATGGACATTTGGGAATCTTCTTCCGAAGAGAACATAGTTTAGCAGCAGGTATAATAGGAGATTTGTTAGACCCACTTATTTTATATGTAAGAAGGGCATTGAGGTAGTCATATCTTTCTTCAATTGAAGGCCGGATTCGGTGAGCAGGTTCAAGATTCGAGTTGTCCTGAAGGCTCTTAAGGCAAGTCTGATTGAAGCGTGGTATTCTGGTTTTAGTTGTTGAAGAGAGGTTTTTGAACATTTGCCATATATTGTCAATCCATAATCAAGTTTCGATACGATAATTGATTTTATAATTTTAATTATAGAGTTTACATGAGAACAACTGGTTTTACATGACAGATATTTAATAATGTTAACACTGGAAGATAGGCTTTTTTTAGTTGGATACAATGTTGCTTAAAACTGAATTTATTATCAAATATGATACCTAAAATACTTAGATATTCGACATTACAAATGTTTATATTATTGAAATTGAGAATTATTTTTTTAGAACAACTAGTTTTTGTACATATATGTAAAAAGTTACTTGGGGGATCCCATTATTTAAATTTTTTAAGTTGGAGTACCATTATTGACTCTTGTGCGGAACTTCCTGTTTGTAAGAAACGATTTAATGTAATTAAACATTTTTGGTCCAATTTTCCATCTCACTAACTTATTCAAAACAACATGAATACCTATCCTGTCAAAAGCCTTTTCAAAGTCAATTGACAAGATAGATACATGATTTTTAGTAGATAGGGATGATGCTATATATTCATCGATGAATAGGAGAGAATCGGTTGTACCAAGGCCGTGTTTGAAGTCAACTTGATAGTTTTTTTTTTTTTTTTTTTTTACACTTCAGATTCTTTGCTGTAGTGAGCTTAGAGCAAGCTTCAACTACAGTAAGAGGCTCATCATAAGTGCATGTGTTAGTGGTTAGTAAATGTAATGAAAACTAACACATGCAACACATAAAAATATCTACATAATTACAAAAATTAAAAAGTATAAAAATAAAACAAAATTAAACAAAAATATACAAAATACTAGACATTCACGATATCTATTGTTAAAAATAAAACAAGATCACGACAGAGGAGCACTGGTTCGAAACGAAATTTTTAGTCTTAATTTACTCATGTTGAAGTCGATAGACAAATTGTTTAAATTAAAAAGCCTGCACATACGGTTCAAAGGTTCATGCAAGCCATAGTTGGTTCTATGGAAATCAACGTGTAAAAGTTCAAATCTTCGCAGGTGGTGAGATCCTCCGCGGTAGTTAATGCCGATGCAAGCTAACAAATCGGAAGCATCGATTTGACCATTAATGAGTTGATGAATAAATATAAGGTCATTATTGACACGTCTTTGATATAAAGTTTGGATTTGCAGAAGTTGGATTCTATGTTCATATGGTGGTAGATTGAACGGGTCAGTCCAAGGAAGGCCCTTCAGAGCAAAGCGATTGAATTTTTGCTGAATTGATTCAATCCGACTTTTATGTGTTTCGTAGAAAGGGGACCATACTTGTGAGGCATATTCAAGATGAGGACGTACATAACAATTGTACAAAGAGAGAGTAACGTATGGATCGTTAAATTCCTTTGCCCAACGTTTAATAAAACCAAGCATAGAGCTGGCTTTCTTAACAATGAAATTTATATGTTCCGTGAACTCTAAATTAGAACTAAAATGAACACCCAAGTCCTTAAAGCTTGAGATACGACCTAGTTTATGCTGCGAAATAGAATAATCAAAAGAATTTGGAAAACGTTTTCTTGAGAAAGTAATTGTTTGGCATTTAGCAGGGTTTAAAGTAAGACCATTTTTACTACACCAAACAGTAAAACTATCAATATCTGCCTGAAGAAGATGGTTGTCATGTTTGTCTTTAATTGTCTTGAAAATTTTCATATCATCTGCAAATATAAGAATCTCACTCGATTGTAGACATGACACGACATCATTTATAGCAAGAATGAACAGAAAAGGGCCAAGGTGGCTTCCCTGAGGTACGCCTGAATGGGCAATGAATGGACTAGAAAGACTATTGCGGAATTTCACCTGATAGGACCTATTTTCAAGATAAGATTTAATCCAATTTACAAAAAAGGGTGGGAAACCAAAAGCTCTTAGTTTGAACAAAATAATATTGTGGCTCAATTGATCAAATGCCTTAGAAAAATCGGTATATATACAGTCAATTTCACTTCCACTTTCCAAGGCATTCGAGCATTTGTGCACGAAAGAAAGAAGATTTGTTACTGTTGATCTTTTTTGGACAAATCCGTGCTGTTTTTCACTAATTAAATTCCTGGTATGAAAGGATAGGCTTTCACAAACAACTTTTTCAAAGAGCTTTGGGATACAAGATAATTTCGATATAGGCCGATAATTTTTGATATCAATCTTTTCGCCTTTTTTAAAAACGGGAGTTAAAAATGATTTTTTCCAGAAGCAAGGAAATTTGCCTGATTTAATAGAGAGCTCAAACAAAAGTTTAAGGGGTTGAACTAGAATATGTCCACAATTTTTTATTACTATTGGGGGAACTCCATCAGGGCCAGAAGAATAGTCATCTTTCAATGAAGAAAGATATTCTAGAATAGTGTTTTCACGCAGAGAAATACTATTACAATTTGTTTGGGCATAGATATGGAAGTTTTTAAAATATTCTTCATCAACAACAACAGGTGCCTCAACGAAGGAGTTACGAAAATTATTCGCAAAAGCGTTGCAAATATCGGCGGTCTCACGTAACGAGCAGTTTTCATAAATAAAATTCGACGGATAGCCATCTGAATTTTTCTTTGAGTTAACGAGTCTCCAAAATGATTTAGGGTCCTGTTTTAAAGAATTTCCCGTTTCATTTACATAATTTGTATACTAAGTTTTTGAAAGGGCTTTAAATTCCTCGAAAAAAGCAATATAAGAAAAGTGGTCAACTGGTGAAAGAGTTTTTAAGTATAATTTCCATGCTTTATTTCTTTTGTTACGAAGTAATCTAAGCTCTTTCGTGTACCAAGCATGACGAAAATTCAAGTTTTTCGATAATTTTAATGGAACAGTATTTTCCACACAAGCGTTAAAAATATTATAGAAAATAGAAACGGCATCGTCAATATTAGAAGAAACGGATATCTGACCAACAATATCAGACCTAGTTTAATTTTCAGAGAGCAAACGAAAATCTGCCTTTTTGAAGTCAAAAATATACGAGCAATCGTAAGAGTTGCTATTTTCAGTTAGATGACTGCTCAAGTCAAGAAAAATATCCAGGGGAGGATGATAGTTATCTATATTAGTAATACCGGAACTAGATTCTAGAACAAGTGTACTAATAGCGTCAGAAGAAAATACTAAATCGAGAATTCGATTTTTTGAGTTTTTGATACAGTTTACTTGCTGTAAGTCAGTGCAACTAAATTTATCTAGCAAAAGCAGTTCAGATTGGGAAGAAGTTAATGAAGGTTCATAGAAGGTTTCATCTTCAGAGGGAACCCAGTCAATATGCGGTAAATTAAAATCTCCCAGCAGTAAGATTTCACTATTGGAGCAAGACACGTCAATTATAAAATCAATTGCAATAGAGAGTTCATCAAAAAGTGACGCCGGACTTTTTGGAGGAATATAAGCATTTAATATATACACAACTTTGGACTCAACGGTCAACTTTATACAAATCAGTTCGATAGAGAACCTAATTGGAAATACAACAAGACAAGACAAAAATTTATTGCGAATGGCAATCAAAACTCCACCTCCTAATTCTTTAGGTTTGTCTTCATGACGATCATTTCTATAAACTAAGAACTCTTGACTAAAAAGTTCTGTGTCCAAAAAACTTGGATTAAGCCAAGTTTCAGTCAAAACAAAGACATCATGAGATAATGCTTGAGAGTTCATAAAAATATCAAAAGTTTTAGTACGTAGACCTCTTACATTTTGGTATAAGAGGGTGATCCTGCTTAGTTTTTTGCAGATGTACTGTTGGATAAATTTCGTGTAATTCTATTTTTACGTGTATTAGAGAATTCTTTAATAAGAGCTTCAGGAGGCCAAATATCTACATTGCATATTGAGTCAAAGAAAGAAGAATGTGTGACTATTTTAAAAGATGACACAAAACTGTTCACTTTACTAATTTTTGTACATTTAATAGAGTTACTGGTAGGAATACAATTGTTGGCTAACAGATGGGAAACAATATCTTCTGGACTAATATCAGTTTCTAGACGAGAAATAAAAATAGATTTTGGTCTAGAAACTGCTCTTATAGGCCTAGGGTTAAAATTATTATCAGATAAAGTAACAATTTCTACAACGGGATTCGGTTGTTGAACTGTCACTAAATTTTGATTATCAATCTGGAGCGAATAGGTATTATCTTCCAGTGATTCTATAGTATTTTTGGGGCTTTGGATTGTTCGTTTAGGTGGAGGGCTTGAGTTTTTAGCAGCTAATGTTGCATCTCTTCTTCTTTTATTGCTCTTTTTGGCAGCTGACACATGATTATTACATGCTTTTGAGATGGATTGAGCAGAGTGGTCAACATTAGTATGCAAACTAGAAGGAGGAAGAGGTTCCTGGAGAAGATCATCAGTTGAAGTTCCGATATCTACTGAAATGTTTGGGACATTAACAGAATTAAAACTAGAAACTAGAATATTAAAATTATTAAAAAGTTCTTCAAATCCTTTTGAGAGTATTTTCATATCCGTTTTAAAATTTGACATTTTGAAAGCAAGTTGGGACAAGGAGTATTTACGGCAATCGAGACAATACCAATATGCAAATTGAGAATTTTTTATTTTCTCAATAAAGGCAGTGGTTGACCCGATACATTTAGCATGGTAAAGATTACCACAAGGTCCGAAACAAGCAAAAAGTTGTGCAGTTTTAGAGCTTTCGCAACAGTTTTTTACAGAACAAGACATTTTTCAAGAAAAAATGCGATGAAAATACGAGAGAAGAAAAAAAAAACAATTGAAGAAAAGGAAAAAATAAAAAAAAAAAAAATATTTGATTTTGTTAGGATTCGAACCCACTTAGCGAAGATCTGCTATCCGCGTGCGTACAAACTGCGCCAGAGGACTAATTATAAAATAAAATACAAGTCACAATTATGAATTGCAACATGAGTAAAATAGAATTTCAAATATTTCTAATTGTAGGGCTAGAAAGAAAGGGAAAGCACAAGTGTACACAAACACATAGAAGGATTTAAATAAATAAATAAAAAAAAAAATGATAAAATCACTCAAATAGAGGAAAAAACAAACAAAAGACAAAAAGTCTCACCAAGCACAAGCACTACTGGATAAAAATTATGTTTTTTGCATAGATATACACAAATAAGCACATCTGTAATTAAACAAATTTAAAATATCCACTTATTCAGTGGATAATGTCAAATAAACTAATTAAAATTAACGAAATAGGTATAAAAAAATAAATAAAACAACAAGCGATATGCCGACACAACTAATAAGACTACACCAGTGCTGTCTACCTGAGTTACTTATAAAGTTGTTTTTGTTAATAAACCATTGAAGCCGTATGGCAATAATTTTCTCTAGAATTTTACCCATGCAGGGAAGTAGGGATATAGGGCGGTAGCTGTTAATTTCAAGAGGATTTTTTTTTGGCTTGAGGATAGGAATAACTGGCACTTTTCCAAGATTGCGGAATAATGCCACAATTTAAAATATTATTATACAAGGATAGAATTCACAACTTGTGGTTATTAGGACAGTTTTTAAGCATGGGGTAAGATACCCGGTCGATACCAGAGGTTTTGCCTTTAATAAGATGAAGACAGTTTTCGAGTTCAATGCGACTGATAGGAGAATCAATTAATTTGGCTGAAGGAAAATAATCGTCGATGAAAGGATAGGATTGTAAGGTGGATGTTTTGGATTCAAGGAATTCAGGAGGAAAATTATCTTCGTCTGAGTATGAAGACCATTTGTTGGCGAAATTGGCAATATCTAAGGAATTAGTGAGAGATTGAACGTCGGTTTTAATTATTTTTATAGATTGGGGGGTGTAGTTACCGGTTAAAAGTTTAATGTCTGACCATAATTTTTTAGGTGCTGAGTTGGTGTTGATATTACTGGTAAAGTCTTCAAAGCATTTCTTTTTCGCAAGTATTACAGCTCTACGGAAGTAGGCGTTAGACTTGCGGTATTCAATTAAATTATTGTTATTAGGATGTTTTTTAAAATTTTTCCAAGCGTTTTGTTTTATGGAGCGTAATTCGCTTATATCCTTGTTCCACCATGGAGGATAAGACTTTCCGAGATTTTATGCGATTGTGGAATCGCGATGTTGGCAGCTTCTTTAATAGATTTGACAATATTGGACGCTTCATGGTTGATGTTTTGAGAAGGAGGCCTATGTGATATTGATTGCAGAGCATGTGTCTGAAAATATCCCAGTCAGCACGATCGGTGAGAAATTTGGGTCTAAAACGCGAACTGCATAAATCAGAGCCAATAGAAAGTGTAGAGAGAATTGGGAAGTGGTCGCTACCGTGTAGATCGTTGAAGGCGAGCCAAGATGCGTTAGGAAATAGTTGTGGGGAAATCATTGTTAAATCAACATGAGTTAAGGAGTTGTGGGTGGAGAAATGGGTGGGGGAGCCATCGTTTAGCAAAATGAGGTTTGAATTTGCGAGGAAGTCTTCGATTTGTTTGCCTCTGGCGTTGCTAAAGGGGGAACCCCAGAGCGGACTCCAAGAGTTGAAATCCCCAGTCAGCAATATAGGGGTTTGAAAACGGTCGACAACGTCCATTATGTCGGATGATGAAAATGGTTGGTCTGGTGGAATGTAAATATTGATTATAGTTATTTTAAATTTTAGTTCTATTTCAATTGCTAAGGCAGGGGGTTAGATACGAGTATTATACAAATCGGAGTCTGAGGAAGAGATTTGTGCACCAGCAAGCCGGTGCCTTGTTTATGGGAGGTGTGTATTGGGAGATTATGGAAATACGAGTTGTATTGTTCGGCAAGGCATTAGGAAGTTTATTTAAGTCATTCATGTAAGGTAAATGGGTTTCTTGGAGGGAAATAACTGATGGGTTGTTTTGCTTAATCAATAATTGCAGCTCGTGGTAATTATTGGAAAGACCATTCATGTTCCATTGAAGAACTTTAACCATCATTGGGGGAAAAAAAACCTTAGACGCAATATGGGGTTTTGTTCTTGTTATGTATACTGCGAAAAAGAGAGGGGGGGAGGGGGAAACATGGAGTAGTTAAAAGCTGCATTATGAAGTGTAATGGTAAACTAGAATGGATTTAAGTTTATTTTGATTGCATAAAAATACCTTTCATCAAGGTACATATAGGGTTGGGATATTTGAATGGATATGGCGGCGACAACCAACGGCGGGCAAAAAATAGAAACAAAATTTCTATAATTTGTCCGCCGCAAGCAGCCGCCGCCAGAGATTATGATGGTAGTGTGGATTAATCCATTGTGACATCCGTCACGTCGTCTTCATTATTGGTAAGATCAGTAGTGGAGAAGTATTGTGATTTTTCGATTAGATCTTTTGTTAATTTTGAAATTGGAGAGGTGGAAAGCGCAGAGTTATAAATTTTGTTGTTGTTGATTGAGTGAGGAGTTTTGGATGTACTAGATGATGAATGTAAGTTGCTGAACGAGGAAGAAGCGGAGGTATTTATAGAGCTAAGGCTCGAGTTCTGAGATGGAGGAATAATGGTGTTGTTTTTAACCATCGAAGATGCAGAATTGATGCCGTGATTTGAAGAGGATTTCGGGGGGGGGGGGTGCTGTGGTTTTATCCAGAGCGGAAGAAATTGTTGTATTGTTTTTGGGTGATGTTTTCGGAGGATGGTTTGGTTGAGACTTGGTTGGCAGCTTGGGAGGCGTATGAGTTTGAAGGGTCTATTTGTTGATGAGTTTTTTGGTATATTCTCTTCGCTTCAGCCATAGAACATTTTTGTTTGGTTTTTATTTCCAGAATTTGTTTTTCTTGAATATATCTGGGGCATTTGTTGGAATTAGAAGGATGTAGGCCTTCACAATTGACGCACATAATTCTTGAGCATTGTACGGGGAGGTGGGGAGGGAGGTTGCAAGTCGCGCACGTGGGATAACCTAAACAACAATTTTTTGTGTGGCCTAATTTTTGACAGTTTTTGCATCTCATGAAGTTCGGGAAATAGTCTCTGACTCGAACTGTGACCCAGCCAGCCACAACCTGTTCAGGGTGATTGTATAGGTTGAAAGTGAGGACCATGTACCCAGTAGACACTAATTTATTTTCGACAGGTTTAACAAATTTATATACATTGGTTACGCCTTGGGAGGCCATTTCGCTAACTATTTCTTTTTCAGGGCAGTTTATTAAACAAGGAGCATAGATTATGCCTTTACTCGAGTCAAGAGATTCATGAAATTTAACTGTTATAGGACACAAGTTTGAGAGATTTTTTGCCGCGATAAATTTATTCGCTATTGTTTCGGATTTTGTGAGGATAAGGAGGTTACCGTCGCGGAGTTGGGATATAGTTTCCCATTGGGAACTTATGCTGTCGATTGCTTTACGAAGGGCGAAGACACTAAATGAGTTTAGAGATCTACCTTGATCTGCTGACGAGATTGTAATGTATTTAGGGTTTTTGATGTTGCATGGATTTTTATAGAAGTCCAATGCTGAATAAGTTGATCGTGGACGTTTGTTTTTTTGGGTTGAAGTTTGATCACTCAGAACTTCCAAATCTAAGATGGAAAATTTCCCCCCTCTAGGGGAGGGGGGGTCCAATGCCATGGCGAAAGACATGGGAGCTTAAAACACAGCTTAATGTTTAGAGTATTTTTTTTTCAAACAACCAAAAATTTAAAAATATTCAAAGCTAAACTACTAAGCATAACTAAACGCAGTATACAAAAAAGGCATATAGAAAACTGTTTTGTGCAAAAAAGAACAAATTAAAACAATCATCTAGTGCTGATAACGTTGTAATTGAATGTCTTGCAATTGGGGGGAATGAACAAAGCCTTAGCTTTATTTAACCAGTAAAATAAATCAACCAATTGGATTCGTATGAGAGCCGAAAAGAGCGATATAAGAGCACCGATGTTGTTTTTGCTTTGCCCGTTCCCTCGCATACACACTTTTCTCTATGTTGACAGAATGATACAAATTGTATAGGCCAATAAACGGTTTTTTCCAGCGAAAATAGATTATTGATTGGATTATTGTGGTTGTAATACTAAACATGTGTATATTCTGTGAAAACGAGTCACTAACATTGCCGCTGCCTTACTTCACTTTAAAAAAGAAATAAGGCCGCAATCATTTTTTTACTTCATTTTCAAAATGAAATACTCGTAAGACTGTGATTTCGCACCATACAATCGCGGCCTTATTTCACTCATGGTTCTCGCCCCATAATTCTTTTAGCCTTATAAGAAAACACAACACACATAATTATTAAAGATGCCCTGGGCACACAACTTACTGAAGGCAAAATGTAGTGTTTTATATTGATAATATCGGATATTATCATTCGTTATGAAATGAAATTCTGAATCATTGTGTGAGCATTCCATTTTGTTTATTGAAACATACTTTTACGAAAATCTGCAATATGAGGAAGAAGAACATTTATAAAATAAGAAAAACAATATAGTTTTTTCAAAAAAATTTTATTTGAAGTTAAGTTTGTTTGTAGGATGAAACATTTTGGCATCAATACTTTGTATCTGTCTTCATCTTATGGTGTTCAATATTAGTATAAATTAATGTAAGAGTGTTCTGATAATGTAACCCCTCCCTCTTAAGTTTGAAGTTCTCCTGAGGGTTTATGATTATATTTTCAATTTTAATTCTTTGGGTTTCTCGATGTTTAAAATTATAATAATAAAATTGCAACAATAATTATGATTGTGATTCTCATATACGATATAACACATTTTATGTTGTTTTGGTTATTATCTTTTGCTTGCAATTCTTTTAAATTTTCAATTTAATTTATGTGTTCTAATGTTACATTAATTTTTGTCAAAGTTATTATTATTATTATTTTATTATAAGAAGCTTTATTAACCGAAAAAAAATTTACATAATTTTTAAATACATACATTATTATTTCAATTTTATATTAGTTTTATATATACATATTTAAATCAAAAAAATTATAGTCTGAAAAAAAGAAAGAAATGAAAAGAAAAAAAAACTTGTTTTTAAAAACTAAGTCTGTGTTTCTTTAATATAAGTATTTCGTTAGAGCTTTTTGGTTCGCATTAGGTCCATCAGACATAAGCCTCCCCCATTGCTGCCCATATTTCTCTGTTTTTGCGCCTTTATACCAGTTGTAGTTGAATTGTCTTAGACCATCCATCCATCTCTTATTTGGTCTTCCTCTTGGTCTAGTTTGGTGGGGTCCATTTGGTTACTATTTTCGTCCACCAATTGTCTTGGGTTCTTGAAATGTGAAATGCCCAGCTCCTTTTTAATTGTTTTATTCGTTGAATTACGTCTATTATGTTAGTTCTTCTTCTGATTCCTTCGTATCTTATTTTGAGTAATCGTCTTTTCATTTTTACTTGACATTTTCTTAGTTTATCAGTGAATTTGATGTGAGTCCCATTGATTGTAATCCGTATGTCATGACAGGAAGTATTGTCGAGTCCAGAATGTATTTGTGTGTGTCTTTTCCAACCTTTGAGTCCAAAATCTGTTTTACATTCCAGAACTGCTTCCAACTATCAATTTTTTCACTTCTAAGCGAGATGTCCTTCCTTATGTGGTTCGTCATGATTTTGGTTTTGTTTAGATTTAATCTTAGTCCATGTATCTTACATTCCGTGGAAAGTTCGTTCAACATTTGTTGTATGTCTTCTGGTGTTTCGGAAAGCAAAACAATGTCATCTGCAAATCTCTGGTTACTCAGTCTATCTCCCCATATGTTGATTCCAAATCTATTGGTCCAGTTAGGCTTGCGAAAAATATCCTCGAGTATTGATGAAAAGAGTGGTGAGAAATGGGGTCTCCTTGTTGAACTCATTTTTTATGCTGAATTCTCGTCCGATTCTGTCCGTTTTTACTTTTGCGGTATTGCTATAATATAAATTCGTCATAGTTTGGGTGAAAGTCGCATTAATGTTTTGGTTTCTCAGTGCTGTCTATATACTTTTGTGCTCTACAGTGTCAAAGACCTTCTTGAAGTCAATAAACAGGGGGGTCATTCCGTAACTCGATTATCGTCAGACGATATCGTTTGAACGATAGTGCTTCCTCTTTTTGCTTCACGTAAGACGATAATCGTTCAAACGATATCGTCAAAACGATAGCGTTTGGACGATAGCTAAATAGGTATCGTCTTGCATTAATTTTGAAGTTTGTAGGTGACTGTAGTTGAATAATTGATTTCCCACAGTAATTTGACATTTGTTTTTTTTTTCTGTTATCTATTGACAAATTAAAGTGAAAATGTTTCGGCACTGCAATTTTAAATAGTGAAAATGAAATTGAAAATTGGAAAAAAAGACAAGTAATACGAATACGACGACAATTAAGAGACAAATCAAATCCCTATTCTCTTCCAACCCATGTGTAAGCACGATTACTTAATATACATATATGTATGTATATAAATAATCTTTCCAATTTTATTATTGTGAAATAATGTAGGTGTGTATGTATGTAATGTATGTAATCAAAACAAACAAAAATCACACAAAAAGTTGTCGGTGTGTTTGGCAACAAGAAAATTCTTGCAAATTTTCTGTCAAATCCCATAGAAATAAAAACAAAATTTGCAAATTTCAAGTTACCAAACGGGCAAAGTTTTTCATTTTGACATTTAACTGCAGTTTGAGAATATCTGAAATACACCAAACGAAATACACGAAAACGATAGACGAGACGATAGTGATAGAGTTAAGTGAAGCAAATTTTTGACGATATCGTTAACGATAATCGTTTTGACGATAATCGTTTCGAAAATTACGGAATGACCCCCCAGGTATAGTGGTTTGTTGTGTTCTATATATTTTTCTATGAATTGATTCATGGTTTGGAGGTGTTCAGTAGTTGAAAATACCTCTCGAAATCCAGCTTTCAATCGGCTGTTTTTCATTTACTGAGGTTTTAACTTCTTTATTTAATGCTTTAGAAAAAAGTTTATAAACTGTCGATATTAAGCTGATTGGTCTGTAGTTGTTTATATGATCTTTGTAATAACACTGTGCTTCCATTGTCTTGGTATTTGTTGAGTTCTAATGATAGCATTGAAAAGCTTTGTTAATATTGGGGCTAGTGCCTCTTTTCCGAAATAAAGAATTTCTGCTTCTATATCGTCGCTTCCTGCACTTTTTTCGTTTCCTAAACTATCAATAATGGACTTAATATCTCTTTCCTTGAAAACTATCTAATCGTCAATAGAATTGTTGTACAAATTTATGTTGTCTGTTGAATGGTCCAGTGATGTGAATAATTTTTCAAAAAACTCAGTTGCTGCTTCATGGTATCCATTCTCTTTGTTTTCTCTTTTGATTTATTTTTCATAGATATGATCCATTCTTTTTCGTCACATAGAAATTGTTTAGCCTTTTTAATAGATTTTTTTTTCGTTAATTATATCTTTTATTCTCGTCTCATTGTAGGTATGTATGTCATTTTTAGCAATTATTTTTAGTTTTCCTAAATTTCTTTAGTTCTTGCTCCTCAGTTTCTGTTAGGTTTTCTTTTGCTCTCAGATCTTCTGCTTCATGATAATGCTTTGTGCTGAGCTTTTGATGATATTTTCAAGGACGTCATAAGTATGTTGAATGTTTTCTGCAGTGAAAGTTTTATCTACAAGCTCTCTTATTTTATTGTCAAGTTGTTCGTTATATTCTATCTTCTGTTCTGTGGTAATTTTTAGGTGTGATGTATTTTTGTTGATTCCTATTCAATTTAAAGTGGTTGATTCTTATTTTTGCTCTTATCATTCTATGATCGCTGTCGAATTTGAATGAAGGTAGTGTTGAAATATCCATTATCGTTTTAATTCTATTTGTCAATATGAGATCTATTTCGTTTTTTGTTTTTCCGTCTAGCGATAACCATGTCCACTAAAATTTGTATTTTTCGTTGATGTTATAAATAACTATATTTTTTCGTTTTAATGTTTTTCTATGTATTTAATTTTTGACTCCAGATAATTTGGTTTTTTCTTCAAGTTCATGGTTTTTGTCAACTATTTAGTTTAATTTGGAGTCCAAGTTCTCAGTTTCTTGTCTTATTTGTTTAGTTAAATCGGTTCGTAGGCTTCTCAGAGTGTTTATGATACTCTCTAGTTTTTGGTCGGTAGCGCTAGTTATTTTCGTTCGTTTTGTAATTTGTTCCTACAACTTCTAATGCTCATGAAACAATAAAATTAAGTTTGACAAAAGATGGTAGAAGTCAATTTTGTTTGTATTTTTTTGTGGGTTTTTCTGCTTTGATTTTTTTTTTATAATTAGCGCGCACTAAAGGGGAATTTATGTACCCTTTATATGTCAGAGACACAGTACGAGCTTTAGGTAAGTAGGAAGGAGTTTGAAAGGAGATATCGGTGAACATTTGTCTTGAATTTCAGTATATCACAATGAGAGGGAAAGACATTGCGTGGAAGGTTATTCCACATTCGCGTAGTACGGCTAAAAATGAATCCCTGTACTTAACAGTACGACCGAAGTTGGGTTCAAGAGTAAACTGATGAGCATTCCTGGAAGCGCGAGTATCACGGTTAAAACGTTTAAAGAGAAATGCAACTGGCTATTTCATTAGAGCACTTACCGTAAAAGTAACTATAAACGAATGAGAGACAGGAAAAGTTACGCCGGTGTTCAAGTGACGTAAGAGTATCGATGATGTTCCTGTCTCCGATCATTTTGAAGGCTCGTCTTTGTATACTGTCCAAGAAGCCCAAGTAAGTTGCTGGAGCACCAGTCCAGAGATGGAAGTTTTACTCAAGCTTTGGACGTATATAACTTTTATAGATAATAGCCAGATCAGAAGGAGAAAAGAAGAACACCTCTTTAGAACAATGGCGGGGATACCATCCGGACCAGCGGACTTATGTACGTTGAGATCTTTTAGGACTCTCGCCACAGCTCGAGTACGAAAGAAGATTTGTCCCATAGAATCATTTACGCGCTCAAAAACGGGGGGAGTCATGACACTATCAGACAGCGTAGAGTTGGCGGCAAACTGCCTAACGAATAAATTAGCTTTCTCGAGAGAGCTAACGAAGGGAGTGCCTTTGACAACGAGTGTTGGGACCGAGGAAGGTGTTTTATTTCTCATGTTTTTTACGAATGACTACCTACCTACACCTGAGGGACATTGTAGTATTTTTTGCCTTAATTTTTTGTATATTGGCGTTGCAAGTCTTTTTCCGGTTTTCCTCAGTTGGGTTGGCTCTAAAACAACGGAAGCTAACCTCTTTGACCCTAATAACCTCTTTACAGCTCGCATCGAACCATGATTTCTCTTTGGGTCTGGTGCTCTTAGCCCTATTCGGGATAAAAGTTCTCATTCTCAAAAGAATCATATTAGTAATCATCTTCGCGCTGGAGTCTACGTCACTATCGAGGAATCATAGTGACCAGTTAAAGATCCTGAAAAAATTATTGAGACCGTCCCAGTTGGCTTTCTCGTATTGCCAAACGGTTGTCACAGGAGCTCTTTCTCTAACTGGATTTTTTTGGCACGAACAATTTGCGGAAATAATACTATGGTCAGATGTGCCTAGAGGCGTTAATGCACTGATTGTGTATTTATCGGGGTCAGAGGTTAAAAACAAGTCAAGAGTATTTTCGGCTTGGCCATTAACGTCCGATATTCGGGTGGGCTCATTGACAAGCTGAGTAAGGTGATTAAACTCAGCAAAGATATCAAAATGGAGAATGTCGAAGCCAAGAAGAATTGTGTACATTGAAATAGCCCGTAATAACGATTTCAGTGTGAAGATGCAAGGAAAAAATTTCTTACGTAGACGGCGAGACTATGGTGGGCAAGGAATAATGGCACTAAGTTATACCCATGAATTTAAAATTCCGTAGGATCAGTAGTTTCACCTACTTGGGTTTCACTTAGTGCCGAAACAGTTGGCCTATTGTAGAAATGGGCGTAAAAAGAAAGACAATTTGCTCAAAGCTCAAGAATATTGCAATAGTCAACTCTGAAATGTCCAATCATTGTGATAAAAAAGAAAAAAAAAAGACTAAAACAGACGAAAATCTAAGAGAAAAACTGAATATGATTACAAAGTTCTTTACAATACACAACACTACTAGGCTTATGCCTTAGCAGTTATGTGAATCGATCCGAACCCTAACAGTCAAAACAGTATTTTTCTATACATCTGTTACTGTTCTCTCAGCAAGTAAATCAGTTGAAAGAGCTTAGGTAAGTTCAATACAATTCAGGCACTTGCTAAGCCGAACAACTGCAGGTTGGGAGGAAAGGCAAGGAATACATTTACATTTTTTTTTGTTATTACTAGTTGTTATTTTTTGATGCGGCACTATTAATACTTTTTTTTGGGCATTAGTTTGCTCTTTGTTTTTTCTCTTTTTTTTAAATTATTATTTTCTATTATTTTTTTTATTATTATTATTTTATTAATTAAATGAGGAGGGCACTACGCGACATTACAAAGCGAGACAAACGGTCTTCAGAGATCACAAGACTGATTGTATTCAGATGTTCAAAGTTTTGTGTCTGGTCCAATAATTCTGACGTTCGCAAGAGTTCCTAACTTCAAAAGCATCTTTGAAAAATTTTGCAAACATGTTTGAAATCACTTCAGAGTCGTGGCTAAGTTTATTATTGAAAGATATGCAATTTGGATACCCATCGGTATTTTTTTACTGTTGACATAGTTCCAAAAGTTTTTCGGACTCTTTTTTAGCTCGGCATCAGTGTTTGAAATAAAGTCATGATAGAGAAAATCTGAATAGTCAATAAACATATTTTTCAACTCGTTATAGATTAGTAAGTCACCATCCGCTTTTGTTTTATTATATTTAATCCAGGCCTTGTTTCTTTTGTTTTTTAGGTTTTTTAGGTAAGAGTCAAACCATGGTGGAGATTTAGAAATATTGCGAGGTTTTCTCATTGGTGTAGTCTCATAAAGAAAATGAAAGAGGGTATTGTAGAATATAGAGCACATAGAGTTAATGTCAGAATTCATAAATAAATGATTCCAGTTTACATTACATAAAAGATTACAGAGTTCATTTAGGCCCATTTGCTAATACAGAAAATAAATACTTATGTTCCACAAAAACTCTTATGTGACAGTTTACGCAGAAGAAAAAGTAGAACATAAGCGCTTAGGTTGAACATAAATATTTAAGATTCGTTTCAGCAAATTGCCCTTAGTCTACATTTTTTTAAATTGAATTCTTAGTTTTCGCGGGAGCAGTTAGAAATATTGTACAAGTTTAAGTTATGTGATAAGTCTAACGCTGGGTGATGACGGTCTTCTTCGACTAAAAGGGTATTGGCTGGATTTACGGCAATGTCAGCATTAAGTGTGTCCGAGAAAAATACAAGGTCCAATATTTTGTTAAAATTGTTGTAAATACCATTTGGCTTAGTCCACATGTGGCAAGACCATCAATTGTCAAGAATTCGTTGGTAGTGGACAGGACACACATGGGGATGAGGTTGGTACGCAACATCATTTATAATGTAGGCAAGACCATGTTGAGAAAAGAATACTGGCACTAAGTTATACCTAGGTAGATTAAATTCCGTATGATGGGAATTCTCCCCAATCTGAGTTTCACTCAGTGCCATAACAGTTGGTCTGTTTTGCGCAGTGTAAACGTTTGTCCCCGAATGTTGCTATAATCAACTCTAAAAAAAAACTCACGCTACAAGACGTGTGCCGCCCATAGGATGCGACTTGGTACTGACGTGAGTACTGGCAGGACCATGGTCCTGTACAGCAGCAGTTTTGAAGTTATGGTGAGATTTCTGGATTTGAAGAGTTTTGACAGATTATAGTAGGCTCCCGCGTATTTCTTCTTCTATATTGTTATCGGCTGCTACTATTGACCCAAGGTATATAATGATTGCTCCGCTACTTGATTATTTAACCAACTGTTCCTCTCGCATTCGACGCCACCATGTATTTTGTTTTACCTTCACTAATGTGCAGGCCCAGATTTTGTGCCGCCTGCTCGATCTGGATGAAGAATCGTATACAACTTGTTCGGTTCTTCCGCTGATGTCTGGATAGCAATCCGGCTACCAGCATGAAGATGAAGAGGTGGAAAAATTACTGCGTTATTTTATAAAGAAAATTTTTAGGCTTCGAGAAAGCACACCTACATATGTACATGCTGCAAACTGGGCTGCCCCACTATATATTTTTACGTTTTTAATTTACACTTTCTATATCTTGAAAGCACTGGATATACCAGACCAACGAAAGTCAAAACCAACAGTTTTGCACTGAATGGTTGAGACTGGGAAATGAACAAATTATCGAGATTTTGGGAGAAAGCCTGACTGAGAACTAATCTTGAGGAGTTGCTGATGAGGATCGAAAAACACACTTATGAAATGTTTAAATTGCGAACTCAACAAAGTGAATTTAGAGTAACATATAAGCTGCTTCATCATGATCTTGGAAAAAATAATTATTTTCACGATCGTTACATTTTGGATCAAATATCAAAGATTTTTAAAGCCAGAGGTTAAATTAATTAGTATTGAATTATACAGTTATACACCCCATAAGAACGACAAAAGTGAGGAATGCTCATTGTGCAACTTAATGCAAGGGAGGATATCCATCATTCTATTGGTATGTGCCCAATCTTAAATAAACTAAGAAGAGACCATTGGGGCAAAAATATTTTGACACAAATAGAAATTGTATCAATCCCAAATGGGAATAACTGGGTGAAGCTCTACAGCTATTTAAAATTAACTCTAAATTATAGAAAACAAATAATTTATGAAGAATTTCAAATAAAACTTATCTGTATTTTATTTTTAAGAGGATATATTACTATGTATACACACAATTCTCTTTTCTTTTCGGGCTGACGGCAAAAGCCAATGCTAGGTAGGTAGTTAGAGATGGCAGCCGCTAGCCCTGGCCTTGCGACTCAATTAGCGCTGGGAAGCGCCGTTTTGATACCATTTACTCGTGTCAACCTAAGGATTTATAATGAGTTATATGGTTTTTTTTTAGACTTTAACGAACTTTTATTAAAGCCATTTCGTCGCATTCAGAAAGATAATCAGATCTTTGATTTTCTTCCCAGAAAGCTCACTTGGGTCGTCGAGGAATGCCTTCCCAAAGGAAGTCAATCTAGAATGGGCTAGAGCGGGGCAGTTGCAGAGAAAATGAGTGACAGTTTCTTTTTCTTGTGGGTCTCCACAGCTCCTACAGTGGGAGTTATAGGGGATTCCCAGCTTTCTTGCATGCTCCCCTATGGGCCAGTGCCCAGTACAAATTGCTGTTACCCTGGCTATGTCGTGCTTGGGTCTACATAACAGATCTTTAGAACGAGATTGGTTATAGGTAGGCCAAATCTTTCTTGATATGACACAGTTTGTAAGACTGCTCCACCTAAGTTTGGATTGATTGAGAAAAATCGAGATAATCCTTCCCTTCACAACACCAAGAGGGATATTAACATTAACCGCTAGTGAGCTGTGTAGGGCTGAGCCTTGTCGAGCCAACTCATCGGCCCGTTCGTTACCCTCTATGTCACTATGACCTGGAACCCAGATAAGAGTGACCCGGCGTTCAATGCCTAGGCTCGACAGTTCGTCTCGACATTGCTGGGCAAGTAATGAGGTTGATGTAGTTGATTTGATGGCCTTAATGGCCGCCTGGCTGTCGGAGCAGATTGCTATGTTTCCAGGTTGATTTTGATTTAATTTGAGCAATTTGCATGCTTCTCTAATTGCTAGTAGTTCAGCTTGAAATACACTTGCAAAGTCTGGTAGTCTGAAAGACTTGGAGATGTTCAGTGCCTCGGAAAAGATTCCTGAACCAACCCCGCACTGCATCTTAGACCCATCAATAAAGATTGTGGTGTCAAAGTCTTTCGTCACACTATCGTTTTCCCAATCAACTCTTGTAGGAAAAACAATTTTCAAATCTTCGATGAGTCTGAGAGGGGGTATACGGTAGTCGGTGCTAGCCAGGAAAATATCCGAAGGAATCAATTTTGTGATATTTCCATGACCATAGGGCTTGGAAGACCAGCAGTTAGATTCTTTTAATCTTAAGGCACTGCATGCCGATAGATATTTAATGTGAAGATCAAGTGGTAGAAGGTGCAGGATAACGTTAAGGGCATCTGTGGGGCAGGATCGAATAGCTCCCGTAGTGCCAACGCTAGCCGTTCTTTGAACCTTCTTAAGTTTATTCATGTTATATTGTTTGCTAAGTGCAGGCCACCACACAATAGATCCGTATGACAAAATTGGTCGAACCACAGCAGTGTACGTCCATAGAATCATCTTAGATTGGAGGCCCCACTTCTTACCAAATGTTTTTCTGCAGGCATAGAAAGCTATGCAGGCTTTCTTGACCCGTTCTTCTATATTTACCTTCCAATTCAATTTGGGGTCAAGAATGACTCCTAGGTATTTAGCTTTGGAAGATAGAGATAGAGCTTGGCCGTTAAGCCGAGGTGGGTTGAAGGTAGGTATTTTAGTTTTGGTAGTAAAGAGCATCAGTTCCGTTTTACTCTGATTAACACCAAGTCCACTACTTGCGGCCCAGTTGCTAACTTTTTTCAGAGCTGACTCAGTGATTTCACTAATCACTGTGGTAAACTTTCCTGAGACCAATGGAACCAAATCGTCAGCATACGCTACTGCTTTAACACCGCTACCTCTTAACTTGACGAGTATTTTGTCCATGACTAGAAGCCATAGAAGAGGGGAGAGAACACCACCTTGAGGTGTTCCTCTACTAACATTTAGTAGCAGTAGTGTTTCCTAATGAAGCCTGAATCTTTCTGTCACTTAGCATAGAAATGATCCATTTTGATATGAAGTCATCTACGCCGAAGTGAGTAAGTGATTCCCGAATGGGTTCAGTTAGGACGTTATTGAACGCACCTTCCACGTCTAGGAAGTTTGCGAGAGTATATTCTTTGTAGTGAATTGTTCTCTCGACTGTACTCACAACTTCATGCAGGGCAGTCTCAGTAGACTTGCCTTTGAGGTATGCATGCTGCGATACATCAAGAGGATGACCCTCTAATAAAACTCTTATATGAGTATCCAGGATGCGCTCTAGTGTCTTTAAAACGAAGGATGTCAAGCTAAAGCTAAAGCCAATGCTACTATTGTGAAAAATGGTAATGCCAAATTGTGGGTGTTAAAATCGATTGTTCAAAAACTATGCTTGTATTTCACTTGATTTAAAAACAGGCGAATAAAACAGATCGATGGCTTAAAAAATATATAATACTTAATAATTGTATGTGTTATCTTTATATCTTTATTATTTTTTCCATTTTTAGTATTATTTTTTTAATGGCCTCTACGGCCCGCCTAAACGGGGAAAATAGAGCCCTCTTACTGGAAAATGCTTGTCATCTAAAAAAAAAAAAATTTCAAATTTTGGTGATTCAGCACTTTTAAAAACATAAGAGAGAAAAAATACAATTTTACCTGACTATTTGTTGATTACCTTATTGTAACGTGAGCGCCGAATAATGTGTTTTGTAATTAAACCTTCTCATAACTTTTGTGATTGTTTTTTTTTTTAATTCATTTTTATTTAATTCAAACTTATATTATAACTTCAAGAAAAAACTAGCCTACTTTACTTATCAATAACTTACATCTAACTTACTGGCCCTAGGCGGATACTCTAAGTTATACTTCATGTAATCTTAAAATTAATGTCTTTCGGCCTTCGTACTATTTTACAACTAGAATTCAATTAGGTTTTTTTTTTATTTTTCACCAAGAAATACGCTCAAATAAAACTTGGTTTCTATATCATATTTATATTTATTTATTTAGGTGAAATATATAAAACTCAATTTATAATATTTCATAAATTAAAGGCATTGGGCCGAAGGCCATATAATGCCGTTTTTGAATTACATATATCTAATTAATATTGACTTAAAAAAAAAATATTTACAATATATGTATATGTACATTTAATTTTACTAGGAAAGAATAAAAATTAAAAAAAAAAAAATAATTTTCTTTAATAGGAAGAGAAAGGAAAGTTAAAGTTTAATTTAAATATCATTAAATTTATGATGAGGGAGGGTAGCTGATTTGATATGTTCGATGGTTTCATAATTAGCTGGGTTGATGAAATCTGCGAGTTTTGATGCTGCTTCATTCTGTTCTATGAGCGATGATCTTGGGCATTCAGTTAGTATATGCTGTACGGTGAGATAGGTTTCGCATTCTGTGCAAATTTCTTGCGTTTCGTTTGTGAAATAGTGTCTGCTGTTGAAAAGGGCCTTGCCGACACGAATGCGGAAAATTTTTATGCATTCATCTCTTGTGAATTGAGGGTTGTATGTAGTATGGTTATTGGATATATGGTGACTTCGTAGGAAGCACGAATTTTCCTCCCATTGATTTTTAAGTAGCAAGCTTATTTTATCGCTTCAATTATCAAAGGGAATCTTGATGCTTGTTTTGCGGCTTCGTCGGCAGATTCATTCCCAGGAATCCCAGAATGGCCTGGAACCCAGGAGAGCCAGTTGTTTTTATTTGAGCTTAGTAGAGTTCGAATGTGTTCTGAGGAAGGGCATTTGTTATTGGCATTTTTTAGCCCTTGAAGTATGCCTAGGCATACTTACAGTACAGATAAGAGTCTTTCTCCGGTGTTGATAGCTTTTTTTATGCCAGCAAGTTCGGCAATATAACTCCCTGTTGCTTCGGGAATAAGTCCTTGATGTAGAATATTAATTTGTTCTGGGATTGTTAGCTCTACTATTGCATAGGCCGTATTTCCTTCAGAATGTGAGCAATCGGTATATAAGACTTTTTGTGGACTTAATCGCTCAATTAGCTCCTTATGGAGGCATTGAAAAACTAAGTTTGGAGTTGAATCTTTGCGGTATTTTGATAGACTGGTGTCGATTTGAAGAGTGTCCCTATTCCATGGTGGGTGGGGGATATATGTTAAATTGTGGCATTGTTCTGGCAAGTGAGTTCGGTAATCTAGAAAGATGTTTGAAATATTTTTAAGAGATGATTTTAATCTGTGTTTGCTGTTATTTTCGTTGAGGGCCTTATGGAGACTTGTGTGTAATGGATGTGTTTCTTCTAGAAGGGCTTTTGAGCCTAATGATATTGCTCTGCGTGTAGCAAATATTTCAAAAGATGAGAAACCAGCTGTTCTCAGTGCGTCAGTAGGTGTTGTTCTAAGGGCTCCTGTTGAGGTTCGGTAGCATTCGTTGATGGCGACATTTATCATCTGTGCATTCTTTTGTGTGGTCCACATGTAAGTTGTTAATCCGTGCTGTAAGGTCCCTTCGACTAAGGTTTTGGCTATTCGAAGTGCAATTTCTATGTGAGGTCCTTTTTTACGCGAACAAATAATTTTTAAGGCATTGTTACGTTGTTTTAAGTTGTTAACAATATTTTTTGATTGTGTGTTCCATTTTAAATTTTTATTAAAAGTGACACCCAGTATCTTAAGTTCATTTTTTAATGGAATGGTTGTGTTGGAAAGAATGATTGAGTCTGATGTGCAGTTAATTTTTTTGCAAACGTGTAAAGCTTCTATTTTTGTTAGCGGTATGATGGCACCTACATCTGTTGCCCAGTTAGAGATCGCAGTATTTACTTCTACAAAGTCAAGGTTGTGTGTTGGTTTGTTTAGTTCTGCAACTAGGGAATCGATGTACGCATTGTATGCTAAAACTGATAGAGGAGACCCTTGTGGGATTCCCTTTTCTGTTCTAACAGTTTTAGAGCAGTGACCATCTACGTTTACGCTTTGATTTCTTCCAGATAAAAGAGATAATATGAGTCTTAAAATTTTCTTCGGAATTCCCCATTTATGAAGTTGACGGATGACGGGTGTTGAAATAACACAGTCAAATGCTTTCTCTAGGTCTAGCGAAACCACTACGCTATGTTTAAATTTATGTAAGTTTTCAACTAATTTGTGCTCAAGAAGGTGAATCAATATGTGGACCCCTCTTTTGGGCCTGAAAGTATGTTGTTCTGGGCTTATCTTGTTTTCTATGTGCCAGCCAATTCGTCGTGCAATATTTTTTCCCAAAATTTTTGAGAGAACTGGTAGCAAAGAGATGGGACGGTATTCATCGTAGGAATGACAGTTGCGACTTTTTTTTGGGATGGGTTTTAACAACGCGGTTTTCCAATCATGTGGGAATATGCCTGGTGAAGTTCCCTTGGTGGTCTGCAGTGTCATTTTAAATTCCAATAGTGAAATTTCATCAGTCAGGCACTCTGGATAACTTTGTGAGTCTGGAAGGTCGTCAATCTTAAAGTAATTTTTTTCTTGAATAATTCTAGCTGGGTAGGTAAGGTCAGAGTTGTATGAATTCAATTTTTTTTTAAAAGTGTCAGCGATTAATTTAGGGTTGCTGTGTAAATTATTGTTTAATATCATGAAGGGAAACACTTCGGGGGGTTTGTTGGATCGGATTGTTCTAATTTTTGACCACAAGGTCTTAGAATCAATTGATGGATCCATTGAGTTGACAAAAGTCTCCCATGAAAGCCTTTTTGAAGTGATGCATTCTCTTTTAACTTTGGCGCAAATTTGTCTATAGGCTAAACAATTTACTGTCATGGGACTTATGCGTAATTGGGACCATGCTTTTTCTTTTTCCTTTACAATTTTTGCTATGGAGGGTGTGAACCATATGGGATTGCTTTTTGTACGTACGTTTTTGGTTGTTGGCATACTTTTGGATGCAGCTGATCTTATTATTTCTTTTTATTTTTGCGGCTTCTTAGGTTAGGTTAGGTTAAAGTGGCTGTTGGTTTGGAAACCCAACACACTTAGACCAGAAATTAGGTCCGTTGTGATACCACATGGATCAGTTGATCAACCTCCCTCGTTGAACCAGTTAGAGCTTCGAATGAAGCGTAGGAGACAAGTGATGTCACAATTTGCTAGATCGCTGGGATCATTGAAGAAGAAATCTCCAAGGTGGAGTTTTCGTTTTTGTGATAGGGCGGGACAGGTGCAAAGAAGATGAGAGACTGTCTCTTCTTCCTCCTCATCCCTACAACTCCTGCAAAAATCATTTGCAGGAGCTCCAAGTCGTAGAGCATGTCTACCTATTAAGCAGTGTCCTGTCAGGACACCTATAACGTAGCTAATGTGCATTCTATTCAGAGAGATCAACTGTTTGGAGCGTTTGACACTAAGTTCAGGCCAAATAAGTTTTGTCGCTAAACAGGTGGTGATGTTATTCCACCTAAAGTTTGTCCTCTCTATAGTATCTTGCTTTAGCATGAGTTTACATGTAGCCAAAGGCATACCAACACCGGCTTTATGGGCCAGCAAAGGTAAAGTTGTTCCTTCTTTTGCAAGATCGTCGGCTTTGCAGTTTCCTGGAATGTCTCTATGGCCCGGCACCCAGCAAAGGTGAATATTGAACTGTGTGGCCATCTCCGTAAGAGACGATCGACAGTTTAGGGCTGTTAACGAATTTGTAGAGACAGAGTCTAGGGATTTTAACGCGGCCTGACTATCTGAGAAAATACGTATATCGGTTGTTGATATAACGTTTTCTTTAAGCCAGGAGAGGACTTCTTTAATAGCCAGGATTTCAGCTTGGAACACGCTACAATGATCAGGTAGACGAAATGAGAGACTTAAGTTAAGTCTGTCAGAGTATACGCCTCCACCAACGCCATTCTCCGTTTTTGATCCGTCTGTAAAGAAATTCATAGGACCATCATTCAGAAATGACATATCCTCCCAAGTAGACCTGGAAAGGATAGTCATCTTGAAGCTATTGTTGTTGAAGTGAGGATGGGGGATGGTGTAGTCGATATTACTGTTAATTGTACTGAATGAATTCAGAATAGTGGAGTGGCCAATCTCATTATTGATCCACTGTGAGGAAGCTCGAAGCCGTATGGCAGTGTTTGCCGCCGTTTGCTTACTGAAAATATCCAGCGGTATTAGATGAAATAGAACATCAAGTGAGGCGGAGGGGGTGGAACGAAGTGCTCCGCCCATGCACATGCAGGCTGTACGTTGGACTTTGCTGAGTTTATCACGATTTGCCGTTACGTTTAGCGCAGTCCACCATACCGCTACTCCGTATATGAGGATCGGTCTTATAACCGAGATATATAGCCAGTGTGTAATGCGGGGTTGAAGTCCCCATTTATTGCCAATGGCTTTTTTACAAGAGAAAAGGGCTACTGTAGCCTTGTTTATTCTTTCTTGAATGTTAGGTTTCCAACTTAATTTCTTATCCAAAATAAGACCCAAGTATTTTGCTTGTTCCGAAAATTTAAGTGGTACACCATTTATATGGGGAGGGTCGATGTGTGGGATTTTGTATTTCCTGGTGAAGAGGACAAGATCGGTTTTATGTGGGTTAATGCCTAGTCCACACCGATTTGCCCAATTGATGAGCTTATTTAAAGCGTTCTGTAGGAGTTCTTTAAGTGTATTGGGATGTTTACCCGTCACTGCAATAGCAACATCGTCGGCATAGGCAAACACTTTGTATCCCTCTCTTTCTAGAGTGATTAGTAATTCATTTATTACTAAATTCCAGAGGAGAGGGGATAGGACACCGCCTTGCGGCGTACCTCTGCTGACACTCCTCTGTGTAGTAAAATCGCCCAGTTTAGAGTTGATGATCCTGCTTATCAGCATATGATTTACCAACGTGCTAGTCGATTTATCCACCTTCAGAGATGTCAATACACGTGTAATTGCCGATGTGTCGACATTGTTAAATGCTCCTTCTATGTCTAAGAAAGCAACAAGGGTGTATTCTTTATGATGGAGGGAGTGTTCGATTGTACGTACTATACAGTGTAGTGCCGTTTCAACCGATTTCCCTTTATTGTAGGCATGTTGGGCCTTTGAGAGGAGGGACTTATCAATATTTGTCCTCAAGTGGATATCAATCAAACGTTCAAAAGTTTTGAGAAGGAATGATGATAAGCTGATTGGTCTTAGATCTTTAGGGTTCACGTGACTGGATTTACCAGCTTTTGGGATAAAAACAACTTTAACTTGTCTCCATGACAGTGGTATATATGTCAGTTTTAGACATCCCTTAAAGATATTTTCAAGGATGGGAATTAGAAAATTTGCATTTTTTTGTAGTTCGGCTGGAATTATACCATCCGGACCTGCAGATTTGTAGGGTTTAAAGCTGTTAATTGCCCATTGAAGTTTTTCCCTAGTGATTAGATCTTGTGGGGGGGTTACTGGGTTATCACAGAAACCTGGAATATCATTATTGATATTATTAGAGCTACCAGGAAAGTGAACATCTAGTAGTAAGTTGAGCGATTCCTCGCATGAATTGGTCCAGAGGCCTGAGGCGTTCTTCAAGCTGCTTGGCATGACTGGATTTTTGGAGAGGATTTTGCGCAGTCTGGATGCTTCGGAGCAGTCTTCAACATTGCTACAGAAGTTTCTCCAGGACGACCGCTTAGTTTGCCTCAATTCTTTTTTATATGACTTCAGTGATTCTTTATAGGAATCCCAGTCAGAAGTATCTCTAGAAGCTTTAGCTTTGTTAAAGAGTTTTCTGCATTCTTTTCTGAGTGGATCTAGCCCGGAGTTCCACCAGTGTGGTTTCTTTTTACCCCTTAGACTAATAAGAGGGCATGCAGTATCTAGAGCTTTATTTAGGGCCAATGTCAGATTGTTGACTTTGTCGTCAAGGTCTATTGTATCGGTTGGAATATTAAACAATTCAGGTCTTACTGAGTTGTTCAATATTCTCTCATATTTTGGCCAATCGGTTCTTTTTAAATTACGAAAGATGGGTTGGCAAGATGGATCATTTGTAAGGCTGAATTGGATGTATCTATGATCGGAAAAGGAGTGATCATTGGATACCTTCCAGTTCAGAATATTATTAATAATGAAATCAGAGACAAGAGTTATATCTAAAACTTCTTGTCGGTTTTTAGTAACAAAAGTTGGTTCCTTACCGATATTACTTATAAGTAGGTTAGTGTTAAGAATATAATCGAAAAGAGACTCACCTCTGTCGTTTATATCAGAGCTACCCCACACTGTATGGTGAGCGTTAGCATCACTTCCAATGATGAGGCCGATGTTAAGCCTTTCTGCTTCTGCGATGAGTCTCTCCAGAGTGTCCCCTGGGAGAGGGCCAAGGTGGTCATGGCCGAGATACGCCGACGCCAGCCAATATGTTCCTTTAGCTGTTTTCAGTCTTGCGGCGGTGATATCTCGATCGCTGAAATTAGGGAGTAAAAATACGTTAAGGCTACTTTTGACTAATATGCAAGATCTGGGTTCAACCTCACCTGATGCATATAGCAAGTAGTGATTGGGAGTCCTGATACCACGAACAATGGATTTTACAATCCAAGGTTCTTGAATCAGGACAATGTCTTCCTCGCTGCTGGATAGACGAAGAAGTAGCGAGGCCGAAGCCTTTTTGGAGTGTTGGAGGTTAATCTGGAGTATTTGCAGCATTATCGCTACAGTACTCCAGACCAGCCTCCAACACGGTGATGTCGGAGTCTTCCAATTCTGAGGATGAATTCAGCAGAATATCCTCATCTCCGGTATTGCAGTCTTCGGCCTCCATTTCGGATAAACCGTCGACATTTGTAGGAGTGTCTGCTGCTACCGAGGATGACCGGGAAGCATCATCTTCCATTGAAGGAAATGTGATTGATGCACCCGGGTCCTCAGTAGCCGCTTCAACTTGTGTGGGAGGGGGGGTGGGAGGTGTTTGTGCCTCAGCCCCATCTTTTTTATAAACCCTTAGGGTTATGGCCTCAAACCCACACCTAATCACACCTTTCAGCTGCGCCAGAGGGGAAAGGGACTCTTTATTGAGGATGACGATAGCACCTCTATAGGGCCCCTTTGCCTCCTCCAGTTTCGCAACTTTCCAGTTGTGAGTAGGGAGGGATGGGTTAGATAGCCGGATTACCTGGAGCACTTGATCCAAGCTATCGAATACGGCCGGAACCATAGTGCGAGCCCTTGGTCTGCAAGGAATATCTTCCTTCGCGACGACCTCAAGCTTAGCACCAGGCCAGACCTCACCGAGTCGGCTGACAGCCAACGACAGTAAATCGCACGACCTCTGATCATCGCAGACCATCAACTTGATGTGTCCTTGATGCCAGCCGCCATCGTTTGTGATGGGCGGTGGTCCCGGATTATCGGACATGACTCCTAGGAAACTGAGAGCCAGTTGTCCCCTGGCCAGTATCCAATTTTCGGCAGAAATCGTGCTATCCACGTCATTCCTGTCGATAATCGCGACTATCATTTTGTCCTTCACCACGTCGCTGAAGGACATTTTGGCCTTTTGAGGGTTCGGAGGAGTGCTGATGTTGAGCACTTTGGGGCGTTTGGGTATTGAAACAATACCCTCCATGGACCTTTGTCGCTTCGACGTAGAGTCTCCACAGGTCTTAGTATTGGCTTTAGCTAGGAAGCCTTTAGCCCATTTTATTTTGGCATCATGCTGAGAGTTTCCTCCAGCGCCTAGTTTTTCACCAAACGTCTGGAGAATCCTCTTAGCATTACGCATATCCTTATAGAAAGCTTTGGAGGGTTTGAGCTTTCGTTCACCTCCTCCACGGCTTTCTTTAGGATTAACGTTAGCCGTAGTGGTAGAAGGGCCATGCTTCACAACCCTGCTACCACTGAAATGAGGGCTTTCGTTTTGGAGGGTAGGGCCATGCTTCACAACCCTACCCCCGCTGAGTCGCGGTGTTGATGACTCGAGAGGTTTACTCTCTATGGTGGTGGAGGGGCCATGCTTCACAACCCCTTTACAACCAGAAGGTGTTGCCGATGCGAGAGGTGTACTCTCTGTGGAAGTGGAGGGGCCATGCTTCACAACCCCTACACTACACGAAGGAGGTAGTACTACTACCTGTTTATCCGTTCTTCCACTGACGACGACAGAGCTATGGGTGTCCATAGCCATCTCGGCGCTAATAGAAGAGGGTTGAACAGCGGACAACTTTACAGTCGTACCGCTGGTCGATTCTGTCTTTGGTTTTGGTTTTGTTTTTGTTTTTTCTATTTTTTTCATTTTTGAATCCCACGAGTGGCGGAGAAGGGGTGGTCCATCTGTACAGAGATCCGTATATACAGATAAGGCTAGTTAATCTGGAGGTCGCCAGGTATCCAGATACTCCGTTAACGACTGAGCTAGTTTTTTAATTGGGCCCTCAGCCAGGCTGATCATCGGCACGGGTCGTGTAACACCTTAGATCCAGCCCAATTGGGAAGTAGAAAGGGGTAGGAGAGAGAAAGGACGGGGAATCAGACAGTATTAATACCGTACTGATGGAAAGGATTGACTGTAAGGAAGACAAGCGTTATGCCTGCCCGGTGATTTGAGAGAGGAACCGGGAATTGGGAGACGTTGAGTGGTTTTTTCACCATCAGCGTGGGGTGGGTGGGAGAGGAGTTGGTATCATAGTCGGCTTTTCGCTTCCTATGTTAGGAGAGGAGAGGATTGAGGGATGGGTTAAGGGAAAAACGTGAGCGACCTTTTGTTTCAGGACTCATCTGGAGATGATCTCTCGAGAATCTTTGACCTTACTCAGCTTCTACAACTCGACAAGTTCGACGCCCAGGTGCGGCTTCTTGGTTTATGTTACTTTTGGTTGGAGTTAAAGATGTAAGGTTGTCCGTAATTTGTTCAAATAAATGCCAGTTTGCAAAGTTTTCCTTAAAGCGCGAATCAGATCTCCTGGTTATTCTTCTTTCGTGGCTGTGGATTATGATTGGAATATGGTCTTTACCTGTTCCTTGTGGGATAACTTCCCAGTGGAGCATGGGAGCTAGGTCAGTGGTGGCTAATGAAACGTCTATTGCGGTGAGTGTATTTCGAGTGGATAAAAATGTAGGCGATCCATCGTTTAAAACTATAAGACCACGTTGGTTAATGAAATCTTCAAATTTGTTTCCAGGTGAGTTATTGTTTGCCGATCCCCAAAGAGTGTTGACTGCATTAAAATCCCCGAGGATAAGATTATGGGAGTTAGAGTGGTTTGGAATGGTGTCGAGCAGTTCAGAGGTGATTGTTACTTCTCCTTCCCTGTAGATATTTGTGATGAATATAGAGCTTGTTGCTGGGATTTCAATTGTTTCTTGAGTAACTGGTTCATTGTTTTTTTATTAATTATTTTTATTATTATGTTCCGATAATTTCTTTTATTTTTGTAGGGGAGGTTTCGAGGAAAATATTTTGTTTTGCGGATGAATGTTCATCCAAATCCATTTCCTCGTTTTGAGGTTCGTTGGCATTGTTTTGGGAATTAGAATTTGTTAGGTGATTATTGTTTGAATGTGTTATAATTTTGTTTTCTACGTTTTTTGATGTACTGGGTGAGTTAAGATGAATTTGATTTGGTTGTTCGGTGGCGGCGGGGAGGGAGATTGTTTTTTGTTGATGAATGGCTTGATTTGGATTATCTGTTGGATAAGATTGAGAGGCTGTGTTATTTATTTCGTTTGATGTATTGCTTGAATTTATTTTGATGCGTTGCTTAATAATTTCTGACATTGTTTTGTTTGGTTCTCCTCTCCTTTTTGGTGCTGGTGTAGAGCAGGTTGGTCGTTGTATATCTGCCATGCTTCACGAACTGTGCAGCGTCGATCGGCTTTGATCTTGTTCACGGATTTGTATTTAAGGAAAGATGGACAGGCGGGGTCATACGAGGTATGGTTTTCTTCTTTACAGTTAGTGCAGAAGATTCTTGTGCATTTATCGTGTGGAGGGGGATTACAGCACTCTTTGCAAACTTTACGGTTCGAGCACCTGTTTTTAGTGTGACCTAATTTTTGACACAATGTGCACCTCATGGGATTCGGGATGTATTTCTCGACTTGACAGTTAACCCAGCCAATTTTTATGTCCTTTGGTCTACGGATTCGATCAAATGTTAAGATTGCTGTGCCTGTTGGCACTGGAAGGTTATTTTCCATTTTCATAATTTTTCTGACCTGGATAACTTGTTGGTTTTTGAGTTCATTTTGTAATTCCTGTTCTGAAATATTAATTATGTGCTTGGAAAAGATTCTTCCTTGCACGGAGTTGAGATTAATGTGAGACGAGATTTTTACTGGAATGGAATCTATTAATTTGGTGTCCAGAAATAGTTTGGCTGTAAAGATGTCGGATACTTTGAGCAGTAAGTGGCCGGATTGCATAGCCTTGACCTCAAGGATATTTTTGGATATATATTCCAAACCTCTATTGATTTGGAAAGGGTTATATGATGCGATGGGACGAACGTTTTCTTCTTGTTTATTGGTTTTACTTATTGCTGAAATAAATAAATAACGAGGGTCAGGGTTTTTTCGTTTTGCTTTTTTGTTACCGCTCAACGGAACCTCTAAATCAAGGATGGAGAACCGATTGGGATCAGGGGTGTCCGTACCACCTTTCATTTTGGGAAATACACTGGGAAAAACTTGTGTTGATCAAGGTTTTTGGGGCAAAAAAAAAATAAATTCAATGCAACCACGTGGTTTGTTAAATTGACACTTGTTTAGTAAATAGAAGGTGGCGGCCTATGAAAATTGATATACACGTCTTAGTAGTAGTATGTAACGAGTTTTCTTTTCTTTGAGGATATGCTGGCACCAAAAATAGATTTCCCAAGCTAGCTCTGCTCATGGGTTCTTCATCCTCCTCGTTATCAAAATAAATGAAATGCCAGGCTTTACCATCTAGGTGTCATTGATGCGCGAGATAATATGTCAATTTCCCACCCTACCTGGTTGTTCTCTCGCTAAACAACCCCTTTTTAAATAAACGTTCCTTTCCCTCGACCCTTCTACCCCGCTTTCCTCATCTCCCCATCTCCCCTTTTTAAAAGAAAATCACTAGCACTTCATGATTTTAACTTTAACGAACATAATTTATTATAAAATCTTCAATGATTATAAATGCCAAATGCATTTTACATTTTAACTTTAATAAAATTTAGATTTTAATTTAAGACTCTATATTAGAAATTTAAATTATTTAAAAGTAGTAAATATGAACAAAAAAAAATGATTCAAAAAAAATTCTGGTGGTATAATTTTGATTTAGCACAATTATATAAGATTTGTGCTGATATTGGGCAATAATTATAATATTATAGATGTCAAATGGGACATATAAACAACACGAAATCACTCACCCAAAATACTCGATGCAGTGGCCACTCCCTCGATGGATTTAGGATTGATGTGGCGATCTTTAATACGCCTTTTAATCTTTTCGACGAAATATGCGAAACACTTATAATTATTACCACTTTTCAACTTCAAATAAAATACACTATAGATGCTATTACTTATGATACATCCATATATCTATATATATGTATATGCAGATATATGTATATATATATATATACATATGTATATAAGTATTTATACACCACTTTGACTTTTAAAATTTGAATCTCTTTTTCTTTAAATAAAAAAAATAAAATTAAATAAAAAATGCAAGTTTAGTACTCTAGTATTTGATTGTGAAAAGTTTGAATAAAAAAAAAAAAAAATGATTGACTCTAGATTTTAAATTTCAGTAAAAAAAATATACACTGATAAGTATATGCATATATATATAATAATTTGATTTGACTTTTTTGATTGGAACTCGTTTAGGCAGTTTTGGTAATAAGTTTTTGCGTTTCTTTTCAAGATTTAACTTGACTCTGATGGGAGAATGTAGGACGTCTTGATGATTTCAGGATTCCTTTGTCCCGTTACGGTCCCTTGGTCAAATTCTTTTTCCTTTAAAAAAAATTGAGGCCGCCAAAAAGAATTTTTAACGGCCTAAACACACAAAAAAAAACTAGAAATGCGGATTGAACTGCGTTAATAGATGTATGAATATATATATATATATAGGTATATATATATTTTGAATTTGGTCGAATTTTTCTCGGATTTATATACGTAGGTATCTATATTTCTTTTCAATATATAAAGATGAACCCTGCGCCGAGTTTTCGCGAATAGTCCTTACTCTTTGTATATAAAACCTATAGTACTATCATCACGATGATTTTTAAGTTGCGTTGTGTGGTCGTTTTTGAGGTAGGGGCGCTGAGATAGTTTTACTTGTGTATAAACATCGCAATTTCTTATAGATGTTTATACACAATTTCACTATAATTTTGACAGTGGAGAGTTGAATTTTTAATTTTCAGTGAATCGGCGACCACAGACGGATGAGGACTGATGACGGAAGAACAGGTTAATTATATTTTCTACTATTAGAGTAGGACTACATTCCTCATTAGGAATTATTTATTTTAATTCAGAGATAAATCTCGACCCTTTCGAGGATTCTCTAAAAATGTTATTTGATGAGCTTTCCAAAATTCTCACCTAATAATCTTTATTTTCAACCAAAAAAAAAAAATAAATCGGTTGAGGTCTGAGAGTAACCTTTATTTTTTTTTTATTTCTTTTAATTTTTCTGCTTTAAATACAGCTTTACCCAAGTAGATTCTCTTCATCAGCTTGTTTTGTTTTTATTTTAAATAAATATACCTACATAGGCATTGTATATAGATTATTATTATATTACATATTAGGTTCTCTATACAATGTTGCAAGAAAAAAAATGTTATTTCTTTTATCTGAGTAACAAAGGGGAGTAAGGGAGATAGTTAGTAGTCAGGTGCTTGAAATGTGGCAATGTTGTACGAGGTTTTTGATTGCCAAATTTCTCTGTTGATGGTTGCGATTTTTTTTTTTTTCAATCTAATACATGTATGTATAGGTACTTTTGTAAATATTGTAAGTTATTTACTGTTTTTTTACTAAATTTTCTTGCAAGTTCAAGGGTAGGTATTTCTGTAGTTTGCATACATACCTATATGTTCCTACATAGGTACTTACCTAGGTTAACAATAAAATAACTTCTTTGTGTGTAAGTAGGAATCCCTATCAAACTTGAGAATTCAATTTTATTCTCATCAATGGAATAGGTACTAAATTAAATCTTTGTTAGGTGCCTACTTTTAAGTGGCTTTAAGATAGGTATTCACATATTTATTGATTTAGGTATTAACATATTTTTTCGCATTTTTTCAAAAAAAAAAAATTCAATTCAATTTTCCCGTCGGCAAAACAACCGAAGAAAATTATTATTATTTTTTTTAAATTTCTTGGTTACAAAAAAATCAATTACCTAAAAAAATTTAATTTTCCCGTCGGCAAAACAACCCACGGGAAAATTATTATTATTTTTTTATTATTCTAGAATTTCTTGGTTACAAAATTAGTAACGTAGGTCTAGGAAGGTTGGAGTAGGTACTGCTTTAAGAAAATAGAATACCCAGGAACATTTTCATGGAATATATTCATACTTCAGTAAATTTAAAACATCACTTTAATTTTTAAATTTTTTAAGTAAATTTAAAATACCACGTGAATTCGAAAAATTTCACCTGATAATTTTCACGTGAATTTTTAACTCAAATGAAGTTAAAAATTTCACGTGGATTTTCATAGTTCTCAATGAAATTTAAAATTTTAAAAAGTTTTTTAGTAAATTAAGAAAAATTTAAAAATTTTTGAAAAAAAAATGAGAAATATAGAATTAAAAACTTAGAAAATTTACAAATAATTTGTGAAAAAAATTGAAAAATTAGTATAAAAAATTGAAAAAAATTGAAAAAAAAGATTTAGAAACAGAAAAAAATTTAGAAATTTAGAAAAAAAGTTTTAAAAATTAGAAAAAAAATTGTTCACTTGAATTCTAAAAATTTGAAGTTATCAGGTCATTTAGTTTTCGAAAATGAAATACAAATTGTGAAAATATTTTTTTTCTTCAAATATTTTGGAAATCATAAAATTGAAAAAAAAATTAATTCTTTTTGAAAAAATATTTTTTTTTTCAATTTTTTGTCATATTCGAAATAGATATATTTTCTGAACCAACATTTCAACTAAGCACCATTGCCATTCGATAAAAAAAAAGTTAAATAAAAAAATATTACAAAAAATTCAATATTTGACTAATTCTTGTACACATAAATAAAAAGGAAAAATACATCTACAAGGCTATTTTTTTTAATTTTTGTCAAAATTCAAAATAATTTTCAGGATTACATAATAGACATCATTTATGACTGGAATACGTTAAAATTAATAAAATCGAGCGAGAACTCTTGAAATGAAAGCTTATCATAATCACCAATTTGAAAAATTTTATACGATTTTCCTTGAAATTCTTTTAAGTGTTACTTATAAAACGTTATCATTTCAATATTTCTTGATCGATTTTAATGATTGAAACGCCCCTAAGTCACAAATAATGTCTTCTGTCCGGTTCTACAAGAAAATTGAAATAAAAAATAAAATGGCAAAAAATCCAATATATGACTCATTTCGTCGGATCAGTACAGTACCGTGGAATGGAAAAAATAGTTATATACCGCAATTTTTTCAAATCTTTACAAAAATTCAAAATGATTTTCAGGATCACATAGTAGACACCATTAAAGACTGGAATAGGTTTAAATGAATAAAATCGAATAAGAATTGTTGAAATTAAAGCTTATCATACGCAGCACTTCCAAAAATTTCCTATGATTTTTCTTGAAATTCTTATAAGTGTGAGATACAAACTGTCATCATTTCAAATCTACAAGCTCGATTGGGATGATTCAAACGTTTCCTAGTCATGTATAGAGTCTTCTAAGTGATTCTATATAAAAAAAAATATATAAATACAAAATTTCAAAAAAATCCAACATTTGACTCATTTCTTCAGGTCAATGGTATGTACCAGTACCTGATAATGGGAAAAAATAATATTTCTGTATGGCTATTTTTTTAATTTTTTGATAAAATTCAAAATGGGTTTTAATAACGGTAACAATACTTAAATTACAACTCAGACCTATTTCAATCATCGAAATCGAGCAAAATTGATGATCCAAGAAAAAAAAAAACGGCACAGACAATTTTGATAAAACTTTTTGAGTTTGTCAAAATTAGCACTGCCTATTATAAAAAAAATTAAAATTAATCCCATATCAATGTTATGGAAAACACATTCTCAAAAATCTAAGAATTTGTTTTTGGCATTATACTTACGGTAATATTAAAAATCTGACAGTAAGAATTAGAAGTTCCTTGTTTCTAATCTCAAGTCAGCCGTTTTTAATAACCTTGAATCTGAAAAAATAAAAGTAGCATTTCGTATTCTTTTCCACATCACCCAATGGGGTAGAATACTAGACGCGTTTTTTTTAACGAGGTTCCCCAGTAGGCCTGCCTCCTAAACTCTACTAGTTACTACTACAATACTACAAGTTACTACTAAATAAATACTTTAAATTACTATAGCTTATAACTACATTTATACTTAAAACTACTAAAGCGAAGATTTTTACTATGCACTACGTTCAACTAAAACTACATATTTTTTTATTTTTTTGTTTTTTTTTTTGTTTTTTTTTTTTGTTTTTTTTGTTTTTTTTGTTTTGTTTTTTTTTTGTTTTTTTTTGGTTTTTTTGTTTTTTTTTTAGTAATAAATAAATAAATCTTAAATAAGTTTTAAAGCGCGACACGAGGCAAGAAAAATCCGATATCGTAAAAATAAATTATATACCGACAATTAAAATTCTGAAAAAAAATTACACTGACGTACGAAAATTGAAAAAGTTTTCTTACAGACCAAAAAAAAAACGGTAGCAGATTGAGATAAACTAACCAAACAAGAATCAATAAAGTTAAATTAAAAATATAATTGACGGACGCTGACGGAAGCTAATTGGGAAAACCAATTAGCTGAAGTTGACGAAGGAGAACGAGTCTGATCAGGAACGACACTGACCAGGAAAATGGCTGAAGTTGACGAAGGAGAACGAGTCTGATCAGGAACGACACTGACCAGGAAAATGGCTGAAGTTGACGAAGGAGAACGAGTCTGATCAGGAACGACACTGACCAGGAAAATGGCTGAAGTTGACGAAGGAGAACGAGTCTGATCAGGAACGACACTGATCAGGAAAATGGCTGAATCAATAAAAAGTAACAAAATACTTTACGAAATTTAATCGTATTTTGTTGGCTTTTTGGGCTTTGGTTTTAGATCCTTGTTTGTTTTTTTTATTGCAAACTTAAATAAACCGATCAAAAGGAATTTTATGATTGCTTCCTTATGTTCGGTGCTGCAACTATTTAATGAATTTAAATCGTCTAGCTTCATCAAATCTTTCAGCCATGATTCTACTAAATTATGTAGTTGCTGTTTGTCTGATGCGTTTGCATCGAAAATTTGTGTCAGTCTTTTAAAAATTTCTTCAAACATTATCGACGGAACGGTAAGTTTTCCGAATTCTGAAGGTGTCGTGATGCTGTCATAAGCTCTTAGTTTTATAAGCATTGTTTGCTCTCGTGTCCCATCTGTTTGATCAATCATATATTGAGAGCAAACATCACACTTAAGCCTTTTCTTCAGTTTCATCGCTGCAAATCCAGAGTAGTATGCAGAAGCTGCATTCTGGAGTTTTGCTGAAACACTTTGCCTTAAATCTTTACTACGATTCGGGTCACCTACGTCATATTGCAACGCATTAACCAATAGATGATCTTCTATGGGAATTTCCAATAAAAAGTCCCTGTCATCTTCTAGCTCAATTTCTAACTGTGCCTCGTAGTCGGCTCCCTGGAGCAATGGTTCTGCTCCTGCATCATCGTATCCCGAATGTTCAGCCGAACTTAGATGCTGAAAGATAATCTGTTTCAGATTACGAACAAACCTCCACGCTGAAGGGTTTTTGTCATATGAGCCTCTATTCGAACGCACCATAGAAAATACATTTTCCGCCACATCTGTGTTAAAGTGAGCTAGAAGAAAATAACTCTGTTCCTCATTTTTGAGATACTCCCACAGCTGAGTGATCCCTAATAAGGTTTGTTGCAGCCCCTTAAAGCAATATGGGATTTTATGAGTACTGCTTGACGTCCAAGTAGATACCCATTCCCTTGCGTCATTTAGTATATTTAGGGTATCGGTTTAGTCTGATAGTACTTGTTTATTGGGGTTCCTAGAATAAAGCTTACCCGTGTTTAAGCTATCAAAAAGATCATTCATGCGCTTAAAAAATCTAGCAGTTGATTCAGCATTTTTTATTCTATGATCTTCAAAGCACTTTGCATTTAATGCAAACAAGATTCCTGAATAAACGTTTTCACTAAAAACTTGTGTTGCCAACTTAACTGAATATTTATCATAGTTATTTGGTCGAATATGAGCCGGAGAAAGCTTATGGAAAACTCGGAGATTGTTTTTTTCGTCTTCGTCATAAATCTGTTGGATAATACTCCAATCTACAACATCTTGCCCTATAATAATTTTGTGCTTAAGTAATATATTGCGCACACTCTTGAAGAGATGGCAATAGTCAAACAGCAAAAAAATTCTATGATTTTCTATGTCTACATAGGGTTTCAAAAGCATAGAATTAGGAGAAGTAATTTTATTGTATGCCGAGCTGTTGTTGGAACCTTGGTCACAGCTTGTTGCTACAACAATAAGTCCGCATTTTAGTACATCAGTTATAACTGAAACCAACATTTTGGACAAAACTTCTCCGTTTGGATTTCCAATGTAATAAACAATGGTCTGTTTCCAATTTTTATTTAGTCCCCTAAGTGTAAATACCATTGCCTTAGAGGCAATAGTATTCATCCTACCAAATTCTCCAAAGTCAGTAAAACCGTAAATAATATCGTCTTTAATATTATATTCCAGTTCCTTTTTTATTACCATTTCGTCAAATAGCAATATACATTTTTTCTCCATTGTTGTCATGCGTGCTGCTTTTTCAGTCAGCATGTCGGAAATTGGTTTGCTGAAACCTGTTGGTAAGCGAATTTCCGAGTGCCATCGGTAGATTGTACTTACTGATGGCAGCTTGAATCCTGCACTCAACATAAAATTATAACAGGCTGGAGATTTATAAAAAAATTTTAAAAACAAATCTCTTTGGTTTGGTGTCCAGTGAGTATTTGGTTTATGAAAAAGCTGCGCAAAGATAAAAACGCGTAATTCATCTGTTGAATTTTCTAACTGCTTTTCTAAGCCTTGTTTTAAAATGTACTCGTGATTTTGTTTTTTTTTTAATGGGTGTTTTGGGAAAAATATTTCGACGTGCAAATGGCTTTCGAATTGTTTTTTTCACCCATTTATAAGACCGTAATCTAGGCGAAGGGAACTGGGAGGGAGAAATTTTTGCAGAAGGAGTTGGAATGGACAAAGAATAGTCCTTAACGTACGTTGCACTACATTTCGTAGCCATATTTAATATGGACGCAACTGGACTGCATGGAACAGGTATTTGTGGAGTCTCAGAGACTTCAATGGGACAAGTGACTGTGGATTTGGGCTGTTTCCGACACCTCCATTCATCCATTAAAATTAAACATTCCTTGGCATGAACCAGCTCGTTACAACCACATATCGACTCGGAAGAAATTGGTAGTGCGAATTTGTTTAAAACTTTTCGCAAACCAGTTACTCTTATGTCCTTAACATAAAAATGGGCTTCACACATTACAGGCATTGAAAAAACCTTCTCGGGTGAAACATTGCCATGTTTCAACCAAACTGGCCTTCTGTGGTCTGTTGGGAGTAGAAAAAATGAATAATCACAAGGACCTGATTGATGTTTATAACAATTTGCATAAATGCACGTCTTCCCCATGTTAAAAACGAGTAAATGGGCACTTATTAAACGTAGAACCGAAAAAATAAACCACTAACTTAATAAATAAATGTATAGATTTTTATATACATATAAATAAATTTAATAAAACAATATAATAAGAAAAAATTGAAAACTCACCAACAGCCAACTGTTGTTATTAAAAACAGAAAAAAAAAAATCAAGGTGCAACAAAACAAAAGCTATGAAATTATTCTTTTTTAATTTATTAAAAACACATTCACTGATAGGTGATAATTATGCACTCTACGAAAGAATGCACTAAAATTGGGTTAATAACCAAGAAAATGGAAAACACAATCACTTATTTTGGAAACCTTATTTATTAAAAAGGGTAAATCTAAAAAAGGGCAGGAAAATAAATTTGTAAGTAAGAAAACTTTTTCAATAAAAAACGCGAATATTAATCGATAGGTTTTTTTTAAATTGTATGATTAGGTATAAAATATAACAGAAAATACACTGCAAATAGATTTTTTTAAATATAAAATCACCAATGAAGACAAGGGCAAAATAAAAAAACGCGAATATTAAAACGATAGGTTATTTTTTTAATTTTATGATTATAAAATATAACAGAAAACACACTGCAAATAGATTTTTTTTAAATATTCAATCGCCTATGAAGACAAAGGTAAGTAAATAAAAAAAAACGCGAATATTAAATCGAGTTTTTTTTTTAAATTAATCACTGAAAATATATAAAAAATGTAATGCTACAAAACGCACTGTTGTTGTTCACAAAAATTCAATGAAACACTGCAAATAGATTTTTTAAAGTATGAAATCACGTATGAATACAATTAGTTAATATTTGGTTTTGATAAAAACACACAAATTGAAAAATATCGTTGGAAGCACGTAATTCAAATTTTATATTTGGGATATAATTAATAAAGCCAATTTTTGAATCACTTCACAAATCGCGACGCTTCACTTTCGAATTTTCGATACTGACGAAAAAACGGCAACGAAAAACGAAAGCCGTCAGAAAAGAGCATAATAATATTAATATATAGGCAGTATGTAGGTTGTGACGGTAAAACAACCGTTAATACGTCCCGTCCGTGGTTGATCTCCCCTCTTTTTTCATTCTTACATCGACTCAACTCCTTCCTCTTCAACAATACCAAATCCCATATCATAAAGAGAAAACAAAACAAGCACTGTTCGTCTATGTTACCCCTTTTATATAACTCCTTCTCAAGTTTGATAGTCCGTGCTCCCTCATCACCCTGTTCTTTAATGAAACTCTCCAGTCTCCACACATAAATGTATGTGTGTGGTTTACTAACAACATATGTTCCTTATCAATACCATCCACTGGCAGCATGTTGACAAATTTTTGTATCCACGAAACCAGAAAATTAGGGAGTTGTGTGATCGCCAGGGGGCCGACGTGTGGAACGTGCTGATGATAGTACTATCTAAATTCATATACAATGCCTTACTTTAATTTTTCCTTTTTCTTTTTTTCCTTTTTTTTTTCTTTTAGAAAAATTTTCAAAATGAAGAAACTAAATTCCTTTGGCAGTTGGCCGATCGATGGTACCTTCTTAATGATTTTTTTCTTTCTTGATTCACTTTAATAAATTTTCTTCAATAATATTAACTTGGTATTTCAGCTTCTGGTGCGTCGGAGATAACTTTTCAAAAAGAAAGTAACTACCGACGGCTTTTACCAAAGAACCCTAGCTCTACCCATTGCACTATCACACCCAAATCGAAATTTTCCAGCCTTTGTCATCTGCCCCTCGTTTCACACCCACATAACTACGCACTATAAACATTAATTGTATAGTAGTGCGTTAATTATTTTATGTAGATGTGAACATTGGTGGGCGTAATTTACGCACTTGTTGCAAACACTTTTTTCTGGGTGTAGATCAGATTCATAATTGTCATGACGCCGATTGCTACCAAATTGTCTCATGCAACAAAGGTGGCTTTCTCCTCCCATCGCAACATTTCCGATTGACACGCATGCTATTAAAATTATAGCAGCCTGCTGACAATCACTCAAATTGTGGTTTGGTGTCAGCCATAATTCCTCTTTTTCTAACAAAACAGGAAAACCCTACATCCTGTGTCTAATCCTTACAGGTGGGAGTGAAATAGCCATTTTCTATAAATAGTTTACGATATAATTGTATAATTGTCAACAACATTCACGGGTGGCTAACTGGCTAAGCTAGTCGAGTCGTCGTCGTCGTCGTCGCGGGTTCCGTCCTAGTTGGGGAGTGGGTTTTGCTAATTTTTTTTTTTGTTTACAATAATTTAATTTATTATTTGTATTTATATTTTAAATAAGACCCATTCGGTTACAAGTAGTAGTAACTTTATTGAGATTTTTCTTTTGTTTACACAGTATAATACATTTACAATGTTTTTCGGATGTATATTTGACCTATTCACATTTTTATTTGTTATTGCCGACTTGGAAGTAGTCTGGCTATACTTTTAACATTTATTAAAATTTATTTTTTTTAGAAAATGAAATTGTTGATCTAATTATGTTTATGGATTTGACAAGAGTTTGTCCACTCAACTAAGACATGAATTTATGACTGAGAATATATTATAAACTTAACCTTAATAGAAGAGAGAAAGATGACAGGAGAAGAAGGAAGATAGATAAATAAAGTGAGACAACAGAAAGCTGCGTTCACCTAAGTTGATATAGTTGTAGCAGTGTGGGTGGAGATAAAGTATCTTATAGTGGAAACGTTTAACATTTTGTAATTTTGTTTGTACGTCAACTTGTAGGTTCATGAAGATATCCCAATCCAATCCACCAGGGACGGAGGAGAAAAACTTCTTGGGCCCACTTGGAAGCGTGGATTTTTACATCGATACCTTTTTTTAAGGTTACTTACAGCTACTTAAAGAACTTATGATATTAATCTTAATTGAATTGAGCATTATTTAAATTAAATTACATATGTTAGAATAAGGAACACTTTTGGTATAGATTAATTTCTAGTTTGTACTCTGCTCATCTAGGATTAGATAAAATGATGAGTACCTAATTAGTAAATAAATGATTATTTTGAAAATTCAGTCTTAAATAATCTTATAATCTAGTTAAAGTAGAGGAATTGAGAGTTGCACGTGTATGAATAATATTATAATAATAATAAAGATTATATGAGCACCTATGTCATCCTCTATATCCAACAGGAAGACTTTTAGCGTAGAAGGATGGAAGGAAAGGATATATACACGTCTTTATACGGCAGATGCCCGAAAGAGACTGATCATATTTATATATTTTTTTATTTTATATAAAACTTACAAACTACCTAAAACTATATTATAACTAATTAAAGCTACTAAAAATACAACTAAAACTAGTTAAAACTACTTAAAAACTAGAACAGTCACAGCAGCATTTAGTGATTTTGTTTATTACTTTTGTGATTGTATTGTATTGATTGGTTCATCTTCTGGCGCAGTTTTATCTGTTGACTTTACAAATTAAATACTTAGTTTAATTAATTAATTTTAATTAATATTAATTGTAATAAATATTATCAAAAACAAGACGTTTAAAAGATGTTATTTTCCACTATTTTTAGTATTCACCATGCGTTCGACTTTAAACGACCATATGCGTATTCATACCGGAGAAAGACCATTTGTTTGTGATCTGTGTGGCAAGTGCTTCAGTCAAAATGCGAATCTCAAGCAACATGTTATGCGTCACAATAAAACGAAGCCTTTTAGGTGTGACCAGTGCCATCGATCATTTGTCAGCAAAGGAGAGCTCTACGCTCACCTGCGGAGTCACAATGGTGATCAACCATTTCGATGTGAAAGCTGTCCATCAGCTTTCACAACTTCTAGCTCCTTGGTCAAACATAAACGTATTCACACGGGTGAGAGACCATACTCTTGCGACTTTTGTCCTATGCGCTTTACTGCTCTAAACACTCTCAAGAATCATCGACGGACCCATACAGGGGAGAAGCCATACAAGTGCAAGTTCTGTCTGCGAGCATTCGCACAAAAAAGTGATTGCAGCATCCACATGCGAACACACACAGGGGAACGTAGACATAGCTGTAGTATCTGCAATATGAAGTTCCAGCAGTCGGGGACGTTGCGATCACACATGAAAACCCACAAAGATAAATTCCAGGACATACATCTACAAGTTAAAAGGCAGAAGGAACAACCATCACACGAGTTAGATATAATCGAAATCGAAGATGGCCATGTTGTGATAGAAGAGCAACACATTCGAAGGCCAATGGAATCAGGTAAATCTGCTGTTGATTCGGTGGAAGGTATAGAAATACATCAAGAAGAGCTTCTTAATTTCAATATTGACGATTGTGTAAGCGGCAATAGTGTCTTCAGTGGAGAGTGACCAATTTAGACAAACAAATTAATATATTAATATTAGACACTCATATAAGAAAAAAATATAAAAAAAAACCCTTAATATTTTTTTCTTCAATAAAAACTTAAAAAATTAAAATAATTGCTTTCTTAATAATAGAATGAAACATTTCTCAGGCCATTGGTATTAGGATTTTAATTGAAAAATAATCGAAAATAAGCTGAAATTTTGCTAAGCGTTTCAGGTGTAATGAAAAAACTATCGTATCTCAGCTTAGACCTTCTATCCCTTCTGGGTGCCACGTTTACTTCTGTTGTATTTTTACTTGCGACTTTCAAGTATTGGATTCGTGCAAGAAATTAACTTGAGGTTTGGTCTAAAAAAAAAAAAAAAAAACAACTATCAACACCATTACAAATCCGTTAATACCAATAAAATCAAACCTATATATCCTATCACCACCTCCAAGGAGATGAATACAACCTTCGTCAGACTAAGACTGGGGCACACATCATTCACCCATCAACATCTTCTAAACAAGGCAACTCCGCCATCCTGCACTCACTGCCAAACAGCAATAGAAATAAAACACATTCTTGGATTAGGGGAATGCAAATCATTGACCTCTAACACGAGTGTTTACAACTCACCCTCATCACCAGAAGAAATCTTAAGTAACTTAAGCCCTGAGAATATCAAAACTATGTATATTCAATTTCATTAAATCTCACAAAATTCAAATTTAAACATTTCATTACAAATTCCAATCTCATAACATTCAAATCTAAACATTCATTTCAAAATTATTAATTTAAATATTACTAACACTTTATGTAATAAAACTTATTTTTTCGTACTTAAGAGTCAGAAGCTCTAAGCAGCTAGTGCTCATTTAACTATATTAACATATAAAATTTATTTTGATGTTAATAAATTATAATAATAATAATAATAACTTTTTCATTTCGCAGAGAATTAAATTTGTGATCATATCTGTATATATCTATGTCACTATCGAGGAAGCATAGTGACCAGTTAAAGTCCCTGAAGAAAATATTGAGACCATCCCAGTTGGCCTTCTCGTATTGCCAGACGTTCTCCTAGGAGGTTTTTCTTTAACTGGAGTTTTTAGGCACGAGAAGTTTGCAGATATGACACAATGTTCTGATGTGCCTAGAGGCGATAATACACAAATTGCATATTTATAAGGGTCAGAGGTGAGAAACAAGTCTAGGGTGTTGGCGGATTAACCTTGTAAGACGCTGTTTTGCCTCTGGGTCCATGCTGGCATAGTTTACCCGTCTTGCTAGCTCGTTTGGGGTGGTTCTTGGACCGCCAGCTCCTTACAAAAAAAAAATGTCTTATGTCAGGCTTTCATCAAGATGTTATGATGAGCGAGATAATTAAAACTTTCCCCTCCCTTCCTGGTTGCTTTCCTCGCCGAAACAACCCCTTTACTAGGCTTCTTCTCTTCTCACCCTCTTCCATTATCCTTCTCATCTTTTTTCTTTAAAAAATTCCATTATCCTTCTCATCTTTTTTCTTTAAAAAATTAAAGACCCATTTTGGTTTTTAAATTCAATTCAAAAGTATAAAAAATTTATTATTTTCATTATATATAAATTTTTTGAGTTTTAATTCATTAGTATTTAATTGTATATTTATTTATAATTATTAAATTAAATTGTAAAATTAAAATTTATATAAAAGTTTATATTTAAATCGAAATTATTTTATTCCTCGTGCAAACTGCGATGCCGATCGATAAATATTTTATCTTTTTAAGAATAACCGCGTCTTCGATTTATTCTAAAACTTGGGAAATTTATTCCTCTTTTGTCCAATAAATAAAATTTAACTCTTTAATCCCCTTACACCCCAAAAAAACTCTTTTATCTCACGTATTTCAAGCACACTAGAAAATAGGACTCAACTCTGTTATTTCCTCGCGTAGTGGCCACTGCAACTGAAGACTTATGGGGGTGTACTCGTTCACTGTACACTTTGATTGTACCTTGATAGATTTCAAATTTAAGTATATATATAATTATAAATATATCACTTTACGCGAGCTAAAATCTATAAAAGTTGATACGTTTCGCGCAGCGATACTTTTTGAATAAAAAAATTTTTCTTCTCAGCAATCACAAGTGATCGACTTGGAACGCAAAAACTTCACCAAATGTGATAAAAAAATTATTTTTATAAAGAATATTCAATAAAAAAATTCCGTTCTATGGCGATTTTTTATCTATAGAGCTCAAATTCAGTATTTCAATTCAACGTCAACGGAATATTTGACGGTATATTCTGTGTGAGGATTATCCAGGACTTCCAACTCCGTCAACGCAAATTATACATTTTCTTCGTAGATTTTAAGGCAGCCTTCGACACTATAGATAGAAAAGCTCTATACTATAAATTAAGCCAACTAGGAATGTCAACAAAAATGCTAAGAATAATACAACAACTGTACAACGGAACCAAGTCAGCAGTATGGGATGGAACAAAAGCGTCAGAATGGTTTGAAACTAAAACTGGACTGAAACAAGGATGTTTATTAAGCGCCATTTTGTTTATTCTTTTCATAGACGATGTGACATCTTATCTACCCGCCGGAATAACCATAGCTAATACAGTCATAAAATGTCTTCTGTACGCTGATGATCTGATCCTGCTTGCTGAATCACCCGATAGTTTACAGCTAATGATCAATAGGCTAAACGAGTATTGCAATTTTTGGAATCTTATCATAAACCTTGATAAATCTAAAGTTATGATAGCGGGTTGTACGAGAGGAAGATGTTCACAAAGAGAGAAATGGTATTACGGCAGAGAGAATATCGAAGTAGTCAAAAGCTACAAGTACCTTGGAATAGATGTAACACCAACCTTCAATATGAAACAACATCTCACAGCAAAGCTGGTCACAACTAAAAATGCTATCAACCAAAGTTGGAATCTACTACTAAAAAAGAAAGAGTTACCTAATTCAGCTAAACACAAAGTGTATGAACTGCGTTCAATGATGTGCTATGGAGCCCAGGTGTGGGGTTTTCAAGAAAATGAAGAAGTCGAAAAACTACAAAGATTCTACATCAAAAAAGTTTTCCAGCTCCCTAAAAATACGCCAAACTACATGATTCATCTCGAAACAGGTTTTGCCGCACTCTACATATTCACTCTAAAACTAAATGTTGATTACGTTATAAAAGTTATCTTAAACTATAGTCAAGAAAGGTTGCAACGCGTTTTAGGACTGTACGCTATAGAAAGGAACCACCCCTTCATACAAAAGTGGAAAGATTTGGCAGATTTAGTAGACTCGCCACTAGTAATAAACTGTGAAAGACCGCTAGAACTTAAAAACCAAATGTATGCCATAATAAGTTAATTGGATATAAAACACAGAGAAAACTTCGCGAAAAAAGCATATGAATCAGAAAATCGCCTTATATACCCAACGCTAGTACACAACTTGAACGAAAACAATTACTTTAAGGATTCTAATACTTGTAGAAAAATATCGTTGTTATTTAGAGCTAGAGGAGAACTGCTTAATCTGAATGGAACATCCTTTAATAACAACGAAACCAACTTCTGTACACTATGTAATCAACATGCGAGAGAAGACACGTTTCATTTTATAGGCGTTTGCCTAATGTATAGGAACTGGAGGATGCATTACTTCCAAAAATCAACTTTAACCCTGGAACAACTCAAAAATTTACTTAATGGTCCAAAATGGGACGCAATCTATAAATACTGCGAAGCTGCTTTAAATTATAGAAAATTAATAGTTTCAGAATTTATTTAAAAAAAAAAAAAAAAAAAAATCCTACTTAAGTTTTGAATTTACAATGTTTATATACTACCTATTTATAAGACACTCTGACAGACGGCAAAATTTGCCATTGTCTCTCCATTCATTTATACAATGTATTTAGAAGAAAGAAAAATAAATGAGTTTAATAATAATAATAATAATAATAATAATAATAAAATATTCTGTGTGAGGACCGTATGATGACTGTTACGTGACCCGTGTCGATGGGACGAATTCCTGCGGCTACCTCCGATCCTTTTTCATATGGCCTGGCCGGCACCAACCTTCCAAAATGATGACGGGATTTCTATCCCAGGCGATCGTAAGTTCTTACGATTCGCCAAAATTATTCATTGATCAAATTTTCAAGTAACGTATTTTTTATTTCCAGCTATCACTCAAAAAAATATTTTTCTTTGTATTTTTTTCTGTTAAAAATTAAACTTTAAAAAAAATAAATATAAATTAAAATGTATAGTAAGTATACCGTTCGGGTTATAAGTTTTCGATAAAACAAAAAAAAATTTGCACAAAAAAAAACCTTTCTTTTTTTTTTTATTTTTAATATTTAAAATTTAATAGTAGCGGCTCAGAACTTCCCGCTCTTGAATCGTGATAGCAAATAATTCATCGTTCACTTCTACCTTCTTTTTCCTAACAGATAAATAACATCACCTAAATTGCATCAGTTAGCTAAATTCCCCTCTTTCCAGGATCATTGAACTATCGTTCAAAATTGCCTTTTGAGGAGAAGGTTATTCCTATTTATTATCTTCTATATTCCCCTTCAAATCAATACAAAAAAAAAAATCTGCAAACCCAGTTTCCTCATCTTTGACTCTGAACAGATTCCACATAGTAAGAATAAACACAAATTTAGTACAATTTTAATCATGCACTTTCTTTCCCTTTCTAATTTGTTATTGCCTTCTGTTTCTGTCAAAAGTCAAAATCAACTCGTGTCGTGCAGGTTGTTTTTATTTGTTGCAATTAAAATTTTTATTTCCTTTCATAAAAAATACAAAAAAACATCAAATAAGAATAATATCGGTTACAACCTGCAACGTCAGGGATCCGAGTTGGCTCGCCAACAAGCTGAGTTAGATGGTTTAACTCAGCAAAAATCTCAACATATCTTCCTTTGGGCGTTGTCTGACCCGTAAAGCGAAGCCAGGAAGAATTGTGTACATTGAAATCGCCCGCAATGACAATTTCAGTGTCAGGCAAACAATTCTTTGAATGGAGTCGGACAGATTATCAAATTCGTGAGAAGTTCAAATTCTGTCCAGATTTGGACTTCGATAAATGAAACAGGTGTGGATGATGCGCTTATTGACCGTGAATTTTAGCCACATGAAGTTGAAGTTTGTGTTTGAGCACAAACCATTTATTTATTTATTGAAAAATCCGTTAAACAACTAACGTTAAAGCTTAAAACTAATTTTACATTATATTCTAGAATTAAATGAACTACAATACCTATATATATAATATGGAATTTTGAATTAAAAGCTAAAGTGAATAGTTGAAAAAATTTTCTTTAAATGCTTTACTTTTAGAATAATCACTAAGGGAATAAATTAAAAAGTAGTAATCGTTATAAACTGAAATCATTTGGTTGAGAGGGCTATTCTTAGCATAGTTTGTTCTACTTGATAAAGGACGTAATGTAATTTGTCTCCTTATATTAGCTGGGCTATAAGTGAAGTTTATGCGACCCAATATAGATGGCGATGTGATTGACCCATTGATTAATTTTATAATAAAACAAAGCTGAATATATTGTCTGTGTTGAGATAGCAATGGAAGATTTATAAGTGTGAGCCTTTGATTGTACGGTGGAAGTTCAAATCAATTGGACCATGGAGAGAAGCGAAGAGAAAAGCGCATAAATCTTTTTTGAACTCCTATTCTGTTTATATGAACTGAATAATAGGGGGCCCATACTATGCAGCCATATTTCAATATTGGTCTTACAAATGATATGTAAAGAAGTTTAAGGACATACGGGTCGCGGAAATCATGTGAAAACGTTTTATACATAAATCCGAATGTCTTGTTGGCTTTTTGAATGATATACTCGTAATGATGTGTAAAAGTTAATTTAGAGTCAAGAATAATACCTAGGTCAGAGAAAACAGGGAGTTTAGTCAAGTAATAAGAGTCTAGTTCATAATTGAAAGTCAAAACATTACGCTTGGTTGTAAAACACATTGCCTTATATTTGTCTCTGTTAAGTAAAAGCTTATTTATATTACACCATTCCCGAAAACTATTAAGATAATCCTGTAGCCGTAAGCAGTCGTCAATTGAGTTTATACATTTAAAATTTTTTATGTCGACAGCGTAAATTAGAACGGACGAGTGTTTAATAATCGAAGGTAGATCGTTTACATATAAAATAAATAGAAAAGGTCCTAAATGGCTTCCTTGTGGTACGCCAGAGTTGGTGTAAAATTGAGATGACCGCAAATTCCTAAATGTGACGCTATACGATGTGTTATATAAGTACGACCCATACGACCCATAAAATAAATTTATCATTAAAACCTAGGGCCTTCAGTTTGATAATTAATGTCCTATGGCACAGTTTGTCAAAGGCCTTGCTGAAGTCTGTGAAGATACAGTCAACTTTTTTTTTTTTTTTTTATAATATGCTCAAGGGGATTTTTGGTTTAACCTTTATATGCATCAACACAGCGCCGGCGTGAAGGATAGGATAGGATGGGAAGAGAAAGGTGTGTGTGGCGCGAGGTACTGAGACTGAAGGTGGTGGTTGTCTCAGATTTTATCTCCAGGGTTGGCGGCTGGGCTAAAGCGGAGAAGTTGCCGTGTCTTATATCTATGTCCCTTTATAATTCGCATTATTTTCTTCATTGTCATATTTGTTGGGCATACTAGTATTTACTCAATCACATGTTGTTAGTGTTATGCCTGAACAACATGTAATGAGTAAACCAGCGGCCCAACAATGATCAATGATAATGGAAAAAAACAAGACATAGAACTACGGCTGGGATCGAACCTGTGACCATTTGGTTGACCGGCGACCACGCATTTTTTTTTTTTTTTTGAAAATTCAATTTTTATTTAATTCAATCTTAAAACTATCTTAAAGCTAGACAAAAATTCATTAAAAAACTAGCCTAATTATCAATAACTTAAAACTAACTTACTGGCCCTAGGCGGGCGCTCTAAGTTATACTTCATTATCTTAATGCTAATGCCTTTCGGCCTACGAACTAATTTAATCCTAGAATTCAGTATGGTTATTATTTTTCACCAAGAAAGAATTTACAAAAAAACTTGGTATCTCTATCATCATTTTTATATTTTTATATAAAACTTAAAAACTATCTAAAACTAAAGTAAAACTATTTAAAACTAAAGTAAAACTATTTAAAACTACTTAATACTACTTAAAACTACTTAATACTACTTAAAACTACTTAGAACTAGAACAGCCACAGCAGCGTTTTGTTGATTTTTTTTTTTTTTTTTTTTTTTTTTTTTGGTGCCACCCGACTGTCCCTGCTTAAAACTAATCCCTATACCTAATGGTAAGTCAGCCAGAGGCCAAACTGGTTGACTTTTTAACTATTTATTTCCGACAAGAGCCACCAAAACTGGTTCTCCTGCTTCTGCCTATCTCTTCGGTCCCGATCGGACACAGTCCTACTGAACCGAAGTCGCTCAGCGCCGCCTTGTGCGAGAACGTCTCGCTCGTACAGAAGCCGCCGATCCACAGTTCTTCGGCCGACGTGGTAGATTAGCGGAATCGCCTCTCTGTCCTGGATCAGTCCTCGACTGTCTAAGTAGAGGAATGCATTAGGCGGGATATAACCACTCAAACGCACACTCTCGAAGTATTCTGTGTTGGGGTAGTAAGCCCCGAAGATTAGGCTATTAGCTGAGGACATCGCTCTTGCAATGTGACCCCGAATCAGCTTTAGTAAGAAATTATCTATTCTGTTTATGTTGGCTCCATTGTATAGAACCTGGTTGGAATAATAATGTTTGTACTCCGACTCTGGTGTTCTGTGTAATCCAAGGCAGCGACGCAGGCACTGCCTCTCAAACACCCGAATCTTTTCCATTTGAGATGGGGCAACGTTGAACCACACCGGACATCCATAGGCAATCATTGGCCTGATAAGGGCCATGTAGCAAATCACCTTTACCCTGGCGTCCAGACGACTGCTGTAAAACAGGCGTTTCGTCAGAGCAAAAGCTCCCCTGGCCCTGGTCAGCGCAGCACTTATATGTCTGTCGAAATACAAATACTGATCCAACCAGATGCCAAGGTACTTCACTACACTTTTATTAGCCAGTGGCTGTCGGCCCGGTCCCACGATCACTAGATTCTTCCAGTTCTTTCTCGTATCCCTTGAAGCTCCAGCCAACGGAGTCCTAAACAGAATAGTTTCTGATTTCTGGAAGTTGATTTTCAACTTCCAGTCATCGCAATATCGCTGAATCTTGTCGAAGTCACGCTGCAAAAGAATTCTGATGACCTCGACTTTTGGAGCCGTTCTGTACGCAATTAGATCGTCGGCATACGCAATTGCATGAGTTAGACTACCTATCAGATCGCTCGTGTAAATGCTGAATAGAATCGGCGAGTTAACCGCTCCCTGCTGAGGACCATTTTTTATTTCGAAGACTGTGGCAGAAGTTACATTGCCACTTTTGACAACAAACTTTCTGCCATTTAACATGTCATAGAGTATATACAACAGTTGTTTACTTATGCCAAGTCTAGACAGCTTCAGATACAGGCCTTCTAACCATACGGTGTCGAAGGCTTTCTCCAAATCCACCAGACAGGCGCCCGTACACTGTCTCTTAGATTTGTTCCATTGGATATCAGAAACGAGCTTAGACGCGGCATGAATGGTGTCATGTCCTGCCTTAAACCCGAACTGATTATCTGGTATGATATTATTGTCCTCAGCCCACTTGGACAGAGCTCTATTGACAACTTTCACGAATACCTTGCTGATACTCGGAAGAAGACTTATCGACCGGAGATTTGCCGGATTGGAGGCTTCCTTTCCCTTTTTCGGGAGAGGATGTACCACAGCTGTCTTCCAGCGCACTGAATAATATGCATTATTCAGTGCGTTGTTGAACAGTGTGGTGAAAATGTCGATGGCTTCCGGAGGTAAATGTCGTAACACAATGTTGGATATACCATCGACACCCGCTGACTTCTTTTTCTTTATCGATTCGAAAATGAGCTGTAACTCCACCTTCGATATTAGTAGGGAATTTGACCCATTTAGCTCGGCGACTGTGGCGTTTGACAGATTGTCTTCATTGAATCCGGTGAAACCGAGATTCTCCGATCGCCATTGCGTTATATCGTTCCGAAGGTAGAAGTGGTTAAGCAGGGCTCTGTTTTCCAGGTCGTGGTTCGGGCGAATGCTAGCATTCACCTTATACACTTGCTGGAACGCAGCCCCCACCGCCTCAACTTTCTCTCTCGGATCTTCAATAACAAAGAAATCATCGTCCAAGACGGCTTCCTCCGGATCTATGCCTGCTGTCAGAAGTACGTCTCTGTTGTCTGTCGTCCTCTGAAGTTTAAGACGCGGAAGGTCGTTCTGATCATTTTTCCTGAAAATCTTATTAATTTGCGGGAACATACTCGGGTCGCTAGAATTAACGGCCCGAATTTTTTTGTCCCAGTACAAATTAACAGACAATCTGTAATTTTCCTTGATCAGTTGGTTGACGTTTTTGATTGACGACTTCAGTGTCCTTATCTCCGGATCGTTTGTGTCAGTAAACCGTCTGTACAAGCGTTTAAGTCTTGTCAAAAGTCCACTTTTCTGTCTGTGTAGTGCGTCTATGGTCGCGTTCCGGTACATGTTAGTAGCGTCTCGTTCTTTGTATTTTGGTATTGTTCTTTCCATCGTTCGTTGTATTGTCACGTCCATTTGTTGTAAGTATCCATCAATTTCGTTATTTGTCAAATTCCTGTTATTTGGTGGGGATATATTATTTGAACGAAGTTCGTTTGCCAGAGCGTTGGTGAAGCGTGGCCAGCGCATCTTACCGTAGTTGTAAGAGTGCACCGGCACATACTTCTGCAACTCCACTAGCTCGTTCGGTAGTTGTATTACGGCGGCGAGTCCGCAGTGGTCACTGTCGTACTCGATCGTCCGTAAACAATTTCTTGGTCTTGAACCCACAGTGTCAGTAATTGTCAGTCTTGAGTCCATGAGCAGTAGATCCAGATAGGAACCGCTTCTTGGGAACGATGGCCTATCAGTAGCCAGGAGGTCGAGCATATACTCAACATTGTATTGACCCATCCAGGTAAACAGATGGTTACCTCTCGGGTTTTGAATTTGATTTCCCCAATCGGGATGTTTGGCATTGAGATCACCGGCCATGAGATAATAGTTCCCTGGCGAGTTCAGTTGCAAGGACTGAAAAAGTTTTTCGAGCTCTGTTGTAAAGTCAGTTGGCTGAGGTGATTCCGGTGCGTATGCCGCGACCACATACATCCGCTTCCCCTGTTGGAGAGGGATGCATATGATGCACGCCTCAAGCAACCGAAATCGGCGTACGTCACTATTGTATATAACTTTATAATTTATGCCTTTTCGTATGAAGATTGCAACACCTCCCCCTTGAGTTGAGTTGGGTCGATCTCTTCGTACGATATTGTACTTGTTGTTAGTCAATTTATGTTTCTGACTTAGCTTGGTTTCGCTGGCCATAAACACATCTGGACTTTGGTCGTTCAACAAATGAAACAAATTTGCTCTACGTTCGGTCCTAATCAGTGAATTTACATTCACCGCAAGGATCCTAAAGGGCCTCTCCGGCAGCGCGCCCTTAACCTCTAAGTTGCGTTAAGCTCGGCAAAACAGAGTAGATATGGTCCACCCTTTTCGCCTGCTCCATTATCTGATTACTAAGGCTTGTTAAATGGCCCTGGATGGCCAGCAACATGCCTCTAATCTCGGCCTGTGCGTCAGGAGCCTTAGGCACGAGGGCCTGTGGGGCTGCCTTTGGCGCAGGCTGTACCGTATTTCCTCTCCCTGACGCCATTTGGGCGTAAGAGATTTGGGGATTTACGGGCGTTGTTGTAGGAGCACGCGTCGTTGGTGGGCGTTTCTCTACTTCTGTTTGCCTCGCTTTTTTTTTTTTATATCCTGAAAGACAGGACATCCTCGATAATTTGCGGGGTGCCCGTCTTTCTGGCAAAGTGCACATTTGAGTTGGGTCTTGTCTTGGACCCTTTCCTCACCCAATGAGCATTCCCCCTTATTGTGGTTCTCACCACACTTAACGCAGCGTGACTGCATTGCGCAGTTTGCTGCAGCGTGGCCGAACCTCTGGCAGCGCATGCATTGAAGCATGTCACCGCGCCTCTTTAATTTATCCCAAGTTACAACCTGGTAGTTGAGGACGGAAATCCTCCTCAAACTATCCAGTTTGCTGTTGGGTGAGAGCTGAACCAGGAAGATCGGTAATTTCCGTTTCTCCCGTCTGGCTCTGACTGTTGTAAAGGGCTTGACCTCTATGAAGTCGAGATCGTTGCCCGCTTTTTGGCGGAGCTCATTTAAGAGCTCATTCGGTTCCGTGCAGGAATCTATGCCCTTCAAGAGGACCGTTTGAAACTTTTCAGCTTTCGGCGTGAAGCTGAAGAACTCAGATGTGGCTTTAATCAACGCGTCTTTAATTTTATTATGATGTTTCAGTGTTGTGCAGTGAATAGCGTGTCTACTATTACTTAGTCGTTTAATAATAAAGTTTTGGCCTATGGCCGACTTACATAGATCAATTGTTTCCTGTAGTTCCATTTTATGGACATTGATGGGTGGCACCCTCTCTTTTTTATTTGTTGTAGGCGGCTGTGGCTGCTGCTGGTGAATCTCCTTCTGCTGGTTCTGCTGCTGTTGGTTCTCCTGCTGCTGTTTCTGTTGCTTCCTCTGCGCTGTCGGCTGTTGTTCATTATGCTGCTGCGGTGTCCTCTGTTGTTGCTGATTTGCCTGCTGCTGTTGCTTGTTTTTTTGCAGCGGCTGTTGTTGTTGCTGCTGTGGTTGATGGGGCTGCGGTGTTGGCGGTTGCAGCTCACCATCGCCACTTTTCTGCTGGGCCCCCTTCGGAGGCGCCTGGAGCATCTTTTTCTGTTGGCGCTCCTGTTCCTCTCTCAGGCGGCGCGCCTCATTCTTGTTTTTCAGGGCCAGTATCAGGGGGGTGAGCCTAGCTTGGAAAGTCTCAATCTCCCCCTGTACTTGCCCTATCTCTTCTTGGAGGCTTTGCACTTCTGCTTCCTCCTCCTCAGCGGACGCCTCTGGTGAGGTGAGGTTTACCATTTCTGGGCTCTCTTTGGACTTATAAAGCCCTTCTCCACCCTCGGACATATATGCTATTTGCATGTCTTCGTCATCGGATGACGATGATGACGAGGTGTTTAGCTGTTGTTGGAATTTGGCTGCTGCTGTTGTTTTTGCCTTGCGCGCCGTCTCCTTCCCTTCAGCTTGCAGCTCAGCTGTGGGTATGGAGCGGCGCTTTACCAGGTTAGGCACACTCCTGATCCTCCTCCTCCTTTTCATCGGCGCAACGGCTGATGGTGCCGTTGCTGCATCGGATGTTGTGGCGTGGGTATCATTCGATGATGTAGCCGCTTTATCTGCCGTTGTTGGCTGCATAGTTGTTGTTGTTGCAGAGACACCTTTCGATGCCCCTGCTTTTTTATTTTTTGTCATCAGCTGCCTTTCTTCTTCTTCAATGAAGTTTTCTACTTCTCTATTATGAAAAAAAGCAGAAATAATTTTGTTGCCCGGCTGGGACTTGAACTGCTGACCCTTCGCTTGCCGGTCAGCCACCTTAACCACTGAGCTACTCTTCTATATAAATAGCTATATTAAAAGTGTACTTGAAATAGCACTCCGAATCTAGTTTTAAGTCTCTGGGGAAGTCGCTAACGTGTTCACTCTTCCACAGCTAAAGATCGACTGAGGCGACCACGCATACCATCGCGCCACGGCCAACCCCTATACTTGCTTTCGTTTTTCGAACGAATCAAGACAAAAAAAGGTAAAATGAAGGAGGTTGGTAACTGTGGACTTATTTTGAATAAAACCATGTTGACTGTCACAAATTATGGATTTACAATTAAACGATAGAACTTTATAATGGATTCAAGTAATTTGGGAATAACGGAGAGTTTCGTAATGGGACGATAATTTTGTATTTCGTTTTTACTACCCTTTTTATGGATTGGTATTATATAAGAGCTTTTCCAAAGTTCTGGAAAAATTGAGGATCTGAGCGATTCGTTGAAAAGAACTTGAGAGCATAGGATAAGTAGGAGACGCATTTTTTTAATATATAAGAAGGAACACCATCTGGATCAGGGCTATAACAAACTTCTAGTTCTGAAACCTTGTTAATGATTTCATCTTCAGAGATCACAAGACTGATTGTATTCAGATGTTCAAAGTTTTGTGTATGGTCCAATAATTCTGACGTTTCGCAAGAGTTCCTAACTTCAAAAGCATCTTTAAAAAATTTTGCAAACATGTTTGAAATCACTTCAGAGTCGTGGCTAAGTTTATTATTGAAAGATATGCAATTTGGATACCCATCGGTATTTTTTTTTACTGTTGACATAGTTCCAAAAGTTTTTCGGACTCTTTTTTAACTCGGCATCAGTGTTTGAAATAAAGTCATGATAGAGAAAATCTGAATAGTCAATAAACATATTTTTCAACTCGTTATAGATTAGTAGACACCATCCGCTTTTGTTTTATTATATTTAATCCAGGCCTTGTTTCTTTTATTTTTTTTTTTAGGTAAGAGTCAAACCATGGTGGAGATTTAGAAATATTGCGAGGTTTTCTCATTGGTGTAGTCTCATAAAGAAAATGAAAGAGGGTATTGTAGAATATAGAGCACATAGAGTTAATGTCAGAATTCAAAAATAAATGATTCCAGTTTACATTACATAAAAGATTACAGAGTTCATTTAGGCCCATTTGCTGATACAGAACATAAATACTTATGTTCACATAAACTCTTATGTGACAGTTTACGCAGAAGAAAAAGTAGAACATAAGCGCTTAGGTTGAACATAAATATTTAAGATTCGTTTCAGCAAATTGCCCTTAGTCTACATTTTTTTAAATTGAATTCTTAGTTTTCGCGGGAGCAGTTAGAAATATTGTACAAGTTTAAGTTATGTGATAAGTGTAACGCTGGGTGATGACGGTCTTCTTCGACTAAAAGGGTATTGGCTGGATTTACGGCAATGTCAGCATTAAGTGTGTCCGAGAAAAATACAAGGTCCAAGGTGTGCTGCCCATAGGATGCGACTTTTGACAGATTATAGTAGGCTCCCGCGTATTTCTTCTTCTATATTGTTATCGGCTGCTACTATTGACCCAAGGTATATAATGATTGCTCCGCTACTTGATTATTTGACCAACTGTTCCTCTCGCATTCGACGCCACCATGTATTTTGTTTTACCTTCACTAATGTGCAGGCCCAGATTTTGTGCCGCCTGCTCGATCTGGATGAAGAATCGTATACAACTTGTTCGGTTCTTCCGCTGATGTCTGGGTAGCAATCCGGCTACCAGCATGAAGATGAAGAGGTGGAAAAATTACTGCGTTATTTTATAAAGACAATTTTTAGGCTTCGAGAAAGCACACCTACATATGTATATGCTGCAAACTGGGCTGTCCCACTATATATTTTTACGTTTTTAATTTACACTTTCTATATCTTGAAAGCACTGGATATACCAGACCAACGAAAGTCGAAACCAACAGTTTTACACTGAATGGTTGAGACTGGGAAATGAACAAAATATCGAGATTTTGGGAGAAAGCCTGACTGAGAACTAATCTTGAGGAGTTACTGATGAGGATCGAAAAACACACTTATGAAATGTTTAAATTGCGAACTCAACAAAGTGAATTTAGAGTAACATATAAGCTGCTTCATCATGGTCTTGGAAAAAATAATTATTTTCATGATCGTTACATTTTGGATCAAATATCAAAGATTTTTAAAGCCAGAGGTTAAATTAATTAGTATTGAATTATACAGTTATACACCCCATAAGAACGACAAAAGTGCGGAATGCTCATTCTATTGGTATGTGCCCAATCTTAAAAAACTAAGAAGAGACCATTGGGGCAAAAATATTTTGACACAAATAGAAATTGTATCAATCCCAAATGGGAATAA